>JABFEB020000001.1:37164641-37175826 GCA_019775895.2 Stomatorhinus ivindoensis | reverse complement strand
CTAATTATTGGCATAATTTCTTTCGGTGTTTCGGTTTTCGGCCTTGGTTTCCTCTTTTTTGGTTTTCGGTTTCGGCCTAGAATTTTCATTTCGGTGCATCCCTAGAGTATACCAACATGAGCATGGGGACTGAGAAATAAATCTATGGTGTGGGGGTTTTTCCAGTAATTACTAGTATATCATCCTACAATTATGAAGTTATCGTGAAAGGAAGGTTACCTCTAATAAGAATTCAAGGATAGCATTATTACTGTTGAGTCTGAAGAAACTGGGAACCTTCTTGGGATTCAGGATTTTGAATGCAGCATCTAAAATTTTCAAAGACATTACTCAATAAATTGAATTTTAATGACAAGAGCTCCATCTGGTGTTCACTTATAGAATTTTCTGTGAATAAAATGTGTAAATGAATAATTGTTTATGTCAAATACCATGAATGTTGTAGCAAAATAGCAAATCAGTCAATTTATTGCCTCTCACCCCTGGTTCTCTTCAGGTCCAGGGAAATTTCTTTGATGGCAAAGTCAGTGTGGAAAGGAGCAATCTGCTCCCGCAAGATGAGCAGGTGTTTGATGAGGAAGAGCTGCCCATCGATCTGCGTCTGCGGGAGGGGGGAGGGTTGTCATGTGACACCTTGCGCCTAACTGATCGCTTTTTAAAAGCCGACATGTCTAGTATACAGGGAACCCAATGCCAAAACTGGGCAATAGAAAGATTCTCTCAGGAACCTGAAGAAATCAAACTGGAGAGAGAAAGTTAAGCCTCATGGGGTCACACTGCACTAATGAATCCCAGAATGCCCTACTTCAAGAATTCATACTTATAAGGAGACAGAACCCCACAAATATCAATGAGGGGAATAAAAGGCTTCATCATAATTCACTGGCTACATTAGCGAAGACCTGCAAACCTCTACGAGTGAATCACGGTGTGCTTGGACTGACCTTGTTCTTCATGATGATGTCTGCGGCCTTCAGCAGAGACTGTATGCAAGCGGACAGTGCCTCCTGTGATAAGCCCTGGAAGACTGCTCTCTGAAGGGACAGACACGGGCAGATCACGACGGAGATCTGCCAGTGGAGACCCGGCAATGGAGACTGGAAGCAGTGCCATTATTCCTCTCCTGTACAGGAATCATCCTTCCATACTGGTTCACTACACAGCCATAACGGAATCAGACCGCCTTTAAATGCATGTGTCATCTGGTTAAATTTCAGGATTTCTGGGAGCCAGGGCGAGACTCACGTCGATGCAGCGGTACAGCTTGGAGAGACAGACCAGGGTGCGCCTCACTGTCGGGTACCACATGCCATGCAGGTCGGCTGGCGAGATGGAGCCCTGCGGTCGCGATGCTCCTGTGCTCCCTGGAAGGGAGAGGGGCAAAAGCATTATGGATCTGGTTTAGACTCGATTCCCACCCCAAGCTATGGAGCCTAAACGTTCGTCTCCAGTGTCCTGTTCTACCTCAGCTGGCACCAGGACGCTTAAGACCCTGTGCTGGATTTTCTGGGTGTATGGCTGGTTGGAGGGAACTTCTAAAAGAACCTACATAACATTTGTCATGCCTCCACAGGACTGACTTTTGGGATCGGCGTGAGGCTCCATACGGATATGGAATGGGCTCGTGTCAGTGGGTCAAGGGTTTAACACCCACCGGGACTGGCGGCTTTCCTCGCTTCCAGATCTTCCAGCTGCACATCTGAAAAGGACTGATCTGAGGCGGTGAGCTTCATCTGCTCCTCCTTCAGGCTCTGGGCGATTTTCTAAAAGACCCAAAATGTCTCTGTTGGGAGCAAAAGGGATGGGATAGGATGGGACGGGAAGGGAAGGGACGGGACGGGACAGGAGGCATACCTCCATCATCTCTAGCTTGTCGGGGTAGGCCAGATCCCCTGGTGCGGGGTTGTAGCCAGTGATGTCGGTCTGGATGTAGATGTGCGTCCTGTAGACCAGGCGCTCCTGCACGTCCTCCAGCATCTGCTTCACCACCGCCTCAAAGGCCCCCAGCTGCACAACTACATCAGGATGGGGGCACCATTATGAAAATACGGGAGCAACATGAACAGCTGAGATAAACCCCTCATGGCGTCTGGAGGCTCTGCCATGCAAAGTGACGAGACTGACAGATAGTGGCAGCTTTTTAAAACTCAAGCGAAGTGATTCCCCCTGCAGGGGATTTTAATCCTTGGAGGGAGAAAGAGTCAGAATTCAGCATAAAACCAATATTATCCATAAAAAATTACATGCATGACTACAGCACCAGATAATTCAGTGTTGTTTATAATAACTTAGTTATAATAAGATAATCCAGATCACAAGACGAACGTCAACATTAATTGGCAAAAGGAAGTACAGCATAGCCAAATGCAGTGAACTGAAAATGCCCCCAGGAGTAAAGTAAACACTCTGAATAGCTTTAGCAAACACGGAGTGTTGTACATCAGTTACAGGGTAAACAATTCATCTACAAACAGAATTGTCACATTAGAGACCACAGCACCAGGTCACTTATAAGCCAGAGCATATGCCAGCATCTGCGTAAAACCATTACTATTACCATTATGTTGGACGTGATCCTCCAGCATCTCATTCTTGAGGATTCCACACAGCTCCGAGAGGGTCTCCAGATGGATGACGTGGATGATGAGAGGCCGAAGCACATCATATAGGGACAGGCAGAGCCTTTCCAGAAGCTCACTGAGAAAAGGGTCAGAGACCACGTTAAGGGGAAACCCAGGAACCACATAAAGCCGTTTCTGGTGAGTAGATATGGTTAAATCCATCATTCTTTAATATTTAAATGTTATCACTAGGCAAGTAACGATGAATCGCAAATTGGTTAACAATTTATGTAAACGTATGACGATTTAAACCAGCTGATGGGGAAAATTTCTACTTCAAAAAAATTCTTTTATTTATCTTTCTAGACTGTGCAAAATGTGTCCTCCTCTTAACAGTGTAACTGAAATTGAATAAAACACTGTTTAAAAAAAATCCTAAATCAAAATAAGTAAAAAAAAAAAAAAAAACAGTACTGGTGTAATATTACATTTGTTATACGACATCAGTTCAACGTCACTGCATATTTACGTCGACATCGCATGTCAGTTTTTGGTTTTGACAAAACGCGGGATGGCGAGCAAATTTGACATTGTGGACACAGTGGTTAGCGCTGCTGCCTCACAGCAAGGAGGTCCTGAGTTTGGTCCGGGGTCCATTCTGTGTGGAGTTTGCACTCTCTCCATTTTTGCTGGGGGCTCCGGTTTCCTCCCATGGTCCAAAAGCATACAGGATAGGTTGATTGGTGAGTCTAAATTGCCCTGTAGTTAGTGTAAGTGTGTGTGCCCTGTGGTGTGTAGGCGACTGCCCGGGGTTGGTTCCCGTTTACGCCCATTGTTCCCGTAATAATCTCTAGTCCCCCCTGTGACCCCAATTGCGATTAAGCGGTTTCAGAAAATGGATGGATGGACGCACTTCCCGATCTTAAATCGGCGGTGTGGCAGCATTTTAGCTTTCCAGTAATCAAAAACGGCGAAAAAAAAGCACAGACAAGACAAAAACTGCATGCAAACATAGTAAAAGACTGATAACATACACAAATAGCACAACAAACATGCTTCACCGGTGAGCTCAGTTCACCACTGCCAAAGCGAATGGGCAAACCACGCTAAAAAGCTACACATGCAAGCCTTTGTTTATTTGAAGATTTTTTTTAAATTTACTTATTTTGATTTGGGATTTTTTTAAAACAGTATTTTATTCAATTTCAATGTTAAGGACTCGTTTTGCACAGTTTAGAATGATAAAGGAATATTTTTGAATAAATTTGTCTGTAGCTCATTCTGCAAGAAAAAATCATGTGAAAATCGTATCTTGAACTCAGAATCATGAATCGTATCGAATCGTGAGTTCAGTGTTTCGTTACATCCTTAGTTATCACTACAGGGCAGATGGGAATCTCGGGAATCCTAGCTGTACTTACTCCAGCTTTGGTGTGGGTTTGGAGAAGAATTCGCTGTAGAGCTGATGTTCGTCCTGACACACATGGAGCATAAAGGCACAACCGCTGCGGACCTGGGGCGAAAACACGGGTGATGCTAACATGCGTGTTCATCAGCATCTCCCACTTCCTGTTTGAGTAGAGACTGTCTGTATGCTTGAAGTACTGGGCTTCCTCATGACCTTTGACCTTTGATGACATCGTACCCAAAAGGCAACAGTTCTGACGGTGAGAACAAGGTCCCCTCACCAATGCACAGTGGTCCTTGTTGTTCTGACTGGTGAGGTCTGTGATGGTGGAACTGATGCTTGGGGCCAGAAGGACCTGCCTCTGGTCCAGGTAACTCTGATGAATCTCCCCTAGCAGCTGCTGATACCTGTAGGGGGCAGGGCGGAGGTCTCTGATTAAGCAGGTAAGGCGGGGAAACATGCCACGCAAACGCTGGATGAGGATAAGTCACATATGGAGTGTGATTATGGAATCTCAAATAGAAAACCAAAGAAATCCTAGTGTGTATTCATAATTACTGTACGATACATTTTGCAACAAATATATCATTTAAAAACCTGTTCACAATCCAGGAGTCCTCCTAAATGAGGAGTCAGCACCAGGGTTCAAAAATCACAGGTACTCACTCAGGTATCTTCTCCGACCTCTGCTCTATTTGCTCTATCAGCGTCTGTGAGACACACACACACACACGGCAGCTTATTGTGAAGGCAGGAGACAAACTGTGAAGGGTTTCTTTGTACATTTAAGAAAAGAATCAAACATACATGGTGAAGTTACACAACCCGTGCTGGTCACTGTTATCAAAACAAAAACCAAAAGAAAACACAATAAATATAATCCATAAAAAAATAAAACGACTAAACAATACCAAACACAAACTATGAGTAACCTATTGCCTCCAAAAATAACTGAAATTGAACAAAGTGAAATACTTTCCTTCTTCGTTTTTAAATATTATTTAGCTAAAGTAATGATTCGTTAATCTTTAATGACCGTTAATAATACCTGGAACTTGCTTTGTGTATTTTGAGGAAATTAGTAAATGATGTACACTGTGTATTCATGTAGGACACAAAGACCAGACACCCAAAATAATGCTACCATGTTTAGCCTATCCCTAAAAATAAAATTACTTAAACTGAAATTAAAACATATAAAAACAAAACAGAAATACACCTTTCATAAAAACTAATAAAGCCACACTAAAAACAAAAACAAAAATAATTTAAAAATCAAAACTTGTATCAATACTGATGCTGGCCGGATGGATCGTTTCACATACTTTCACTTTGGGGGCGGCAGCCCGGAATTTCACATAGTAGAGAGTGAAGGCGTTATCCACACTGGCTGCACCCAGAGGGTCCTGGGAGATGAACAGAGACAGAGGTGCCTTGGGAAATTAGTTCACTAGCCCAACACACCAAGCCCGCGTGACGTCAGCCGAAGATGCGTAGCACATACCCGCTTCATCAGCTGGCTGGTGAGATTCTGCAGCGTATTCACCGTGTGGCTCTTCATGAGGAACATGGCCTTGGAGAGACACTGTTTAAACTTGACCATGTAGGCTGGATAGTCTTTGAAGTTTGGCTGAGGTAGGGAAGGAAAGTTAAAGTGGCTGTTCACAAAAAAAAATGGCCAAGATTGAATCATCTCAGACAGAGAACACTATTGGTGTTATCAGCACAGTGGTGATGAATTAACTGAAATGTTAAGTCATTTAATGCATTAAATCACCTTGATGTGGACTACAGCTACATCAATACCGCTGTAAATCGCAACATGGTGTACTGGATACTTACATGTGAGGAAACATATTCTATACAGTCATCCAATTTGGAGAGCATTGGAATAAAACCCTCGCTGTTTACAGATAAAGTGGAGGAGTTCAGTCTCTGAAAAACCAAAAGATTTTATGATTAATAACGCCGACATTATCACTGCTATCAGTCTTATTATTCTCGTTACACTAATTAAGTGGTAGGATTCATAATGTGCAGCCTCAGGTTTTACATCAACACAAGGCCAACTACCGTGTTGATGTTTTCCAGCTCATTGAAGTAGGACAGCTTCTGCTGTATGCTCTCTGCCAGGTCCACCAACTCAGACTGTAAGAGGAACGCCACCAAGAACAGTTAATTGGGGGTGGGGAGGCAGTGTCAATGTGTGTTAGCTAAGGTAGCATTACCATGAGGCAAGAGTCAGGGGAAAATGGAAGGGATTGTCAATATGCATACACACTCCCAACATCCATGCGGCAAATTTATCTTAAACTACCACAACTAGCACTAACAGAATAATATCAGGGTCAGTTCCCCTTGGCTTTGTGTTGGTGACAGAATTTGGCCTTTAGGAACCAATTAACTGGGGAACCCTGCTCTACAGCCAGAAGGTCAGAGGGCACATGGGTATGCAGAGAACTCTGTAATCACCTGCTCCAACAGCAGCCGCTCGCAGGCTTCGTGAAGTGTGCCCGTCTTGGTGGACACGAACAGGTACTGCTTCTGAAGGGAGTCCAGGTGCTGCAGCGCCGCATCCACATCGGCCAAGATGGCATCGCACTGCTCCTGGTACCCACTCAGGTCATCCCTTGTTGTTCTGCCGGGGAACAGCCATGAGCTTACACCCCTCCTGGACCATCAAGGGCACTGCCTGTCTATGACCAGCTGAACAGAAGTCATGAAGGACACCTACTGAACAGCACCAAGAAAAGGTGTACTTTAGGTAATAAAGATTCTTTTCCTGAAAAGTCATCTTGTACCCACCCACCTACAGTTACATCCTGTACTTCCTGGCTGCCCATACTCCTTCTGCATTAAAAACTGCTGCCATCAGACCTCTACTGAAAAAAATCCACTCTGGATCCTGAAGTTCTCTCTAACTATAGACCCATCGGCAATCTTCCATTTCTTTTTAAAGTTCTGGAAAAAACAGTTGCAGCACAACTTCATGATCACCTCAAACTCAATAACCTGTTTGAAAGGTTTCAGTCTGGTTTCTGCCCTGGGTATAGCATAGAAACAGCCTTGGTCAGGGTCACCAATGACCTGCTGATGACAGCAGATACTGGTTCCCCTTCTCTACTCATCCTCCTTGACCTGACAGCTTCTTTTGACACAATAGACCATAACATCCTCCTTCACCACCTGCAATACACCATTGGACTCTCAACTGGTTCACATCATACCTGACCAGCAGAACTGAGCATGTTGCCCTGGGTAATGTAAAATGTCACACCCACAACGTCACCAGTGGTGTCCCACAGGGCTCTGTGCTAGGCCCCATCCTTTTCACCATCTACATGCTCCCCCTTGGAAATGTCATTAGTAGACATGGTTTATCTTTTCATTGCTATGCCGATGACACTCAGCTTTACCTCAGGACTACCCCCACCTCCTCTACTGCTCTTCTGCCAACATTCACACTGACTACCTGCCTGGAGAAGACAGAGGTGTGGATGAGGCTCTACTTCCTTCAGCTGAACAGATCCAAAACAGAAGCCATTTTAGTTGGCACACCACACCATCACTGCTCTTCTACCATCACCAGTATCACTTTCTCTGGCTAAAACATCCCCCTTTCCATATCTGTCACCAATTTGGGTGTTAAAATCAACCCTCAACTCACCTCTGACACCCACATCTAACACCTCTGTAAGTAATCATTCTACCACCTCAAGAACATCACCAAACTCCACCCAAAACTCAACCTGGCAGATACAGAGAAGCTCATCCATGCCTTTGTCTCTTCCAGGCTGGATTACTGTAATGCACTCCTCATTGGGATTCCTGGCAAGATTGTCCAGAGACTTCAGTATATTCAGAACAGCGCTTCCAGGATTCTGATGAGGGTGCGAAAGCATGACCACATCACCCCCATTCTGAAAACCCTTCCCTGGCTCCCTGTCCCACTGAGGATAGAGTACAACGTTTCCCTCCTCACCCATCAGTGCATCTATGGACACGCCCCCCTTTACTTACAGAAACTCCTCAGCCCCCATACCTCCTCACGCATCCTCCGCTCTGTACACACTAACACCTTCCAAGTCCCCAGAACCAAGTTCTGCAGCATCGGCGATAGGGCTTTTTCATCTGTGGCACCAAGGCTGTGGAACACCCTCCCTGACTACCTGAGAGCCCCACAGTCAACTGATGCTTTTAAAAAAACCCTAAAAACTCATCTTTTTAGAAAGACATTTTCTTAAAATATTTTATAGATTCTCCTGTTTCATTTCTTTATTTTTACTTCATAGTACTTTGAGATTTGCTAAAATATAAAGTGTAATACAAATAAAATTGATTATTATTATTATTAACCAAGCGGTTTGAGTTATCTATATACGAGTACGTGTGAAACATCACATATGCAAGTGTAAAATGTGACATTACATATGCAAAGACTTCTAATACCCTCTTCACACATTTCATTCATTCATTCACACTTTCATTCATTTTTTACCAAAGAGAAACCAATCAAAATGCACAGCTTCCCAGCCAATCATCACATAAAAACAGTCATGTTAGGGTGTTCCAGCTGGACAGCTTACATGCAGGTCAGATCGGGTGAGGTTGGGGAGCATGCACTGGTGCATTGCATTGCCACACCCACCACACAACAAAACACCTTGGGATCCCAAGCTGGCGACCCCCAAGGCAAACTGGCGGTCCAGTCCCACCATCTAGAAATGGCCATCTATCTGCCACAGCCAGGTGTTACACAGTCATCCGCTTGACCTGGTCCAGCTGCTCAGGTCCTCAGTAATGAGGATACTGGGAGCCGAATCACCTTTGGGGAATCGTGCCATATGGTCATAGTAACATAACTGATGCTCCCTCACAATGCAAGTAATGTGCCTGATTCGGGACTCCATTAGAAATTACTTGTTTGACACAAAGTCAAACTAGCAGTACCCAAGAATTCTGCCATTACTGGACTATAACAGGGTAAAATAACATTTCTGTCACCCACCCCAAATCGCCATACCTGTACTTTTCTCCTTCGTCCCGATCCATCTGTGACTGCAACCTTGAGAACCAGGAAAAAAACTGCCGGAAGACAGATAAAAGGGAGGAATCAGCCTTTCTGAATTTAATTTTTAATAAAACAGGGAACAGTGTCACACCAAGATGGCCTCCTATGCATAAGTGAAGACCACTGACCTGCTGAGCCGTCTCTATTCTATCACTTTCCATGTTGAGTGACTGAAAACCCTTCAGTAGAATGTCCTCGGTAGACGCCGGCACTGTGGTCGTGAATGGGGAGTGCAGAGCGCGGGACGTTAGGCTACACAAGTCCTCAATGGGCAGCTACATATGACAGGCACAAGACTGACCAATCAGTTATCACATGGAAATGGACACATGGAGGCATGTACACAGTCATCCACAATCATATTCAGCTAACACTTAGTATATGAGCAGACATAAGATAACTGCAAAATCAGCTTTTAACCAGCCAAGCAGCAGAACCAGATATTACAGTTTTATTTAAACTTAACTGCTCCACATAAAAAGCAATCAGGTTATTTCATGAAATGAGTCACATACAAAACTTTGAGAGCTTAGAGAACAAACTGGGGAAGCAATAAGCACACATAGTAGTGGAATAATTGATTTCATGAAATATCCACTGGCTTAAGTAAAAAGTAAAAATAATAATAAACTTATTTACACTATTATAATAACCTAGTGAGAAGCTCTGAAAAGGATAGTGTTCAGATGGCCAAAAATATTATCGACTAACGTGTTATTGGTGGGTCGTTCAATTAATTATCTGGAAATTTGCACTTGTTAAGAAGTTATAATGCCATATCTGAGACGTGAACGTGGAGCAGTTCTGATATTACGAATACAAACCAGACAGAAACCAAAATCTAAATGACAAAGGATAATGTTGACATGTGCGTTTAGTATTTTAATTCAACAGCAATATTGAAAACAGGCTTTTAAAAATTTAAAAACCACTAACTATATTGCAAGCTGCAAATACCCTCGCTATGACAGAGGGTTGTAGAAATATACTAAGCAGTTTTTACCATCTGATATCTTGCTTTAAACGGATATAACAAAATAAAATTATATGATCAGAAAATGAGTATCGCTGAGACTAAAGTCTGATATACCCAGAGCAACGCCTTAAAACTCAGCTACGTGATCGCATGTGAACTAGCTGTCCATTTAAGCTTAATATTGAAGAAGCGGCCGTTCACCTCCGAGGGAATTGGAAGCGTTTCAGCGGCTGCGCGGATCTCCATGATTGAGTCCGTCTGCCTCTCCGTCAGCGGAGCCATGGGATCTGTTCGACGATCCCAAAGAGACAGCTTTTCCCTGGTTTCTTTATCAGTCAAATCAGAAGGCGACTGATCCACCGCCGCCATCATTAATGTCAATACTGCCCCAGTCGCGGAGGGCGGAACCTTCATTCCAGGTGGGCGAATCCACGTCCTTCGATACTCACTTCCGGTCTGAGGGTGACGAGGATTCCGGCCGGTTTGTAACCGGAAATTGCGCAGTTATGAAGTTTAGTTTGTACCAGTATTGGCTTGTACGCAATTTATGCATTGGTGTTTTGTCTTTTTTTTTTTTTACATTACTTAGGCATTTGGATAGAATTGAAGTTTCTGCGTTTGTCTGAAACCTTTTTGGTGCGTATTTGTTTTTTTGTTATCGGCTGTTTGGTTTGCAGTGGTAAAACAAGCTGCTTTAAGCATGGGATATTATTCGTCACTGTGATTGGACTGCTCAGATCGAAGGGGCGGAAACATTGCGTCAAGTTCCTTTTTCACGCAAAATCTACCTAATGCTACATGCCCCTCCATCAGATGGCAAAATTTACCCCGCCTCCCATCGTACCAAGCCCCCTTAACCCCCGGTAAAGCACAGTGTACTTTTTTGGTGTTTAATGTCGGCAGCTTGCACAGTCCCAAAACTGCAGCATATCAAATCCCCCATTAACACAATGGGGGCATCCAAAATTGCATATTTGTTTGATAAGTAGAAGGCAAAAGTGTAGTATGTGAAGTGACAGAGCAGTACATCCGAATCCTCAGTAGGGTGTACATGGTACCTAGATCAGAGTGCGAATTACCCCTCCATAATTGGGGGCAGGGGCGTAGCACCAAATTCTGGGCCCTGTGTACAAACAGTGCCCATGACCCCCCCCCCCCTTAACAAAAAA
>JABFEB020000001.1:37138009-37148904 GCA_019775895.2 Stomatorhinus ivindoensis | reverse complement strand
TAAATGAGTCCCAGCCAAAAACCCAATAGCCTCCTTGTTTACACTGAGCCTCTCAGACCTAAGGAAATCTGTGCTAAGTAAGTAATTCAGTAGGCTTCCTGCCTCGGGATCCAAACCGGGGGAAACACTCGCAATCTCCGGCAGGCACAAACCAGCAAAGGTGGCAAAAACATGAAACTTTAGGGCAGCATAAATTTTTGCTCAGTGGTAATCAGTCAATTTGGACACAAATAAAGGCACTACATAATAAATAATTAGCAGAAAATTCTGATCTGGCAATTGTTGGAAAGTCAAAGTACTGATTTCATGCTCATTTATGTCAATATTATCCATGAAATACTGTTGAAATACTCTGGATATACATGTGTGAATTGGGAGGTCATTAGCAAAACCCCATTACGTAGAATTTTACAAATCTGAATCTTCAGGGGAACGGGCGTCTTCATAAATCACTGCAAGACATCTCAAGATACAGATCTCAGACCTGCGGCTCTTTTTTGTGGCTTTCAGGACACCATCAACTGTAAGAAAAACTATTTAAAGATCGTAAAGTTTTATGGTAACACATCTGGATATTATGAGTACAACAGAAATATGGCCCAAAGGATTTCAACCTGTAAGTAATGTGGTGCACATTATAAAGAGCAAATCAAATGACAGATTTCTCCAAGACACCTAATGCTATCCAGACATGACTTGGCGACTTGGCACAGCAGATCATAATCACTAGGGCAGTGCAGTATGAGAGTACCTTGCCCTCTTTGATTTTTGTTCCAATGACCAGCCTTCTTTGTTGGATGATTTCAATCAGGTGATCACACTCCTCCATTAGCTTGTTTTCTTGTCGTGATGCATTCACCTTTGAAAAGAAAGTGAAATTAAGAGTCCCTCATATACACTGATTATAACTATGATCATTTTCACTTACATAGATGACAGTTAGGAAGGCATAAGCACTGACCACAGACCGTGATGATGAAGTAAGTATAAATCAGTTTCTAATCACAAGCTAACATAAAACTTTCAGCTTTGCTGTTGGGATATAACAATGACTCATAGACTTCTGGTTTAACTGAGACCATTCTTTTAAGGGGCCTGCAGTCAGTGCTGAATGCCAGCCATAACTGAAATATGTATTTTACTTGAGCTGTTGTTTACAGGGATACATAAGGCCTAGATCTAAATAGGCTCTAGTAGAAGCCTCATAAATTTCGAACAGATGTAGTCAAGTAGATTTCACACGCAGGCAGTTCAAAGGAAAAGGGAGAAAAATTCTGCAAGGCTATCTGTGGCGTTTTGGTCGACCTGCAAACATGTCCTCCTACGATTAGGTCAAGTTTCTGCTGAATGTGACAGGAAAGGAGTAAACTGTGGGACACAGTCCTCACTTAATCCTAAATGAGGCATGAAGATTTTCTGAGTTACAAACTGCACATTTATTATATGACGGGACTTCATTTGGGGGCTTGGAGTTATACCAACAGCAGGAAGAAAGTGCAGTACACTGTAAACATGCTCTTTCGTAAAAGAAAACCGGAATTTAGATATAGATAGAAAAATAAAGAATTACTTGCTATCCATTTTAAAGCACTGAAGAAGGACACATTTATTGCAATTATCACATTAATCACTGACGATGTCACAGGAAATTTCTATAATGTGGACAGACTGTGTTTTAATGACTTGCAAGAAAATTGTAAAAAATGTTTCTTTTCTTATCACACCAAAGGTCATCCCCATAAAAGAAAAAGAAAATATGTAAGAGAAATATGTTGTTGAACACAGGGGAATTTTTGGGTGCATGCCATAAAAAGCCAGAACCTCAGAAATACAGAGACATAAGTGAAACAGCACCACGGCACACCAAATAAAGGCGACCAGCAATTAGGTACCAACTAATGTCAAACTATTAACCCTCCGGGGAAACTTGTGGAGGGACAAGGATATAACGACCAAAAATAAAATTAAGTAAAAAGAATTTACGATTAAACAAAGTTTATGCTTTAACGCATGCTAGAATCACTATATTGTAAATCAGAAAAAAACTAATCAGATGATTTAAAAAAAGAAAAAAGGAAATGGCTTCTTGGGGATGGTGAAAATCCATGTTTCGTTCATTCTTTGATTTTTCTGTTTCAGAACTGAATCGGAAAAACAAAAAACGCAGTGTTGTTTTGTGGTTTTTCCATTTTAAAATCAGAAGGACATGAGAAAAACAGGCTTCATGTTTTGTTTATCTGTTTTAAAACCAAACTGGAAATCTGTAAAATTGTCACGCCCCGATCGTGCTACTCCTGTTGTGCCACGCCCCCCTCGTTAAGCCCATGTGGATTCCCAGTGTTTCACAGAAGTTTCTAATTGTTGTCATTAGTCCTGTGTATTTAGTCCGCATTTCCGTTCGTTTCCCCAGTCCGGGCATTGTCATGTCAGTGTAGTGTCATACTGTCTGAGTGTTTGGAGTCTGTTAATAAAGCCCTTCTGCTTGGATTCCTCATCATCCTCACTGCTTCCCCGGTACGTGCTTGGCACACCCATGACAAATATCATGGTTTTTGTTTCTTTTAAATGACATGTATGGGAACTCCCAGGGATACCGGACAATATAACATATTAAATAATCCATCCATCCATCCATTTTCTATACCCGCTTAATATTACAACATATGCGGTGCCAGTCAAAATTTTAGGATAATTGTAAAACATTAACACTATAAAATAACATTCATGGCCTATGCACCAACCAAAAAAAAAATACTTATAGAAAATGATCATTTGTTGGGGGGGCACCTGCATGGGTTGGAAGTCAGAATGTTGCTGGTCCAAATTCTGTGGCTGGCAAAGTGATCTCACCATTGCGCTCTTAACCCCAATTGCTCCAGGGACAGGCTGACCCTATATTCTCCTCTATGCCATTTTTATGAGATGGTCTCCTGAGATGCTTTTCCTGAAGGAGGTCCCATATATATGCTGAGCACTCACGACTTATTTGCCTTCACTCTCTCGTCAAACTCCCCAAAAAACATTTCTGTTGTATTTACATATGGTGGCCAGGTCATATGATGCAACACTATCGCCCCCCTTTTAGGTGGCTTGGTATTTCCAAACTTTTGACTAATATAATATATATTAGTTAAATAATAATAATAATAATATATTATAATGCATATAACTCAGCATTATAGTATAATATATGTATTATATTGTAATACATGTAACTCTGCAAAGCGATACTGATTTCTGTCAGGGTCTGTGCCCATCCGACCCCGTCCTATGTGCCTTGTCCCCTTTTGGCCAGCAGGTGTCATTGGGCACCCTGTTTCCCCCCTCTCAGTCTTGTAGCCCTTCAGCCAGTGGTGTGTTTCAGGCTGCTGCATAGCTCAATGAGTCAAGCAAGTAGCTCAGAATCTAAACCCCACTGGTTGTGAATTCTGGCCAGCCTCACTTGTTGTTCGGTATTTATTGGTTTGTTGTTTTCCTTTGCACCTGCTTTGTCTTTGCCTTGTGTCCTTGTTTTAGGTTTACCCTGCTTGTGCCTTGTTTAGTTTTGTTCTGCTTAGACTCATGTTTCTAGCCTTCTCTAGTTTTGTTAATGCTTAGTGTGGGTTACGTTTGTTTATTACTTGCTTGTTGTCCTACACTTTTGCTGATTGGTTGTTTTTGCTCCACACTTTCCCCTTGTTAGCCCTGTTATGTGTGTAAATTTAAGTGCCTGCCCTCATTCTGTTCTTGAGACTTTTGGATTCCCTGTTTGTGTTTTGTTTTTGTTAAATAAGGCCTGATTTATTGGAGCTTCAACGTGGATCATCCTTCCTCTGTCATGGCCTAGCATAGCAATTTCTGAGCGTGTCTGTCTACTCTAATAAAGTTTATAAATAAACTGATAACTGCTGTAGCACTATGCTGTTAACGGTTGAATCATATCAACTTCTTCATTTTGTTCGCAGTGTTCTCCTTCCCTACATTTCTGGTTATCGAGAAAACAAACCGCTGCTCCATTGTTTTTATGATTTCTCCATTTTCCCTTTTGGTTGCGAAACATGGTGCCTGTTTCCTTCTTGTTCTGTTTTTTCATTTTCCTATTTTGATTTTAAAACAGAAAAACTTCATAAACAACACTTTGTTTTTCCGATTTGGTTTTGAAATGGAAAAAAAAAATCAAAGATCAAACAAAAAATGGATTGTCGAGGCGTCTGATTCAGTTTGATCCACTACTAGACACAGATACAAAATTTCTCCTCCTATGGCTGAATTGAAGAGCCAACTTTGTGTGTAGGTCTTTATTTGAAATATTCCCAAATGCCTCTGAGGCAGGAGAATAGTCTTCAGTTTTGTGGAGCTTCCTTTAAAGATCTGGCCTTAGAATCAAAGCTGTCTGCTGCTGAGCTGCATGTGAGACTCAGGTGGAGAGATGCTTTCTGAGCTGGCCTTAGCAGGAAAGTTCGACTCAAACCCCACGCAGCTGCCTGAGTGCTGGAGTCCATATTTATCACAGTTTGGATCATCTTTCCCTTTGGGGTACTTATATTTTAAGCTGATAATAAAACCTCATTCTGAACAGAAATAATATTCTCTGTCCTTTCCAACATCTTCTCCAAATATTATTGTTACTACTATTACCGTTCTGTAAGCTGAAGCACTTGTCACATCCTCTCAAGGTGACGCTGAATAATGTCTGACAGTAATTTGTTATTCTTGAAAGGTTTCTTTAATAATGTTACAGGAACTTAACACATTTTGAAAACATTAAAGGGGCTATTAAGGATTAGAAGTACATGACAGGAAAGGTAACCAGGTAAGCATGAGGCCTCTCACCTCCACGTGCTGGCAGGTCTGAATGAGCTTTCCCAAGAGAGTCTCCAATTCGTTGTTTCTTTTAATCAGGTTGCCAAGATTCGAATCCAAGGCTTGCTGAAAAGAGAGAGACAGTTTGAGAATGACCTGTCATTTCACATCTCTGTCACTCAGATAATCACAGAAATATAATCTCTGTCATGATTTTAGGGCATGCATGTCTGTTTTTCTCCACTTCCATCTGGCAGATCAGATGCCTGACCTGTGGGTCCTGGACTTTATCATTCTGGCTGGCTGTAAAACTCTTCTCTTTCCAAGCTTAATCACCCACTAAAGCACTAAGTGACAGACAGTCAGACTGTCTTTACGTTTCACACCAGCTATGATGCAGCAACATTTCCATGCTGACCAAGAATAGTTAGTCGCTAGATTACTTTATGAGATAACTGTGGTATGACAACTTAATGGTGTTTTTTTCATGACAAGTAAACGTACCACAGCAATAAAAACATCCTGCCCATTCATCCTAGAATTATGTACGCAATGAGTTATACAGCTGTAGGACTTGAAGCTAGACAGTGTGCTATTCACTATAAAACACCATTGAAAGCCATCTATTAATTTGTTATACTATAATTAAATAGTTGTCATCAGTATAAAAGACATATAAAAAAATATTTCCCCTCATTCTCTCAAGGTATTTTTTTCCGCCTCATATCCCTTACAAGTTACAAGTTGTAAGCCTGCCTTTCTTGTTTTGATCATAGCGATCTAGTTCATTTAGGAACTGCCAAAAACACCATTTCTCATATCGTCCGCTCTACTATTTATAAAAACCCACAGAAAGTAGATTGCTATGACATGGGATATTTCTTAGGGGTCAATTAAACAATTTTAGTATTGCTAATGGCACAATTCTGTGCAAAGAATATTCCTTGGGTGTCCAGGATTTGGGAATACAGGAACTGAAGGAAAGGGAGATGGACAGGAAGCCCTGGAATCATTCTGGGCCTGCCTGTGGGTGGGGGGGGGGGGGGGGGGGGTTTGAGCTCATGACACCCGAAAACAAAGGAGTAGGGAAAGAAGGGGGCCTTTTTATTCGCAGCTTCACAAGAGCATCATTCTGTCTTTCCCCCAAATTAATTTTCTCTGCTGACAATCATCATCTTCCTTCTCCTTACAGCGATAGGGGGTAGGGGGGCTTGAGGGTCGCTGCCAGTTGGCACCTCAAGGCACGTCAGCGCACTCAATGTGGACATTTCCTCCCCAGATTTAAGTTTATTAAGGGTGTTGTGTATGAGACGATCATGAACACTGTATTATCAAGCCAATAACAATACGCTGAAACTTTACATCTTTTATGTTTAGCAAAGCAAATATATGCCTTGTTTTTTAAATATGATAATTCAGCAGCAGGCTGGAGGCCAGACTCCCCAGACAGAGTTTCATGAGCTGAATTCCACAGTGGCATGTTCTCCAAAGCAACAATGAGGACAGTAGCTTCCCTGAAGTGAACCTAGCAGGACAGACATAACAAGTGTCAGAGATCAGGCTGGACTTGGGATCTCCAGCATGTGAGAAGCGGCTAAAGCAGCCGTTTGAAGCTTTCCAAACAAAGCTGTGCATGGTACCTCCATCTTCAAACGGACGGCACGCATGTAACTTCTACAACACTCTTTCTTAATATTATCAAGTCAAACTTTAAATGACTCTTATGGCCTGAGATACTAGGTGCCCCTGAATTGCCTGCTTACGGCACTCGGCATGAGGGAACAGCATACTCTTGCTCGGGATATTTAATCAGTTTAAAAGTCACCGTACAGGGAAAAAGTTTCAAATCCAATCCATTTGCTTTCCTCTCCCTTTGCTGATTTTCTATTATAAAATACTAGGAGGAAAAAAAAATCATAATGAGACAAAAACCCGTTAACGGCAATATAATTAAAAAAAACCTTCATTAAGCTGTAGAAACACTTAATTTGATGAGCTTCCAGAATCTAAAATTAAAACTTGTGGAGGGGCTTTAACACAGAAAAGGACGGTCACTCCCCTTCTTCGTCTTCTTATGGCATCAAGATGTGCCTCCTACTAAATATTTTATCTATCCTGTCCCCAGCTCTGTATGGGTAGTGTTAGTATGTTCTTCCCGTGTGGATGTGTGTGTGGAATATGGATGGATGGATGGATGGACAATTGGATGGATGGGGAATGAGACTGTGAAGAGGGATCAGCCACCTGTACGCCTGACCAGTCACAGTGCCCTGCTCAGTGAACCGACTCAGAACTGGATGGCTTCTTCATTTCTAACATTTTAATCAATACATTTATTAAATATCCAGGGTTCTCTCGGAGAGGGAAGCGTAGTGATGTTTCCCTGCTGTCTGTGGTAAACAGAATATCAGTTTGTATTTTCGTGACATGGACATGTGATGTGGACACTTGATGTGGACATCCCTCATGTGGCTCTTCTGATTTCTCCGAGGGAATGCCAGACCCCTCTCGCAGGTTGTTTACTCAAACACCTGCCAAAATGTCACCACTGCCTGTGTTGTGAAGAAGCATAGAGTACCTGGAGGAAACTCACACACAAGTAGGGGCAGTTGGAAGAGGGAGCATGGGGTGGGCACACAGTGCAGTGTGCAGCACCCTGGAGCTGGGGGTTAGGAGCCTGGCCCAAGGACCCACAGTCATGTGACTATTCTGCTGAAACTTCCACTGGCAACCGTCCAATCACAGGCATAGAGGCTTAGCGCCCTGAGCCACACATGACCATCGCTAAAGGTACCGCGTTACACATGGTGACCGGTCCTGGCCAGTATCCCCTGAGGTCAGGTAGGCCAACGGAGGAAACTCTCCAGCTGGTTTCCGTTCCAAAAAGTGGGCTGGATGCCTCCTCCAGTGGGATATTTTCATGACCCGGCGAGTTTTATCAGGAAGGAAGCAGGTCTCTGGAAAGCGAGCACATGCTAGCAGCCTCGCTGGGGGAACAGTGCTACTTTCCCTTGTTTTAACAACCTTGCCCGCTGGTACCCAGGTATGATCTCAGTACTCATCCACTCTGTCTCAATGAAGGAGACACAACCTTCGATTTATCTGGTACCATCGTCTAGGCAAGCTTTACCGCTGGTGCCTCTTCTTCTGAGACAAAGTGAATTCAGCTTGCTAAGTCGGCACCCCATCAGATCTGCGAAGTGGGTTGTCTGGCATTCCAGATGGCCAAATGATAGCCCTCCCCGGAAGGAAAGGAAGGCAGTGAATCTGCCCCAAATTAACAGAGCTGATGAGGTAATTTTCACATTCAAGGCTCCATATTCCCTCATATTCTGTTATTATATTCTGACATCTTTATGCACTTAACTGTGTCTAGTTGACTTCCACACAAATAATCCTGCATGGTAATGCCCCGACACAAGCCAGAGAATTTCATTTTCCACCCATAACGATCATCTGCATAACAAAAATACTGCCACAAGATATGTTGACAAACCACATATTTAGTTCAATGAAAGGCTTCCTTTAAAGTACATGAAGGACTTTGATGGGCAACTCACAAAAAATGTTGCTTGGAACTGTATTTTCATTATTCTATCACACATTGACAAACTTATCATGACAGATATGTGCATTAATAAGTGCATACGCAATCAAATGTCATTCAGATTTTTTGGTCTTGTTCATAGTAGTAAAAGAACCAAGACAATGCATTTTTTTAAACTGCAAGCATTAATCATATGATTCTGGAAAGATACTTTATGCATTAAAATGCACTTTAACTTGGGGAGATTGTGAGGCGTTATTATCGCCATGGGATATGAAGAATAAACCAAACAAACTATGCTAATGGTCTCTGCCTACACCCATTTACACCAGTGAGTGTTAAATGGACTGTGTGTAAAGATATAGATTCTGCATCAAATGTATTTTTAATTCTGCCACAAAGCTTCAGGAGCTTCATAAATAACCCACCTGATTCCTGTTTTCATTATTTATCAAGACGTTGACTCATCTCTGAAGTAAAACTGCTCCCACTAAATCCTTAAAGAAAACCGGAGTCCACCAGTTTGCACTTCGATCTAAACCCCACTGGTGAGGTGGTCCAGAACACCCAGGATGAAAGCTGTCGAGAACACTGGGAAAACATCTAGCACGACGTCAATCAACCAAAAGCACATTCCTGTGCTTACAAGCTGAATTCCTCACATTTTCAGTTTACCTACAGCTGCTCTAATAATAATACGCAAAGTCTTCCTTTGTAATGCCCTGCTTCATTTATAACATGCTTAATATGCGTGTAAAGCCTTTAAGGGTCTTTAATGTAAATATGCTAGAAGTTTAGGGTCAATCTACGGCAATAGGGTAATCTCCCAGATCCTCGGCAGGCAATTAAGCCCAGACATTTGGTATAAGGACTTTAGGGCAACAGATACTCTGGAGCGATGTTCTTAATTTTGCTTGGTGTGAATGGAGAAGCTTAACAATGGCATTTTAGAACCCACATACAGTAACAGTAGTTCCAGAAGTTCTGAATTAGTTAATGCAGGAACAGTTTTTCTGGAGGATTTGTAAGATATAAATATATAGTTATTAAAAATGACATGAACATTATTAAAGCCTCAGCAATAAGACTGATGGAGTTCTCAAAAACCATTCATGCTTAATATTATAAACATGTCTATAAATCACCAAACTATTTATTTTTCTAGCCAATTAAACACAACAGAACGGCAAACACTGCAGCACTCGCAGCAGAAATACAGAGGGACAAATACTTCAGAAAGTATAGCCTGCTGGTCCTTGATCTACAGCTAGATGCCATCCTGAGAATCTCTGCACAGTGACAGCAGAGCCAAATGGCGAGAGAAGGCTCAGAAATTGGCGATCTCTGCATCTCAGTGGGGCGCAAGTGAAGACTAAAGAAAAACAGACCACAAAGATGCCTTGTTATCCGTACTGCAAGCCTGTCTGTTCCCCTGCTGAGTAAGACTCAAGCACAGCTCTCTAAGTTTACCGTCACTGTTACTTTGTTGAATTAATGTTGGTTTCTCAAGTTGACGTTTGTTTGTTGAGCTGCAAGTTCACACCCAAAGGCGCCCTCTGGGCTTGCCTTTTAGGTCTGCAGATTGTAGTTTTACTTCCCATAATAATATCCACTAGAGGGACTGGCTTGCATTTGAAAAATAACAGGTCTTCTCAGATGTTTGCTGTCTACAGGGGCCATGATAAAGGCCTTTTCACACAGTCCGATTTTTTCCACACAAAAAAAAACAACTACATCATTCTGAAATGAAGAAACACATTTCTGTGAAGGCTTTCATACCAAATTTGACAAATTTGCATTGTCTTAATCCATCATTTTTTTTATCTGGAGAGAGCTCAATTTTCAAATGCGTAAAAAAAATAAACAACCAATAAGATGTCAGGTTTCTACAGAGCCCCCGAAGTCCCATAGAGTGATTTCTTTTTTTATCCCGTGCTTACAAGATATAGTTACAGTCCGTATGAATGGTCGCGACAGAGGTGAAGCGACATGAATTAGCAATACTTTTCAGGTCCCTATTAGTAATTATAATAATACACTATGATAAACAGGTACAGTAAACACATCATTACTGACACATGTTTAATGTATTTATTGAACCTGTTTTACTATGATTACCGACAGTGAAAGTATTCATGGCGCTTCATCTCTGTCGTGACCATTCACGCCATTATTCATACGGACTGTGTAACTCAGCCTTAATGCCAAAGTAGTGCACAGCAGCGTTGCATTTACTCCTTCGAGGAATATTGATTGCAAGGCTACTATATCTTATTACATTGTACCCTGATGCCAGAAATGTATTTTAGGAGAACGATTCGGTTAAACAAACTATTTAATTATGTCAATGAAATCACTTTTGAGAAATCAGTAAACTCTTGAAAATTGCAAATGCAGCTTAAACTAGAGGTCTAGCAAACGTAGTACGGCAGCTATTCGCAGCTAACCTGTTCCTTATATCAACGATTTGATCCATCCTTACACATCTACGCGTGCTTTGAGGTGTGTGGATCAAAATTTGTTGAAGGTTCCTCGCACTTATTTTCGCACTAGAGGTGACCGATCT
>JABFEB020000001.1:37092658-37102996 GCA_019775895.2 Stomatorhinus ivindoensis | reverse complement strand
GGATCTGTAACTTTGATAGCCTTACAAATACCTGTAGAGGCCACCCTACTCAGCAAGAAAAAAATATATAGTGGGTACATTCTGCACATTTCAGGCCTACATCAAATAGCTTTGCAGAAAGCACATTAAAAATAATGTTTTACATAGAGTACAGTTTAGGATGCTGACCAATCAATTTTTATTCAGCTGATGTAGCTAAATGCTAAGAATTACATTGATGTATACCAGTGGACAAATGCTTGTATTTGGTGGTATTTTCTTTGGCTTTGGGTCATCATCAAGCTGACAGAACACCCCCCCTATGTGATGTGCAGGTGGGAGTTGGTGGTGATGGCCAATACACAATCTGTTAGGTATGCACATTATTTACAAGCCTTAACATTTAAAGGCTGTCCTCTGAAATCTCACAGCAAATTCAAGTTGCGTGTTATTTTTATATGTACAGTACTTTATATTGTAAAAAATGAGCACTATATATATATATAGTATATATATATATATATACACACACACACACACAAAAATCTTTGCTGCCGTCTCTGCCCCTCTGTCTTATGCTCAAAAAATCTATCCCAAAGATAAACTGGGATGTTGTCCGGGAACCTCAGGACTCTTCTCAGGATTGGCAACCACGGCCCCCTTCCCCAGGGATGAAACCTTTATATGGGCAGCGTGCATAAAGAGGCTTGCTGGACTTGTACAGCAGCAGGTGCATAAAGAGCCTTGAAAACATCGCCTTCACTCCTCGCAAAACACTGCACTGCAACTGCACCAGATCATGTGTGATCATAGACAGTAAGCATAAAATAATCAAAGACGGCCAGAGTCACAAACAGCCATTTATACAAATGTATAACTAAATTTAGCTCTGGAAAAAATTTAAAGACCACTCTACATTTTTAAAAATCCTGATTCTGCTGGCAGAAAGCTACACTGCTTCCAGGTTCAATATTTCTAAGACAGCAGTACACAAGAAAAGGCTGAAGGATACACTGGCAATAACCAAAAACCAGGCAGGTAGAGGACAGAAGCGACTTTCTAATGCCAGAGATGACCATCAACTTATCCAACAGTTTCTCATGAATCAGAGGATGACATCAAGTGACCTTCAAAAGGAATGGGAAACATTAAGTAGTGTGAGGTGCTCTGATAGGACAGTGTGTATCAGGCTCCTAGAAGCAGGACTGAAGACCTTAATACAAAATAATACCAAAAAAATTCAGATACATGAATTTGTTTTTTTCACTATGGCAAGCAATGTAACTGTGACCTGTTACAATAACGAATACCAGCGACATTCCGGGCCACGTTCATTCACAGGGTCCCTGGATGTAGGGTAAGTCAGACTCCTCCGTGGTTTGCTTGGATTCTGTAGCCTGTAAATATGCTAACTTTGCCATAACGTGGTGGGAGCGAAGCCCTTGGCAGTCTGTTCAATCACATCCAGTGACATGTCACGAGTGGCCACCTTGGCTCAGATCAGAGAGGTCTCTTTCATGTCACCAAGGAAGCTCACTGAACCTATTCACATTTACACTGCATTTATTTTATAGACTTTTTTTTAGAATACATGGTTAGATAGTCCCTAGAATAATTGGGGGAGAAGGGCCTTGCTCAGGGGCCCAGTGGTAAAAATTCCTCTACTGAGACTTGACCAATGACCTTCATATCACAGACACGTTACCCCAATGGGTCACACAGCACCCTCAATGCCATCACATATACAAGTCATCCCACATATCATATGTAATGGTATACGTCTCTCCCCAGCAAGGACTCAAACACCAGTCTCCCACCCAATAGGTAGGAACATTAACCACTATACTAACATGGAGACCACAGGCTCCACAGGCATGAATGCTTGCCTGCCATTTTCCAAAACCGTTTATAACATCGCTGAACCACAAAACACACGTCTAGCATTAACTATGTCTACACGATTAGATACAATTTATAAGGATGTATACAAAAATTTCAGCAAAAACACTTTTCATCTTAAATGAATGTAAATTCCAGCCTGCTTGAATAATCACATGGTTAACCAAAGCATGAATTAAATCAGTGATAAATTGCTACACTATATTAGCACATGTAATAGTATATGGGTTTGTTTTCTAGTTGCTCCCTAATGCCGACTTTTATTACTTCATTCTCATCCATTCTATTTTGTGTTCATCCATGCTTATAAAGTGAGGATTACGAGGGTCTGGAGCCAATCCCAGGCAGCCAGGGGGTGGGCGGGGACGCAAACTAAGCTGTACACTACTACACACCATCTTTCACACAGTACAGGCGATTCGGAGCCTCAGATGGCCTTGAACAACATGTTTCAGGAATGTGGGAGGAACCCGAGGAACTGCACAGACACACATACAGAGTGGGGGTGGGATTCAAACATGTGATATAGGGGGTGTGAGGCCACAGCAAGACAGCAGAGCTCCATTTATCACAGAGCATCCCTTAAGTCCACCTTATGAGAAATTACATTTATTTCCTGAGCAGATGCTTTTATCCTAAGCGACATACAAAAGTATCAATAAAGTATGAATTATAATTATTATGATTATCATACATTTTGAAAAGGCAGGGTCAGCCAATAAAGGTCTCAC
Source organism: Stomatorhinus ivindoensis (assembly GCA_019775895.2). Classification (NCBI taxonomy): domain Eukaryota; kingdom Metazoa; phylum Chordata; class Actinopteri; order Osteoglossiformes; family Mormyridae; genus Stomatorhinus; species Stomatorhinus ivindoensis. The sequence goes on along the minus strand of JABFEB020000001.1, from coordinate 37,100,387 downwards.
TCAGGGGCTCAACAGTGAAATCTTTCAGCTGACCCTGGGATTTAAACCAGCAACCCACCCCCAATCACAAGCACAGCATCTAAACTGACTGATCCGGGTACCTCCACCAATAGATGACCACAACTTGTCAGTGAAATTCTTAAGCTCTGTATTCTCCATCTGTCACGTATTGTTTCCACAAACTCTAATGTAACTATTGGAGATGAAAAGATTAGTCATCTCTGTTCAGTTGATAAAGAAAGGCTGAACGTAAGAACCACTTATATAACTTTTCGTGCTGAAGTAGGTTTTCTAGCTATTTGAAATCCATGTAGAAAGGTTTAATTTGAGTTGTGTAACACTGGGTTTCCAATGCTGTGTTGCATTATGACACGTTTCCTTTTGGCTGGTTACTAATATGTAATAAAAGTCCACAATAAAGCTAACATTATTTATAAAATCTTTCCCAATAAATTGCTGTTCCTTAGACAAATATTCAGTGGAAATGAGCCTGCGGAGTCAGTTTATTGGAGATTAATGTATACCTTTAGTCTGAGTAATTTAATTCTCTTTAGGTTCCTGTTATGTGCAAAATGTAACTACTACAGATGAAATACAATGAATGAATGAATTACGCAATGTCATAATTTGAATCAAAATTGTAACTAAAAATTCAATATTTCATTTAAATGTAAATGCAAATGTAATAAATAATGTATGTGAGTAATGCCAGAGAACAACCTTAGACGCCCCAGAAACACAGGACTGAAATATCGTACTGCATAAGCAGAAGTTTCAAGAAGTTGTGCTGGACAAAAAATATAAATAAACAGCCAACCTAACCAGCTATATTTGTAAAAATGGAAAAAAAGGGTCAGTAAATTTGGGTCAGCTTTCATTACACGCTTTCCAGCTTCCACACTGACAAAGCAATGATCCACAGAATAAATCTGCCAGCCAGCACATAGATCTGTGACATCAATATGACCTAGTCGCCTTCATTAAACTTCACCTTAATTGTCATGCGAGCTTCAATGCAAGTTTTTAGGACAAAATAACCTTTTGTTAACACGTTCAACAGAATATTATTGAGCAGCATGGAGATCCTATATTTGGTTTTCAGGAATGTTTCATATTTAAAGTTCCCATTAGCAGTTGATGGTATTATACTGAGCATGCATGAACTTCATCACCTCTGCAAATAAACGTCACTGTGTTTTTACACACTAGAGCACCAAAGTGGACACCTACATTTATCGTGTGCCTCAAGTTTTGATAGCTTGCAGTCACAATGTTGATATTAGAGGTAAACAGTGAGCACTGGCCTTTCTACTGGCGTAATTAATATGCATAGAAATTTGAAATTAGTTTTGGTTGAAATGAAGTTTCCATGTGCTCATGCACTGAGAGCTCACTATGTCTGAATAGAAATCATATCCTGTGATAAATAGTTTCTTATTAGATTTCTGAGCACTGACATTCAGTGACAACCACTGAATACAATTGCATCATGATGGAATGCTTTTAACTGAAGCAAGTTGTCCTATTAAAACACAATATAAAAACCAGAAGACTACAATTCCAACATTTATGTGATGGTTTACTGCATGAATTCTATAAAATAATGCCCTGTTTTGGGCTGACACCCCCCGGCCAGGGTGGCTCCCACCTTCTGCTTCCTGGGACAGCCTCCAGGCTCACTGTAGCCCTGTACTAGAAAAACAGAAGGGCTGGGAGATGGATAGAATTACACAGGAATCTGGTAAATAAATGAATATGTAGATAATTAAATAATAAACCATTCCTGACAAGTAGCAGTTGACTGGTCGTTGACATTAGACTGCAGTGCCTGTCCTTAGTTTACTTGTTTAGTCCCTGATTCTTCTCCATGGCCTAACGGTAAATATACACTCCGCTGAAAGTGTGAGTATCTTCCCAGCCAAGCTTGGCTGCTCTGCCAGTCTACAGGTCCATTGGCACTGAGAGGGAAAAGCCAGTGCTAGCTGGAGAAGCTTCACGTCGCTCGCAGCTGGCATCCATCACCCGGCGGGGGCCTGAGAGCGCTGGTAGAGGACCCCGGAGCACCTGCCAGAAGAGATAGCCTGGGCTGACCCAGATCTCATCCACCACCACACAGCAAAGTTAATTACAAAGAGCAGATGGCTTTTGCCCATCATTCTGATGCTTTTTAATATTTGATCGTCCGTTAAAAGAACGGAGGCTTCTGTGCCTTTGTTCAGAGAACGACGTATTGTCCAAGCGACGGCTCTCCCCAGCATTCACTTTGCGTTTCTGGCAGCCTGCCATGCTGAGCGCTAGAGCTGTCACATCTGAAAATGAGCGTCGAGCAGAATTCAAAGGTGCTTGCAATTTAACACTGACTGGATAGGCAGAAAGTGAAAAGATGAAAAAACTTTTTTGTTTCGGTGATGACCTGTTATGGCATTTCCCAGGAGAACCAGGCCTCATGCAGAACCATAACCAAAGCAATAGACGACAAAACAGACTAATGAATTCTGCCTATGACCCTAAAAGTCTGTTCTAGTCATTGACGAAAATCAAAAGAAAATCACAAAGCTGTACTCTCAATCACAGGATGCGATATTCTATGAGTCTCTAATTGCAGTACATAGAGAACAGAGTTCACCGCTGACTGAAACTGTAAGTGAAACATTATTTCTATATACTCTGTGACCACTTGTGTTGGTCATATATTACCACCAGCTCCATTTCTGACTCCTTGACAGGGGTGTAACCTCTTTGCCTCTAGACGTGTCCAAACAAAACAATAACTTATTCCACAAGCAGAAGTGCTACAAGTAATATTTCTCCGGTGTCCTTTCATCAAGTATGTACACAGAATGCTTTGATCCGGCCGACGAGCTCTAAGATTGTAATCCTGATTCTCAGCCACTAGTTCTGACAGATTCATCCTCATTCTCAACCTGACCATCTTTGGACAGACATTCAGAATGTTTACAAACATTTAGGAATACATAATTACGGAAATGCCATTTCCCTGCAATGCTGGGACACTACAAGTTGGCAGGGGAGCTTAATCAAGCACGTTGAGGCTGGAGAGAGCCTGTCCATCCAGTGTATGAAAAATCCCCTGCCACTTGCCACTGGAAAAACCACTGAGCAGATGACAGGCCTGGAAGAGAAGGCGCCCCGCAGCTCCGGTGCTGGCCGAACACATTCCTTAGTCCACCATCATGAGCCAAGACATGTCAAAACACAATCAAGTCAGTTTCCCTCCTTTGAGTCATCATTCACATCTGCGGGTTTGCGCCTCCATATCGGACAATCAGCGGAAACAACTCAAAGATTAATCAGATACTGGATAACACCAAGATCATATCTGTATGACCAAACCTCCACATTGAAAAATTTATGAAGTACTGTGTGTGAAAAGCAGACAGACACTATATATATATATGTGTATGTACTGTATGTATGAACATAATGCAGTATGATTTGGGTCAAACATATTTTAGCTGGAAACAATTTCTGTTCTATTCAATATATTTTTTATACGTGATTGCCATCACTAAACGACAACTATGTGAAAAATTATATCAGAACAGATAAAGTATTTACATATCTGAATGCTATGTCAAATTGTAATTGGTACAATATGACTTTGTCTGAATTAGTTGAGTTTTATAAAGATTTCCCCTACCTTTTTCCCCTAGCCAGGGATATTCTGTCAAGGCATGATTGCTTGCTGATTTGAATACAAAACATTCATGTCTTCATACCCCCATGAGACAGTGTACTTCCTTCATGTTTATCCCACTACTTCCTAAATTACTAAATTAATGCATTCAATGTTTCTGCAACAAAAAGAAGTGGCCATCTAAGGATATGTTACAGTGGACTGAAATCCAACTTTCCAATAAATTCTGATATTTAAATCATTAATAACCAAGGCCACCTTGGACAATGCCTGTATTGAGCATAAATACTCACAGAACTCATACTTTGAATACCTGTGCCACGTGAGCTGTGATAACATAGCCTGAATGACCTGGAAAAGATAAAATGGATGAAGCTTGACATGATCCTCATTCTACTCTAGGTGAAAAGCAGAATCTTCTCTTACATCTTGGAAAAAAATACTCATGTTTTCCATTGCGGAAATTCATGTGTCTTCAGATACCTATAATTACAAGTGGACAATAATCACGAGTCATAGATTTATGCACAGGCATTTCCATGTAAACAAGGAAGGATGTTGTCTTGTTTCTATGCATCTCTGGCTTATTCTAGAATATCCCAGCAGTGTTGATGCTGATATTGCAGCAGTTTGTCACAACCAACAATGAAACACCGGTGCAAAGCTGCACCCAGGGTTTTATTTTTACTTTATTTCTATATTCATCCTCAGTATTGTAGTGACTTAAAGAATGAAGGAGTCTAGGGCAGTCATTAAACAGAAAGGGGATTTATGATTGAACAAAGGCTGGAAACTCGATTAGTGTGGGAGCTAACGAGAGGCAGCTGGGAGTGATTAACATGAGAGTCAGGAAAGAGAGGTAAGATAAATGAGTAACAGGCGTGGCTTGTTTGGGTCATGCCAGGGAGGAGACAGGAAAGTCAGTTGGATATGACGGACAGGACGTGTGTCTGAAAGGGACGAAGCGGACAGAACAACAGGGCTGGGAACATACCAGACAATATGGAAGGACAAACAGGGCAAATGGGGTTGACATCCCAAAAGACCAGAGACAGGATAGGATGGAATGCACCACACTAGGGAACATCAGACAGATCCTAACTCAGGACACAGGATAAGACACAAAACATGAATAAGGGTGTGGAACAGATTCAGGCAAAGCTAGGGACAGCAAAGAGAACATCCAGCAAGACACACATCAGAATAGGGAATACAGGTGGAGGAACCACAGAAACAAGGACAGAAACACAGGAGAGGGCCACAGGGGACACAAGCCAAGAAAAATTAAAAGTAGGACAGGGCAACTGGAATGGGACTGAGAAAGAATGAATGGAAATGAGGAATGTCCAGGAAGTCTTCCAGACCCTGGGAAGCTGGACAGTGAATATGGGTCCTCTTGCGCATGTTCCCTGGTGAGGCAGGACCCATCCAGACTGCAGGACTGAAGGGGTTCAGAGGGAGCAGGTGACACTGAGGCGCCAGTAGGCCTGTTGGCACCGAGGGGAGAGCAGGGCCGAAGGTGCTGTAGGTTCTCCCATCTGAGCCTCAGCAGGAAGGTCGCTGGGGCAGGCAATGTCAGGCAAATGTAGGTCTGGATGGCCACTATGGATGGTGTGGCTCTGTCTCCCCCTCCAGGAAACAAAGACTTAGCCAGTCCCTTGGACCTCAGCTAATACTGGTGGCCACCCCAGGAACTGCAGGCGATGTGGCTTTTTCTTAGGCTGGGAGCCTGGGACTTGGGATTTGAGAAGTGCAACCCTTAGCACGACTAAGGAGAGGACAGGCTCTAGAGCAGAGGTGGGCAATCTTATCCACAAAGGGCCACTGTGTATACAGGTTTTTGGGATAAGTTTTAGGTCAGTCATTCACTGTGCAAGGCCCTAGAGGCATGGCAACAGCCTAACCTAGGACAGGCATTGTAGGCGCGGTGGCGATCTGTCCTGGGCTGGGCACTGGAGGCACAGCCATGACAGCCATAGCTACCTTCCTCCGCCTCTTCCTCTTGCAATTGGAACCAGGAGGCAATTGGAAGCAAGACCTCAGCGAGCCACAGGGAGCAAGTGGGCGAATCTGCGGCAAATCTGCAGTGAGCTGTAAAGAACTAGTGGGTGGAGCCATGGCGAACTGCAAGCAGTTAGCGAGCAGAGTGGCCTCAATTCACAAAGAAGTGATGGACTTTTATGAAGTGCTGTGTGGCGAAACAGCAGCAAGCTTAGCCAAATCAGGAGTCTTGGGCAGGATCAACTCAGACATCACGTCTTCTAACTATTAGAGAGCCCTCCTCATTGAGGCCTGGGAACTTATCCGGGTCATGCATCTGTTTGCCTTTGCCTTAGACAGCAAGATTGGCCCACAAACCTCTTGTATCCTTCCAGTGTCATGAGCAGTACAGGGTCAGCACTGGTGGGGCAATCCGCATGGCAGAAGGCTCTTCTGGATCATCTGAGTCATCAAGCGAGTCCATCAGTGGGTTGTTCTCAACCCATCATGGTGTGCTGACATAGGTATCTTGGTGCAGTAGAAAGCATGCATGCCGAGATTTGTAACACAAGAGGCTTGCAGTGATAGCCGCTGGGAAATTGTGTAGTGCCTTGAAGGCCGAAGGACTCAAGGGCAGACATATTGGTGAAACAGAAAAGAGTTTTATTTAACTAACTGAACAAAGGTTGGAAAGAAACAGGATCACAAGGGATCAAAATGTGGTGGGGGGCTGGAATGAAGGTCACAGGCAACAAGAAGGTATGACATCAATGATTGTGCTGGGAAACATAGGAGACTGGGAAGCACCTATGTACCAGACTAACAAGGGAGCTAATGAGAGGGAGCTGGGAGTGATTAACTCAAGGGTCAGGAATGACAGATAAGACAAATAAGTAACAGTTGTGGGTTGTTAGGGTCACACCAGGGAAGAGACAGGACAATCAGGTGGACATGACAGGCAGGATGGGACAACTATGGCATAAGGGGTCCTTACCACATGCTTTTATAAGTACCTGTATCATGAATACATATATAGCTTAATAGTATTTAATTTTTGTTTGCAGATGCACTGAAAAAAATATCTTCTATTAGCGAAACAGAGCGGATGTATCTTGGCATTAATTACAAGTAGCTATGTCTGATACAACTGAATATAAAATTCACATTAAAAAAAATTCTTATGGACCTCATCCCAAAGTAGTATTTGTTGAACCTAAAAAAGTGATGAAATGAACAGCTAGCCGAAGTTCATTTGTGCTTCATGATTTGCGAAATCACATCTGCGAATTTGATTTTTTGAAGTTTTCATGATTGTAAGTGTAAAATTGATAAGAAAAATTTAGTTCATGAAGATTCTACTGTGTTTTTGGGGAAAGTTCAAGACATAAAATATAAATCAGTTAAAAAGTCCCTTTAAAAATATGGCTTTCTTATGGAAATGTTCCTTTTTATGTACATACTTACTGTACCTTTACAAGATGCGAATCCCATTCGCAAAGTTTATTCCCTTTGGAACACTAATGGCTATATGAATATTAGAAAATAGTTCATTTAATATTTTATAACAGTAAGTACATGTTAACATATATTCAAAGCACAAAAATGATACATTTCTTGAAAGGTGCTAATGTTAACATACATAACAAATGCGTCCTCTCGAGACGCATTGCTATAAATACTGAAAGGGATCATTATTCATTTTACCTTACTGTGAATGCAAAAGAAAATGGCAGCCAATGCCGTGTTCTAGGAATTCATAGGGGTAACATTAGTATACTGCACTGTAAATGTGCTAGTGTGACAAATATCTGTTCGGCAATACTGTACTCTATTTTTACACATTTTGCATTTTACATATTTACATTTGTTTTTTTAAAGGTAATGTATTAAGCTAACTTTTAAATGCAATTGAAGTGTTCTAGGAGCATGACTTGGGTCATATTAAGGGTTTTAACTACAGAAATAAGCACATATTACCATTTTTAGTGACTCTACTAAAAATCCTCCTCATTCACAACGGGTTCTGGAACCTAATCTTGCGAATGTCTGAGGTCTGACTGTACCTCAGTTACAGGAAGTCAACACAAGACA
>JABFEB020000001.1:37043953-37058870 GCA_019775895.2 Stomatorhinus ivindoensis | reverse complement strand
TCTTTTTGTATGATTTCTAAATAAGACTGCGTACCCATACTCAACTGTAATAGCGATTAAAGCGATCTATTCTTTTAATATTTATGTTAAAGCAAGACTTATTTTATTACTGTTGTGGGATTAATCTTTGGAAACACTTAAATTTAGTAAGCACAAAAATATATGACATAAACACGACTGTATTGTGGACTTTTTTTGGACACCGACTCCGCTGCTGTGAGAATTACTATCTTGTTGTTTTGATGGGTTAGCGGTATACTAAAGCTATTCCCTATTTACAAAAATCAAAGGTATGATACGCTGAAGTATATTGCAGCTGATGTTTAAAAGGAGCTCGCCGGTTCTGTTGATGATAGCACCTTTCTGAAACAATCTCAGACCATGAAATAAGAAGGCAATTCACTTACAGCTCCGTAGCGGAATCGGTATTTTTCCGCACCGCAAATGTAACATTTTCCTTGGGTTTCAAGTGTTTGCTGTTTGTGGGCCTATACGCCTTCTTGGGCCATTTCTGATTGGTGAGCATGATTGGCACGCGAGAAGCACGGCGCTTGTTATTGGTAAGAATAACTGTCACACAGGGAGCACGGCATGAATTTGTAAAACAATTCTCACAGCAGTTTAAAACCCTGGGTCCGACATGCTGTATAATGTATACCCTAAACCGCGATTTTTGCGACTTGCTAATCGCGTTTGTTTCAAATCGCGATTTCGATTTAAAATCGATTAATTGTGCCGCCCTAGTTTATGGTATATTGGAGGACGTGGGTGAAATCTGCATGACACTAAGAGAACATGCAAAGTCCACACACACAGCGGAGACATGATCCCCCAACCCTAGAGGTATGAGGCTACAGTGCTACCCACTGAGGCACCTTGCTGTTCCCTAATAGGCCACAAATGACATCACAGATACGGCCACAGCAGAAGAGGCTCTTGCGCAATTAGCAGCAGATGGTACAGTTTAGATGACATCTGTATTTGTCAGGTACTTCGGCTTCAAGGGCCCCTTATGACCCATAATCAGGCAAAGAGTTGGGAGACAGATGGATAGAAAGATGGATGTAGAACACACACTGTCCTATATTCCCATATATATGCCCCAATATCAACATTGACACTCTTCAGCAGGGATCCTTACTAGTAAACTGAAGGGGAAAACAATGTTGTTTCAGGTTAGGTAAGATCTGAACACAAAAAAACACTCCCATTGATTGTAATAATTTATGTTACTCCATGGTTTGTTTGATAAAATGTTCTCAAATTTATTTTGGATTCTGTGCCTCTGTGCATTGTGCATAACATAATGTCACAACTGTGTGAGTGAATGGTTTGTGGGTGTGCCCTGCGATGGGCTGGCCCCCTGTCCAGGGTTGTTCCCTGCCTCGTGCCCATTGCTTCCGGGATAGGCTCCGGACCCCCCGCGACCCAGTAGGATAAGTGGGTATAGATAATGGATGGATGGATGGATGGATAATGTCACAACAGTTGGCATGTTGCTTAACTTTTTTTAAAAGAAGAAAATTGAATAACAGATGAATCAGTAATAATTATTAGTCATACTTAGATGCACAATAGAGGGAAATATTTTTACATTATTTTACATTAAAAGAACGGGTACATTTAAGCAGTTTTTATATGGCAATTGGGGAGGTTCAGTATTAAAGCATACATGTGGTATGCCTTACAAATACAGGATGGTTCAAACTAAGTAAAGATGATATATATTAAATATTTAGAGAGAAATCCTAAAGTTTTATTTGAACAATAATCCAGTGCAGAGTTAAATTGTTTCCACATTAATTGAAATTAAATGTGAAACTAATAGGGACATGCTTGTAGCTATGGCTGCACTCACATACATCTCTGTGTTTAGTTCCTCATTTCACAAAATGTAGATCTGTACTTTTAAGTCACAGTTAATAAATAAGAAAATGAGACAGACTGTAATTGACCCTAAAGGCCACAGTGAGCCACAGTTAAGCCTTCTGGCTTAGCACATAGTGTATGGCTGTACGTCAGTTTAGCTTATGACAAATTCACATGTCATGGATTTTAAGAGTAAAATCCTGAAACAATACCCAGAAAACTCCCATTACAAACATTGCTTGCAGCAATTATGAAGGCTTTTAGCAACTTACCCTAGCTAACTCGCTTAATAAGATGAGCTACACTGACCTAGTTTTAAATGGTTTACAAGTAAAGGCTCAACAAAATCTATGTTTAGTATTTGCTAAGCAATATGCCAGAAAATAGGAGACACTGAAATTACAAAAAAGTGAACATTTTCACCAAAAAAGCACATCCATTAAATATTTACAGGCCAATATTCGGCTAATATATTCAGTACAAGGAAAGGGATCTAAATGATGTGACATAATTTGCCATCAATAATCAAAAAATAAACCAGACTGCTGGGGTAATAAGAAGGATTGCATCAAATATCAGGCTTATGAATAAAATCAATGAATCCAAAGTGTTAAAAATACACTAACAAAAATACAATAACAAAGGGTAGAGCTGGGCGATATGCCCAAAAAAATTATCACGATATTTTTTCCTGTATTGATCGATGTCGATAATTATCAATATTGTAGTTCACAATGCTGTTCCATGTAATAATGTAATAATCAAAATAATAATAAAAATAACCCTATTCTGACAAATAGAATGCATACATTGAAATAAACAATATTAGTAAATAAATACTTATTTTCCAACACATTTTACTGTTTACATACAAAGGGCAAACATAAAATAAAGCAGGACAGAACTGACTGCAACAAGTATCTTCCTCTATTCGTGGTCTCTAGTCACATGTCGCATGACGTTTGTATCCCAGGATGTTCCAACGCGTTATCTGCAATTTCTCCCGAATATCACGTAAAGCAATGAGAACTGGTTTTCAGTTCATATACCTGGTAAAATAAAGTTTAAATTAATTACATAAATGCTCTAACAGTGCAAGTAAGTTAGTGGTTTATTTATTATTAGTTACTGTAATGTTGTGCTGCTTTATTTGTTTAATTGTCCAGTCTGTGAAGAAGGCATTCAAGTAAGAATTGCATTGTACTCTGTACATGACAATAATAACTTCGAATCCTTGAAATACATGTATTTTATCTTTTTCCTGGCAGCTATCTTTTTACATAGAGCCATTATACACAATAGTTTTATTCACTGCTAACAGTTTGTATCAGGAGTTGGTTACTGTAAAAGAAGTAATGTGCATGCAGGAGATATTTATATAGATTTATCTACACCCTTCTGGCAGTGCTGCTATTGCAGGTCAGGTCTCACAGACTACGAGGAGTAGAAGTTGACCGACTTGGGCTGCAGTCAGTTTATACTCCACCCCTGCAGCCTCCGGCAGACCGCGCTCCACGTAGCGTCAGCTGCAGACAGATCTAAGCCCAAGTCGAACGCACCCATTGCTTCTTTAAAGGAGGATGAACAAAATTACAACGTCGTCGGTGATTGGCTGTTGTGCTGGCGCTCAGTAAACCTCTGCTCGATAGGCCATCAAGTTGCATCTCAGCTCATTCTCTAAAACGAAGCAAACTTGGTTGATCAAGTTTTATAGTCTGTGTGTATCATCGTGATCTTCCTCATTTTATATCGACAAAAAATTGAAATCGTTTTATCACCCAGCACTAGCAAAGGGTGACACAGTGGTTCAGAGGGCAGCACTGTTACCTCACACCCCCTGGACCTGAATCACCCTGACCCTCGACCGCCCCATACCCCATGTGCGCAGTTTGGGGTGTTCTCCCCTTGTTTCCTCCTGCAGGCTATTTTAAGAATGAATCAAACATCACTATGCCTGTCCTCCACGTTCAACAAGCATCCAAATCCTGTTTTCCAGTCACCTGTCCCTTCGTCTCTTCATAATGGTACTATTCACACACTCTGAGACAGAGGGAGCCTCTTCAATGACATAAGAAAGGAGTATGGGGGGGCAAGACAGGCGCCAAAATGAACGTACACACAGGGGCAGGGGGCTCCAGAGACCACAGGTCAGTGACAACACAAACACGCATCTGCACATTCCTCGGAGGGGCCAGAGTGCAGTGCTTAATAAGCACAGAAAACCCATTAGGATCACAGGTACTTATACTGCATGGATCAGCGTGTATGCAGGGGGCTGACTACAGGCCAACTACAGTTGCAGTGAGGGAGAAACAAAAGCAAGCCAGAATGGCCCTTCCTGTCAATTTACAAGGGACTAGAAACACATCTCCCATGCAGGGTTCTAGCAGGGCTGGGACACCAATCCAGATTAATGCACAGAAGAGTTGCCCCCAGCGCTGCAGGTACGAGTCCCCAGAGCTACACACTAAGCCATAGTACCTCCCCCCTACAGAATATCAGAAGAGATCTTATCACCTCAGGGTACACAGAGGTCATTTATTTATAGCCACACTTTGCAAAGAGGAGCACAGCTATTAACATTTATCCAACCACTGTGTAAATTGTTGTACCTCGTCTGAGCGCTTATTCTGGAAACCAAAGTAAATCAGTTTTCTTCTATTTTTAAAAGAATATTGGACCAAACTGAAGAGATTTAACAAGTCTCCATTGTTTAAATGACTTTAATGCAACAGATTTTTGGCCATTGGTTTGCTGTCAACAATGGCCGGACTTCTGAACCTTTGTGTCCACAGATGCTAAAGGAAGGAAGCCATCCTGTTCCCTGTGGCCACCTGACATATCTCCCAGAGGGGAGGAAGGCTATGTTAGCCACAGCCGCTAAAAGTGATCAAACGCTTTGCCTGACAGGCTAGGTCATATGTGCCTCGTTTACATGTATGAGAGGCCCAGTGTTGAAAGATCCAGCATGTGTCACCAACCCATAATTACAGACTGGTTTGAAATGTGCTGCGTTAGCTTAAAGCAGCATCAGTCTCAAAACTGACACTGAGCTCATTTTGCTATTGACTAGATATCAGCCTGTATAAAACTGCTCTACTTTCAGACTCATCAAAGGCCTCACACGTGGTTTCCTTAAACAAAATAAAATTAAAAAAACATATATATGTCTTTAGCTGTTAAATATCCATGTTGGTTATTTCCTGCACTTAATAACATCTCAGAATGAATGCTTGCTCCATATTCCTGCTTGCTTTCATTTCCTGCAGAATGAATGTGATTACTGTAGTAAAAGTGAAATATTCTCCAATAATGCCCTGGGCCTCCTAAGCACACATGAATTGTATTGGTAGCCTGGATGTTTGATGGGAACTTCTTCAAACTGACTGCTGTAGCTGATGATCTACACAGCAGGAAGTGAAACATGTACAGCTTCACTTCATTACGAGAGAAAAGAACCTCCATTTGCTGGACACTCCAACGACAGATCTGGGATTATCTAATTTTACTGAATCTCCCCTGAGACACCAATTATTTTGTCTTTACCAATTAGATATTGTGAAACATACAGCAGCATTCCAGTTCATTTGTGCACAGGACATTGATTCTAAACAAGCTTTATTTTTTAGGTAATATTTTGCAGAGATGTTTAAAATGAATAAATTATTCCAGCATGTTTCTAGTCAAGACTCTGCCAGCCCTCTAAAAGCAGTATGTGCCTTTTAAAACAAAACCTCAAAGGGGTTATCAAAACAACTGGGCTCTGTGTCTTCAAAGGTAAAGGGACTTGCACAAAAATGCAAGGGAAACAGTTGGTTTATGGAAGCAACACAGCGTTATTACGGTTACTGGGGTTAGTCTAGTCCAGTGTAGACTGCAGTTTCCTGCCACACCCAGAATGAACACATTCTCCGCTGAGTAGGATAACAGAAACACACTCCCAAAAAGGAACACACCAGAAGAGCTGTCATGCTGTCATTCATTTCAACATCCACAGAACAAAAAGTGAGCTGCTAATATTTCCCATCTTTGACATCTAATGAAAAATGACATGGTGAAATGCTAATTTACAGATGCCTGACCTTTGCAGCTGAAACTCTCTCTCTCTTTCTCTTAAAGCAGGGCAGGACTGAAGCATCCATGCAAGGAAGGCACAGAGCATTTTCACAAAGTCAGTGCAATTTTCAGTTTCCAGCACCGGCTTGTCTTCTTTTATCAACATGTTGTTGGCTAGCATGCTTGCAATCCCAATACATGCAACATCTTATTTCGTATAATCCTTACTGTAACAACTAGCCATATCTTTCTAGCACTATGAAGTCCTCGCACAGTTATGTATGAAATAAAACCTGTTTTTGCACCTACTAATGGCATATCACATTGGTCTGGCTCCAAACCATGCCTGGGGTTAAACAAACACTGCTAACCACAGGCACACCTAACACTGGATAATTGTAAAGCAATTATCAATGTGCATTCCTTCTTCTTCCAATAATGTCTCACAATTTACTCACAAAAGTATGCTGGAGCCATTCAGTACTGATGTAATCTACTCTTTCAGCAGTGTGCGTATATATATATATATATATATATATATATATATATACACACACACACACACACAGCTTCATTACATTCAATGAACCGCTCATGCAATTTTTTTTTCAAAATAGGAGATGCTTATTTTTGTTCTTGAACATTTCTTAAATAAATAAACAAACACAAGCAAGTAAAAGAAGCGAAAGCTTCTGAAAACACGATAAGGCCTTTCGACAGCAATATCTCAGATATTTTCTGTTCGAGAGAAGCTCCGCATGCCTGAGAAGATTCTCTGGGAGCCATGATGTCATGGGATGGGCATTGGGGTTGCTTTCAGAGTGAGGCCACCTGCTCTGGGGATTTGTGTATGGGTGAACGGCACGCCACGGTGCCTTGGCTGCTCTAGGGGAAGGTGTCAGTATTTAGGATGGCACTATTCAGTTTGTCAATAAAAGGAAAAAAAATACTGAAGCAGACATATTTCAGTGAACGAGATCATAGATGTATCACTCAAACAATAAAAACCAAAAAACTATTTACCAGAGAAGGATCTTAGGCAGAAATTCTTCAATTTCAAGTTCTCCGAGTTTAGAAAAAAAAGGTTAATCACCGCAGTTCTAAGTGGTGTCTCTATCCATACACCTGCTGCCGAAGTTTGATATGTTTCTGCCATGAGAGATGCTTCAGCCTGCCATTTTTGGGTCTATATCATCGATTCCAATCTGTATCAACTCATAACTCACACTGACAAGGTCCATCTGCTGATGAGCAACGATGCGCCTTAATAAACGGCACAAACTGCTTTCTGCGGTTTCTATAATCCACGAAAAGCTAAAGCAACGTTTTAATTTCGTTTTTCGATTCTTAAGGCTGTGCTGATATCCTCTGCGGCTCTTCCACTAGCAAGTTTCTACGTGCAGAAGGGGAAAAGTTTATGTTGTTTTTTATCACTGTTACAAAGGCAACGAATTATATTCCGGAAATCGAAATATTCCGGAAAAAAAAATTATTGCTATTACTAAATCATAATCAGTTCGACAAACTAGTTTTATAGATGCTTGTGACTTAGTTTAACCAATGTAACCATTAAAATGAAAATTGCTCTGAGGTTTTCTCACTCTGCGCGTCAAGGGAGATTACCTATCACAAAAAAATAAGGTACAGAAGACCTTACAAAAAGCACAAACAAAAAAGTAATTTCATTTTAGGAAATACCCACGCCGCAAACGACAGATGCACAGAGATATCAAAATACACACACAAAAAAATGTGTGTAAAAGAAAGTGAAATATTCGATATCTTCTCTAGTTCTTTCTTTTCGCAACGGCAAAGTCACTGATCAAAAGTAGGCATTTTTAAACCTCCCAAAGATGAGGTTTTTTGTTATGAAAATTACAATTTCATTTTAAGAAATTTAAGGCACGCTCTATTACTAAGTGACCAGCCTAAAGACGACGATAACGCGGTACTTACTTGGTAAGATTTGTGCCTCTCCAAGAATACGGAGTCTTCCATAGAATATCCACATAGGTTATTTTTTGACAGTTTAAAAAGCACACAGGCGCAGTGCAAACCTTATAACGCAGAAACGTTATTAAAGGTAATGTTTAATTAACCTCGTGCGCGGACTGGAACCGAGTTTTGCTTGCAATAGTGAGTTCATGGCTGCGTAAAGTACACTGAGTGTACCTGCAGCATATCGCCGGCGCTGGCGATGCTCCGGAGAAGCGGAGAGGAAGTCAGCAGCAGACAAGCAGAGACGGGCCGCCTGCTAGGGCTCTACGCTGACAACAGGGAGAACCACAATTTGAATAATCATTCCGGCGCTCCTCCCTCCATAACACAAATGCACATATCAAACTTCACAACACATCCGTTGGAGAATTATCCTCCGCTGGCACCGATCATTTGCGCACATATGTTTTGTATTTTGGAATAAAAATCTTAATATGATACATAGTAGTCATATGCAGATGATCGAAGGTACGAAATTCTCAACAAAATTTTTCACCCTTTATAAACATATTGTCAAAACAATCATTTACGTTAACTGGAATCTTTAAATTCTTCACAGTGTGTGTGTGAGTGTGTGTTGGGTGCTTGACCTGTGATGGGCCAGCATTCCCATCCACGGTGCACCCCTGCTTATGGCCCATGCTGCCTGGGACAGGTCCCAGATCCCATCCCCCACTGGATAAACAAATCTACCCAGTAACTTGAAATGGTTGGTCTCATTTGTCCTTTTGCTTCTGTAATAATGGAACACTTCAAATTAAATATGTTCAATATGCTGCACAATTGGAAGAACGTCTCTGCTAAATTAAATTTTCTCCGCTAAAAAGTCATTTGTGCTCCAGTAGGGTTTCCAGCGCAATACCATATCTAAAGAGTAAATACGAGTGTCTTTTTTCAGTTAGATTGCCTGTGAAGTTCTGTTATAACTTATATGCATTGCATTGACTGGGAATGGGTCCACACATCTTTGTTTTGGCTTAAGACTTTTTAGGTTGTATATAATGAGGAATGAGGAATGCTGGCTCTTTTTGTTGCTCTCCTCTTATGCATATGATTCAGGTGGACCATAAATGACAAACACTTACCTGTGAAACTATATGCATTTTTTCCTTTATTCTTGCAGATTAAGTACTCCATATACTTCAAATGCATTGCTTTGATTAAATTCATGTAGGAGACTACAGTGAAAATGAATAGCACTCTATATTATTAATAAAGGTTATGCACTTTATGTAGTAGTCCAAAAACATACCATGAATGACATTGAAATAACACTTTTTTTTTCTTCACAAAGACAAAATTCGAACCCTGAACCAGACGAAAGTGGCTGTTTCCTTTGGCAGGTTTGAATCAATAATTCAGAACAAGCCCTAAAGCCCTATTATTCAACTCACGGTCCTCGAGGTCCAAGCACTGCTGGTTTTCCAGCCTTCCTTTACCTGTGAGCCAGATGTGAAACCTCTGACCAGTCAGAATCAGCAATTATTAAACTAACTACCTGGGAGAACTGAAAACAAGGACTGGATTTGGAATCAAGATCCAGATTTGAAGAACCCTGCCCTAAAGGATAGAGATAGAATGCTGTTGTGAAGTGTATGTTTAATTACTGGATTCATTTTATTCACTTAAGTGCAGTTCTTTCTTCTCAGCCAGTTTCACTTTATCCCTGAATTATTCCCTCTTACCCTGCAAGGCACAAACGCAAGCAAACATTGCTAAACTAACGGCTAATGTAAAGGGGCCTCTTTGTGTACATATTTCCTTAGGCTCCTGTTTGCCTATGCTATTATGACCAACCCAAAAAGTGTGTCTACAATTACATGACTGCTTGACCTTCATAGACTGCCCTCATCTTGCGGGAATGAATGTTTTTACTCTCACAGGGACCTGCCTCGTGCTGTCCGAAGAGACCCTGCTGTAACCGATGAAAAAAAAAGCTTTAAACAACCTACCTTCAAAAAAAAAAAAAAAAAACTGAAACTCAATAAAATCTTTGAAAACAGCATTAGTAACAAAACAAATGTCTGGAACTGTTTTTAAGTCACTGATTGGCAGCTGCTTATTTATGACATAGAAACATATAGTCGTTCGGTATGATTTGGGCCATGAGAAATATTTTTTGTTTTTAGTAAACATTCCTTTGTTAAGAAACGTGGACGAAATACAGTGATGATCAGGCATCGTTCAATGTATATGTATGAGCATTTATATAGTCTGTCCGTGGCATCAGCTCTGCACCTGGTGTGCCTGCTTGGAGGCAGAAGACAGGCGTGGCCAGACAGGTTGCTGGCCGCAGGGAGTATGCAGACAGTAATTTGATATTTCACTCATCCTCTTTTTCTGTCTCTTGCTCATCTGTTAGTCACCACTGCTCTTCTGTGGATCCCTGCCTATGTTTGTTTGCGTCTGCTCTTCCTGGATATTGCACTTAATACCCACCAACCAGGCAAACAAATAGATAAACGAAGCAGGATGATTTGCTGTCGTGGTCAGATTTCTGCTCACCCAGCTTCACGGAGGAAATACTTGATAGTCATTCAAAACATATGACCACGTCACCTGCAGAACACACCCATCACATGATAGCTTGACTCACTTTAATAAGAACATGAAATATGCTGATCGAAACATGTTCTTATTATTCGAAACTTATTAACTATTATTATTATTTTGTTTACGTGGGGTGTGCCTGATCCACAGCTATTGCCAGGGCTGGATTGGCATTACGGTCTCCCATGGACACACAGCAAATTTTGCTCGGGGGGGCTTAAATTTTGCCTGCTACTATGTACCTCATTACATGGGAGGGGACTCAGAAAAGTATCCTCTTTGGCAACAAAATGCAGATAAATGAGTAGGACTGATCATTCATAACATGGTGTAATTTTTACTTATGTAAAAGTTTTGGAAATAAGATATTCAGCTCATGCAAAATGTGGATCTTCTACATCGGAGTAAAACATTTTCACAACCTTGTTACACTTTGTAGATTTATATGAATGCAAAAATTAAATCCAAACACAAAGAGCCAAAAGGCCTCATTCACATGAAGCTTTGCAATAAGACAGAAATTGTGCTCTTCATTGCAGATCAGTGGTCAACTGCAACACCCTATCATGGTTAGTTTCTGTCAGCACCTACTAAGGCTGTACAGCACATATGAAGTCACAAAAGCAGATTGCATTCCCACTTCCTGTTTATAAAAAAATCACTTCCTTTCTGTGAGTTGTGTTTTAAATTTGTCATAGCAACCATGTTGTATGTACTGTACAACAGCAAAAATCTCCTCTGTAAGGTTGTTGTTAAAAAGACATTTAACAAATCAATTGAAATTAAAATGCCAGTTTTAAGATCTTGTATAGCTTTTCAGCTTCGATGGTCTGCTCTAAAATAACAAGGTGATGGACTGGAGTCATGCCTGCTGTGTTCTGCAGTAGACTTCAGACTCTTAATGGCTATGAAAGATGGATGGATTATAGGTTACAGCCAATAGCGTTCATAAATAAAACTGGAAAAGTAAACCTAACCAAAGGGTCATTAACTCGAGGCACTCGAATGGAGGAGGGAAACAGGGGTACCTGGCCTCTACCTCAGCACCATCTCCTATTCACTGTGGGATTTCTCTAGCATTCCTACAATGTCTTTTCACACAGCGCACTAAATGTCTAGTTTCCCAGTCAACCGTGCAGTCAGTAGGAGACCAGCTGGCATCTCGGATGACCACATTTTTAGACTATATCAAGTATACTCTGTACTGCAGATATTATCATCTCAGACCCAGGAAGTTAAGTGTATACCACATTCCTTACACCACCTTCATTCTCTGTGACTCTGTGACTAAACTCCCTGTACTGAAGTTGCTTATGTTAAATCCACAACCACCCCCCACCCTCACTGGTGGTAATGGGCTGCTATATGAAAATGGCTCATTTATTGCTGAGACTGTTTGCAACAGATTCCTTGCTCATTTTGATTAAATGGCATTATACTACCAAATACTACAGGCTGTTTCTCTCAAGCTGTTCATAAATTATCCTTCATATTATATACAGAAATATCCTTTGTAGAATATTCATAAAAACAAATGAGCAAAAATTAACAAATTGGTGCCCTTCGAATACAGATGTCTTAAACGCATAATATCAGAGAGGCTGTTTTAAAGCTTGATAATTTCATGGAAATCAATTGATTGATGGCCAATCAATTCATGTATTCATCAGTTCAATTCAATTTTATATAGTGCTTTTTACAACAGAGTAACCTCAAGGCATTCGACAGTGTGGACTGTGTATTGCCACAAAACTTGTGGCAATCAGATTACATGATGTTTATAGAAAATGGTGCATTAAAAAAAGAAAAGGGAAGAGGCGAAGAAAGAATGGCAGAAGATAACAGAAGAGAGGAACCAAAACCTCACAAGTAAGGAAAAAAGAAACCTCAAAGGGATGCTAACATTGCTGAAGACAGGGAAAATGGGCCTTCTTTGATAAAAGCAAGGTGTAAACTGTGCTCATATTCCATCCATCCATCCACACATCTTATAACCTGATCAGAATCGCAAGTGGCCTTGTATATAACTATAGAAAATTCTGAGTGGAGTAAAGACCAGACACCTCACTGGCAGACTGAGCAGCTGGTCTGGGGTCACTCAGCCATATTAGGGCCGATTAACAGCTGGTAGGGTTTTTATTGTGAGTTTTGAAGCCTGGTGCTCTTTCCGATATGACACAAGAACTTCAATTTTAATCATTTTTAACTGATATCCTGTTACGAGACAGAACACATTTGCAGTATTTAACACCTTCGCATTCCTGTGATTTAATGAAAGTGTTACTTTGCCTCATTATCTATCCATCCAGCTCCACAGAAAGTAGATTAAACAGTGTGAAATGAAATGGCCATGCTGAGAAGGGTAAAAGCCTTGTGTGCATAAGGAAGTTTTCAGTTTCTCTTCTATTTGCTCCTTCACTTCAATGTCAACTTCCCAGTCCCGCATGACTGAAGCTTTTATGCTTCTCCAGCGCAAAGTTCTGCCGCTGAGAGTCTTCTGGAATGTGGACAGAATTCCAGAAAGACACTCTGAGCTCCTTCCACAGCACCCTGGATCAGGCTGCTGTCCAGCTGTATACACAGCACTGTCCGCATGAAACGTACTCAAACTGTCCCGGTGACACAAGCACTCAGCCTCGCAGAGGAATTCACACACTTGGCAGATTCTACCCATTCTTAACTGAAATCAGTTCTTGTGAAATCAGCTCAGCTGGGATCGAGAAAAGATCCATGTGACCCGGCAACTGGAGGAAAGAATGGGTACACGATGCAGGGTAACGTGCTTTACACCATGGAAACAAGAGCAAAGGGAAACCGACAGGAAACCAGGGCCAATGTTAGTCTCTTTGGAGGGTAACAACGTCTGGACTGTGGAGGCACAGTGGCCGAGTTTATGGACGAAGGCTTGGCTAGAGAGTGCTTTATACCCCAAATAACTGAAACTAGGTGAAACTTGCTTGTCACCTGACTTCTGTCTGCTCTGGGAGTTCCGCAGATCCCAGCCTATCGTGCAGTGTTCCGCTCAAAGCTTTACAGTATCATCAATGGGGCAGACTTTGGGTACACTGGCTTTTACGTTAGTTAGCAACATACCACGCAGTTCTTTACTTCACTGGCATCACATGACCGCCATGCAAATATTTGGACTCCAGCTCATACATGAAGCTGGAAAGACTGGCCACCCCCAGCATTTTTTAATGCTGCTGGTATTTGATGCAGCATCTTAGGCGCCGTAGGTACTTTTAGGGATACCAGGTACAAATACCGTGGTACTGTTCTTCCCGATTACAATATTAAACAGAATATATACAAACTTCTGCATCAGGCAGTGGATGTTACATGTACAACAAATATAAAAGGAAAACAAAAATCAACAGCATCTTTATCAGTATGAAAAATGCTGTTCTCCTTAGTACTTGAATATAAAATACAGTGAGATATATTTTTAGTGCAAGAAATGTTCGTGGGGTTGCGTCGAAAGTGGTCATTCCAGTGTCGTTAAATCCATAGAACAGGGTTTGGTTCAGAACATAAATCAATAATAGAATTAATACAAAAGCATGCACACACATCCAGTAACGGTGAACAGTGCCACCTGGCAGCTCACACATCCAGAAGCACCGTATTTCCATAACGGTCGGGTCGTTCAATCAGCCTGACATGATTTGTTCCAGCTGCCAGGGGGACAAAGATTCATAGATGTGCAGAGAGGAAGACAGTGGAAGCAGAACACATTCCAGGGTAGTGACTCTTCCAAGTGAGGGATCGTGATTAATTAAATATGTAATAACACAGGGTCGAATGGTGGCCCCACCCCCATACGTCACACTAGTAAGTGATCAAAGCAGGCTAACTTGTAAGTGCTCTGATAACAGTATCTCACAAGGCTTTCTGCATTTACAAAGGCAACTCATTCCTGTTCCACTCCTATGAATACTGTTACCACTGGATGTTATATTACATCCTGTAAGATAATCATGATTCCCAACCTGTCTTGAGGGCCACACTGTGGAAAACCTTCATAAAAACACTGACCGCTGATCAGGTTGATTTTCAGGGCAAAAGGGGACACTTGAGAGGCAATGGAATCAGCACAGGATGCAGAAGTGGTTTTAGGGGCAGGTGTGGTTATGAGTTATACAGGAAATGGGTCAATAATTCCATGGCTTGTCTTCCAAGAACATGGTCATGGGTTCACATCATCCTCCGGCCCTTGCTGGAGCATTCCTGCTGAATAGAGAGAGGCTGGCCTGGAGAGTCACTGCCTCATAAACCAGAATAACACCTTAATTATCAGTAAATCAGTAACTAAGTCTTTTCAAGGCAGCAACCATGAAGTTTACAACAGAAAGACTGTGATTGTCACCTGCTGACATTTCAGGGACTCCCCAGGCCTGCATTCCCACCTGCCTCTCCCTCCTACCTATGCTGCCATAGCCATATC
>JABFEB020000001.1:37020419-37040666 GCA_019775895.2 Stomatorhinus ivindoensis | reverse complement strand
GATTTGTCCCGTCTTCCCCTTTCCCACACATATTCATTTCTGCCGATCCTCAACCCTAGACTGGGGGTCGTAACACTCCTTATGTCTCATCACCCGTATGTGCCTCCTCACTCCTTATGTCCCATCACCCCTATGTACCTCCTCACTCTTTATGTCCCATCACCCCTATGTACCTCCTCGCTCCTTATGTCCCATCACCCCATGTGTCTCCTCGCTCCTTATGTCCCATCACCATTATGTGCCTCCTCGCTCTTTATGTCTCATCACCCCAATGTGCCTCCTCGATCCTATGTCCCATCACCCCTATGTACCTCCTCGCTCCTTATGTCCCATCACCCATTGTGTCTCCTCGCTCCTTATGTCCCATCACCCCTGTGTACCTCCTCACTGCTTATGTCCTCTAGTCTCAGGCTTTGGACCAACTTCCGCAGTTAATCAAACAGCTTCGGTTTCCAGTTCAGGGTTGTATCCCTCTGGTTTACTTTGTGCTAAATTCTGACGTTCCAGACTGCATCTCTCATGGGACTGCTTGATTGCATTGTCCTTGCATCAGTGACAAAAAAAAACTGAATCCAAAATATCGGTTTCATTTGTGACAAAATTCATGGTGAGATGATAAAACGAAAAGTTCTGAAAGTTTCTAACAAATAGTTTTCAGTTGTATAATGCCTGGATAAATCAATTATGCAATTCTTTGAGAGCATTTCTGCTTCTTCGTAGGAATGAAGGTTATGGGGGGGTCACCAAGAGCAGTAAATGAAATTGTTCAACCCAAAAAAGTATCTCCTACATGAGGATATAATCCTGAAAGTCCTGGAAAGACCTTCTGGCCTGCATGCTATTTATACATCGCTGCAGACAACAGTAACTTACCAACACATGTGTGGACAGTGCATGCTTTGGTTAGGATACGCTGCCCAATCCTCCTGCAGTGCAATTTAAACGCTCTTTTAATGGACTCCCTCTTCTCGAAGTCACTTAAATGTGCAGCAACTATGTTATGAAGATGAGGAAATCTGTTCAAATTGATAGAGGTTCTATTCCTCATCGATATGCATTCCACCATCTACACATGTGCCGTGGTCCATGACTGCCCTTATCCCGCAATCCTCTGGGAGGGAGACTTGGTGCTATAAACAACTCTACAAATATTTATACGCACCACAACATCTACAGCTTCAACAGGAATGAGCTTCTGCAAAGGTTCAGCCTTTAACAGGCTTAAAGGTGATTTTTAATTTGGTGTCGATTTACAGCTCCACAAGAGTGCTCGATTGCCACAGCAAGACCACATTTGAGAAGGAGATTGTAGTATGTACCTTTGTAGGATCAAAACTCAGGTTTTAGACAAGGAAAAAACAGTGTCCTTGGATAATTGAGATGCTTAGAAGTATCAGCATCAACTCAAAAACCATAGTTT
Organism: Stomatorhinus ivindoensis; assembly: GCA_019775895.2. NCBI lineage: Eukaryota > Metazoa > Chordata > Actinopteri > Osteoglossiformes > Mormyridae > Stomatorhinus > Stomatorhinus ivindoensis. The sequence goes on along the minus strand of JABFEB020000001.1, from coordinate 37,039,246 downwards.
AACAATGGTAGCAAATCAAGACCAAGGCATTGGAGTTCTTCAAAAGAACAACAGGCTTGCTGCAGTCTTCTGGGACAAATTCCTTTACCATTACAGCGTGACTATTTATCCCAATCAACACGCAGCCACAGATATAAAAGTTTGTTAAATTTCTACCCAAAAAAGGCAATAATAAAATCTGTTTCAGGAATGTCCTGAAATCCCAACTGTCTGTGTCCACTTGGAGCAGGGAAAAGTGTCTTCAGCTAAGAAAGTGAGAGATGGAAGAGGGGAAGTAGGACTTAGAGCAGTGTTTCCTAATCCAGTCCTCGGGGACCCCCAAAGAATCCATATTTTTGCTATGACCAGGAAGGGAAGGAGAATGGGCATGACAGAACTGCGTATGATTTCGGAGGTTGGTGTTTTCTGTGCTGTGTGCGTGGGTATCTTTTTCTAATGGAAGGCAGAACACTGGAAGGGAGCAAAAATGTGGACTGTCCGGGGCTCCCCAAGGACAGGATTGGGAAACAATGACTTAGAAGATTGTAGGGAAGCAACTCAGGGAAATAAGGAGGGTATTGGAAAAATGCCTCAGCTCTACAGTGCATCTTGTCTTAATTACACAGTGAAATGCCACATCTGCTTCCAGCCAGAGTACGGGCAGCAGCACATTAAGCCCCTACTCTGAGGTAATGAGAAAATGCATGGGTCGCAGAACCATGGGGGCCAACTGCACTTGCTTTAGGAGCATCGATAAGAACAATTACAAAAAAATTGCTTACAAATTATGTAATGCAAACCGATAAAATTAATAAAAATAGATCATAAAAAGACTAAATTATATCTGTTTTTAATACTTGTCTGTTTGCTTTACAATACACTGTAAAATGACTGTAAAATACAACCAATTTCTAACAGTAACAGAACAAAGACTACACACCCCATTCAGCCACACGGCAGCCCAGGAAGCATGTAGAGACACTAGGGACTGAGAAAGGTGCTGAACCTGAGGAACGAACAGGATGGCCAGTGACACCTGCTGGCCAAACTGGGAAATGACAGACAGAGCAGCACAAGGCAGGGACCAATTCTGACACATTTCATTAGGTGCTGCAAAAATTTACTACATAATGCAGTATTTTCAGTTTTCTATGGAGGACCACATGTCTGTACATGTTTTGCATTGATAAGTGAAGTCAGTTTTCAACTGGTAGCATGGTGTCTGTTGTAAAAAGTAAAAGTAAGAAGAATGATATTGTGTAAATAAAATCACATGTGAGGATGTGGTTACCTTATTTTTGAGATTTTTCTTTTTTGGTTAGCTGATTATTGGGATCTGCTGAAGGAGGCTTCATGGAGTGGTTCAACTCGTTTGACAATATAGGATCTCGGTGTGAAATAATATACAAACCTGGATGAAAGGAAGTTTAAAGGAAGTGTCACGGCTAAGAGTGAAACTTGGTGCTGTCTGAAATGTCTGACTTAGCAAGAACCTATTAAACATGATAACTGTTTGAACACCTAAAATCACAATTCATTTATGTTGTGATGGTTTCCTCCTACATCTAAGGCTAATGATACATTTTTGCTAGGTTGAGCTAAAGCTAGAATGATTAACGGTCCTCAATCCATCTATCGATTACAAAACCATTTATCTCATTTGTACAGGCCAACAGATGGGTCACAGTACAACAGCTGACGAAGGAGCTTGATGAAGGCTGTGTCTGAAATCACTGTCCAACATACCCTGCTCCATATTGGTTTTCAGAATAGACATCCACACAACAGGAACCCTTTCTAATGGCCAGATATTGCAAATTATGCTGCGATTTTCCATCTCTACCTAGGGACGAACCCCATACCATTTTCCCTCCTCCACCAAACTTTACATTTAAAGCAGTCAGGCAGGTAATGTTCTCCTGGCATCTTCCAGACAGAGAAGCATGATTTGTCACATCATAGAACACACTTCGACTGCTCCAGACTCCAGTGACGGCATGCTTTACACCACTCCATACACTTTGCGCTTGGTGATGTGAGGCTTGCATGCAGCTACTTGGCTATGGAAGCCTATTCCATGAAGCTCCCAGTGTGCAATATTTGTCCTGAGGTTAGTGCCAGAGAAAGTTTGGAACTCTGCAGTTACTGAATCAACAGAGTATTGGCGACTTCTATGTACCATGTGCCTCAGCACTCGGCGATCCTGCTTTGTTATTTTATGTGGTCAGTTGTGAGTTTCTGTTCTTCCTAAACACTTCCACTTTACAATAATACCACTGAGAGTTGACCATGGAATATCTAGCAGGGAAAAAATTTCATAAACTCACTTACTGCAATGGTGGCATCCTATGACAACACCATGCTTGAATTCACTGAGATCCATTCTTTCAGAAATGTTTGTAAACTTCACTGCATGGCTTGTGCTTTATTTTATACACCTGTGGCAATGGGTCAGAATGAAAAATCTGAATTTAATGATTCACAGCTGTGTCCCAAGTGTACTTAAGAACCTGTTTAATGTGAGCCCTGGTTTTGGATTTGCTTTGTTTAGAGCACTTCAATGCAATCATCCCTGAGAGGGGAACCAAGGCTATAGTCAGGAGATGACCGTGTCCAAGAAGACAGGGAAACTCATCCAAAATAAGCCATGAATGTGAACCCCCATGTTGGTACGCTTTGAAGAATTCGCTGTCCTTTGACTGGCCCTTTATTAAGTGGCATTACAGGTTCTCCCACCTCTTCTTAAAAATGTTCTCTCTACTCTTCGGTCTGCTTTCCATTGTTCATTCATTCGTGGTGTTCTCTCTGTGTGCCTCTGCCACTCTCTTGCCCTGTGGGCTGTGAGCTTGGGCACCTAGGTGTTGATACTAATGCTTTAAAGTTGACATTTTTAAGAAATTCCATATTTTTGTGGATTTGGTGTTTGTAGGAGGAGCACATTTATTCTCCTTTTAACTACATCTGCAGAACTAATGTTGCATTTTATTCCTCCCGGATTAACAGTTTAAAAGCTACGCCGAAATGAGAATGACATGGTATTTTCTGGGTTTTTTTCTGCCTTAAATTCCACAGTCCATCGCATGTTACATGGGCATCTTCATTTGTGACAAATGCCTAAGTTTGCTATAATGAAAAACTTGAAATACTCATTGTGGAAAAAAAGTGATTCTGAATGGAGGCAGAGGTAGACATTTACAAGCATGGTCCTCATGCGTTACTCATCGTACCTCATCTCTGATCTGTTTCCATTTGTGTGGTATCCTTTTTGTTTTTCACACATTCCCTTCTTCTTATACCATATAAATTAAACTTTAATCACACAATTATGTGTTAGAGTACTTTACTTGCCATTAAAGGACCGATTATGCTTTTATGAAGTTTATGAATATAACCAAAGGTGAGATGGCAAAATCCTTTTGCTCGATCTTCACATCATAACCAAACTGGAAGGCAGAGGAAGGAGAGCACTCTTCACCTTGGAGTTTGAAGGAGGTCAAACCTTCAACTGAAGTGTGTGGACACAAATACCATCTTTAGTTAACCTGTCGTTTGATTAAATGAATAGGACCTTAACCATATTACCCAAACGTGTTCTTTGAATGCCCCTAAACTGGAAATTTAGATAGAAAAAAGTAAGGTGCTGTGGTTTTGAGGATAGAGGAAGGTTGATTAACGAGTTAAATGTAAAAAGAATTACATATCATTCAGGAATTGTTACGTCCTCCAACTGGTATGGCTGTGCAGTAAACTACATTGTAGGGATCTGCTGTACTGTCTTCAGTGCCCATAAGCTAGTGATATATATATATATATATATGTCCCGGGAAAAGGGTTATCTAACAGTTATCTAATACTGATAAAAAACAGGAAATACAAGGCAGCCCAGGCGAGGATGTTTTCCTATTATTCTTAATTCTATTATTTGCATATAATGTTAGGAAACAGCCCCCTGTATTTATGAGTAGCCGACTTCCATATGACATCATTTGGCTAAATGCATAATGTTCACAAAAGGGCTGTTGCCATCTGTTGCCTCATGAAATCATCATGTTGCATGGGACAAAATGGAACCAGTTATAGTTAATTTTATTCCAAAACCAAAAAACGTGGCTTTTGCAAAGTTTGCTAAACCTTTTCTACTCTTCACATAATTTGTACCATTTACCTTTAAGGATGAGTTATTTAAAGTCTGGCTATTTATTATTATTGCCAAGGCTATACAGTTAGGCCTACAATTATTCTAAAACTTTTGTCTCAGAGTAATTACATATACACAGCTCCAAGTGGCTCTCTTATATATGCCCATTGAAAACAGATATTGGAAAATGCTTTGGAACTGTCCTATACATGCAAACCTGCTGCAAAGGGAATGCATACTCTAACTTTGCACCAAGATAATCACACTAGAGAGTGTTTATTATACTTTGCATACATTTCAGATCAGTATTACAATTGCTCTCCTCTGACCAGATTACTAAAACCACTGATAAGTGTTAGATTTGGTAGTCTGTCTTTTAATGGATTGCATTCTAATTTCCATTGATTCATATATTTACTGGTCATTAGTACAAAGTAGCAATGACCCTGTCACATTTATAATGTTTGGATACATTTTGTATAACAGGTTGTATTCATTATTGAAATGTTGATATAAATTGTAAAAAAAAAATCACTGTTTTTCCAGCTGCTAAGCCACAGATAAAGTTACTATATTAATGCCAAAAAGAAGGAGAGGGGTATTATTACGGAATGTTCATCTGTGATTTTACATCTGGAAATATAGGTATTTTGTTTACATTTTGTTTCAGCAATTTATTAGTTTTCTCCTGGCAGAAAACATCTGTTAACTTCCCTAACCTGGAATGTTTTCAGAATGCTTACTGCCAGAGTCAGAGGACATGACTCGTTTCAGTGGCTGGAGCAGAAGGTTCAAGGTTACTTTACACATGCTTCAGTGCCATGTAACAGATAACAAATGAAAAAAAGCCCATGTAGTGGGTGCAATTGGTCTCCCTCGATGTTATTGGCTCTGTGAAAGCGGTGGTCATGGTAAAAGTCTCTCAGAGGAGGTAGGGGCACCCCGATGACTTTCTCAGTTGCCCTCACTATGCTCTGCAGTGTGTTACAGTCTGAAACTTTGCAGTTCCTGTACCAGACAGTGATGTAGCTGGATAGCAGATTCCCCAGTAGCCCCAGTCACCAAGGATTGGAGAGGGGAGTCTCACTTTCTTTAGTCTCTATAAAAGTGCAGACACTGTCATGATCCCATGGCTAAGGGGGCTAAATTGAGAGAAACAAGTAAGCTTATCTGCGTGGTGGACATCCAGGAACTTGGTGCTTTTCTCAGCCAACAAGGATGTAGTTCTGAGGGATAGCCAACATAGAGGACAGGTAGAAGTAAACTCTGTTTACCAAATCTACTTGAGTTCTTTGAGGAAGCTACAAGAGAAACTGATCACAAAAAGCCGTATGATGTGATCCATTTAGATTTCCAAAAGGCCTTTGATGTTGTCCCGCGCAAACAGCTCCTGCTTAAGCAACAGGTATTTTAGGAACTGCAGCAGCTTGGACCAAAAACTGGTTAACTGACAGGAAGCAGCAGGTTAGAGGCATGATGTCACAGTGGGCCTGCATTCATAGTGGGGTACTGCAGGGTTTAATTTTAGGGCCGCTGTTATTCCTAATTTACATTAACAATATTGACACCAATATGTACAGTTAACTGGTTAAATTTACAGATATTGAACTAGCAGCACAGAGGCTACAGAGGGATCTTGATTTAATTAGTGACTGGGCTGATACCTGGCAGGTGATATTTAATGCAGACAGACCTTGGTGTGTATGTTGATGCTTCAATGTCCCACTCTGGCCACTCTGTGAGGAAGCAATTAAAAGTCCCATAAGATGTTAGGTTACATCTCTAGGTATGTAGAGTTTCAGTCAAGGGAGATGATGCTAAGATTATGCAATTCCATGGTAAGACCGCACCTAGAATACTGTGTGCAGCTGCCTTAGAAAGGGTTCAACTTACAAGAATGATTCCTTAGAGGAATGTCTTTCGAGAAGAGGTTAGCTAAACTGAATCTGTTCAGCCTCAAGCCAAGGAGACTAAGTACATATGATCCAGGTACATAAAATTCTAACAGGTTTTTATGCTGTTCAACCAAATAATTAGCCTACTTTAATATTACTTCAAATACAAGACCAAGGTGGAAATTAATGGGAGAACATTTTAAACTGGATTTGAAAAAACACTTCTACACTTAAGCATGTAGTTAGAGTATGAAATAGTCTTCCTGTTAGTGTAAGACGTTGGGTTCCTTTAAATCAGAACTAGATAAGATTTGTACAGCATTAACCAATTAGTAGAATTCTCCCCAAACAAGCTTGATGGGTCAAATGTCCTCCTCTCATTTGTAAAGTTCTTATGTTATCTCATTTGTTTTGACATTATTACACCAGGCAGCAAGTCTTGCCATCTCTTCCATAAATAATGAAATGTTATTAACGTCAATGAGATGGACCAGTGTCGTGTCATCTGCAAATTTGATTATATGATTGGAGCTGAACTTCACTGAGCAATCATAGATCAGCAGTGTAAAGAGCAGAAGGCTAAGAATGTAGCCCTGCGGTGCTCCCATGCTCAGTGTGATGGTGTCAGAGATATACGCTTCCCAGTGTGGATTGACTGAAATCTTTCTGTCAGAAAATGCAGCATCCACTTAACAAGGGTGGTGTTCAGGTCCAGCTCCCTCAATTTACTGGACAGTTTCTGAGGAATTATAGTATCGTAGTGTTGGCGGTATTTGAATATCCCGGCATGCATGGAGCCTTCTATATAGCCCAGTGCATGTCCTGTAAATAGCCTTTGTACATATTTTTTTAGTGTCATTACTCCCATCTGTTGTGTGTACCATTACCTGTGTCATATGTGTAATCATGATGTACTCTAGTGTTGTACAGTATAATTGCCCTACCATGTGTGAGCCTCCCTGTCTAATGTGTAACCTCCCCGTGTTTGCATGTCATGTTCACCTCTATGTATTGTTGCTTACTATGTTCTATTTCCTTTTAAAGCGACTTTGTTTTAATCCGTCTCCACTCGTTATTCGTCATCGCAACCACGATGTCTCAGTCAGCCAAGCGTCAGCACAACTCATCCATGCCAACCCCGGGAAGTGCGAGCAGAACCCCCCTCACCGAGGGCTCCAGTACCCAATGGAGTAGGAGTCGAGGCAGCTGCAAAACTCCCATGGTACTCCAGGAAGAAGCCCCTGGAGGCCAACCTCATCCAGGTGTAGCTGCCAGCCTGGCAGAACGCCTGGAGCCACGAGGAGACAACGACGCACCTTGCGTTGATGCTGGAGGACGGAGAACTCTAGGTTCTCCTCAGCTTAACCATTGATGAGCTGAGCTTCGGACCTGAGGTGGGGGGACTGGGGATGGTGGTCAGCTGACCTGTGAGGGGGGGGGGCAGTGTAGCGTCTGCGTGATTTGAATATCCCGGCATTCTTGTGAGCCTTGTATATAGCCCTGTGCATGTCCTGTAAGTAGCGTTTGTAAGTATTTGTTAGTGAAATTACTTGTGTTCCAGTATGTATAATCCTAATGTGTTCTAGTGTTGTATAAACTACCGTACCATATGTAAGCCTTCTTGTCTAGTGTGTAACCTCCCTGTGTTTGTATGCCATGTTCACCTCTGTATTGTTGCTTACTGTGTGGTCATTTTAAGGGCCACATATAAAGAGCAAGTTGTTTGAATCCGTCTCCTCTCATTATTCTTTTTAAATTCCAAACAATCCCTTTAAAATCTACTGCGAATTTTAAGAAATGTTTAATTCATTTAAATAATTTGTATAAAATGTATCATACTGTCCATATAGAGTGGCCTAATTCTATTTTTTCGCCTCTGGGGAAGTAAAAATGCAATACGTTGAGCTAATTAAATACTGAATTATTGTTCTCTTTTAATAAATTCCTTCTAATGTCAAGACTCCGGAGGTAGCGTCCACCACACAAGAAGAAACGGTGCATAAATCCCGGTAACAGCCTAATCCTCGCCGCTCCCACACCCTTTGTGATCCAGCCGGGATCGGTGGGCCGCTGAGGAGCGTCTCCTCCGGGATACACACGAAACGCGTGTCTTGCCATGTAAACTGGCTCGCAAAGCTGTGGCTCGCATGTAAGTACGAACGGAAGGGGCTGTGCCCCCGGTGCATTTGTGCGTGATAGCGTCCGTGTGTCTGGTGTCGGCTTTATGGGCGGGTGTAAGCTGCAGTTAGCTTCGCTAATATGCGACATTTCCGCGTTTTCCGCTGCTTATGTACACATTTGTGAACGCATTAGGTTCCCTACTGATAGCGATACCACGTAAGCTGCCCCTTTTTGATGGGAGCAAAGGGAGCATCTGTCAGTTTCTGTTTTTATGCCAACTCGTGATTAAGCTGCATAACCTTCTTTTATTCGATTGTAAGGCCCTTGGCAAATTGCTGCGGTTTGGTATACCTTATACCAGAATATACTACCATTTAAAATGTGCCGATCGTGCAGAATTAGATCTCAGTATCAGTCTTTGTATCCCTGCATTTTATACACATCGCGTAATGCTTCTCAGTGAATTTCCGCATCTGTACGTTGTAGCTCGTGCTTTAATTTTGTTAACGTTTTTCAAAAAATAATTAAATATATATTAACGCGACATTTACATTTGCTTTGCTTTAAATGGTCTCTTCAAGCCTGATAATGCATAATCGTAGTAAAACTAAAACCTTGCACTTCAATGATGAACGCAAATCCGTAATGCTCCTGTGTCATACCTTAAACCCACAAATGTATATTGCATTTTATATTGTGTTTGCAGGCTTATGCAAAACAGGTGCAGAATACGTTAGCTGGCATATATAAACGAATACAGCGATCGTTAGGTTTCGCCAGATGAAGGCATAATTTTATAAATAACTTAGTGAAAACACACATGTCCCACGGCATGTCATAATTTTCACTCTGAAACAACGTTGCCTCGGTCCCGAAAGCATATAATTGATTGTGCACTGCTCCTCCGTGAAATGCATTATCGATCATGAATAGTTCAGTATGAATTAGTGGACATCATGCGGATAGCGATTTCTGCCGTCCTGCACAGGAGGAGAAAGGGATGGAAGAAACGACGATGTCGTCTGTCCGGTGTTGAGTCTGTGTTGAAAAGTCCGCCCGGAGAGGAAAAGAAGGAGAGCAATGGTCCCCGTGAGTGAGCAGCGAGCAGCTGTCACCCAGCCTGTTATCAGCATAGATGTCACTAGTGCTTCTGAGGGAGGTCTGTAACTTGAGTCATGGGTTGTCCAGGGCAGGTAGACTTGGCTTTTCAGTGAGAACTCCCGTCTCTCTCTCTCTCTCTAGTCCATCTATGTATGACCGGTGACCCATTTTGCGTCTGTAAACCATCCATCCATCAACATCCTTGGTACATTACCAGGAACATCCACATTCACCTGACTGCCCCTATTGATGCAGCCAGAACACCCCACACACTCATAAACACAACCCAGACATGCTCCAGGGCACCTCACGTACTTGTAAGCATAGCCAGGCACTCACTGGCAGACCAGCACTGCAGTCAGAACCTCCCCTGAAGCACCACTTTCTATTGTAAAAGTCTGTGATAACATTTCCCCCTTGTCATTTGTTTAGCTTTAATTTCATCTTCAGAAGACAGTAACGAGGACAACTCTGAGGACGTGGAATTAAAAAGTGAAGGAGACACATATGAGGAACTGGGTCAAATGGTAAAAGCTTCATTTACTTTAGTAGCTTCCTTTCGAGATCCTCTCAACATTGCAGTCTGCAGACATTTATTTTTTATTTTTCACATGTCTGACAATTAAGTTACTTGGCCCCTCCCACATAAATTGGTTACTAATTGAACTCTGGAAGGCTAATCATGGGCCTTGGTAGACACAGGATCTTCTGGGTCTCTTTACCATTATTAATAGTTAGAATGGACTCATTATTTTTGACTGAAAAGATACCTGCCTGTTTCAGAAGTAAATCAATGGCTAATTGAAAGATTGTGTAAAAAAAAATCAACCTTATATTATAATTAAGACTGGTTGGATTTTATAGGTTTATAAATATTTGAAGTACATCTTATCTTGTTTTTTGGCATTCCTTATTTTTTTACGGCTGTCCTTTCTCTTTGAAAATTTGAAAAAGTCATATGCAATATTTTCTTCTTTTTGGTTCTGTTAACATTTTAAGGGGAAAAAAGTCTAAACTTTATTCGAGCATATAGATCATGCCCTCTTATGAGTTAATATTTATAACCACAGTGTACTTACCTTAGTCTGATCAATTTATGAAGGATTCAAATATCATATGACAGGATCAACACTCTTGACTAATAGTGATGCAGATTAGGGCAGTGCATAATGAGAGAAATGACAGATACTTTTCTGCTGTCCAGAAGGAGGACCAGGAGGGTAACTCCAAAAGGGAGAACGAGGATCGGAGTATCAGCATCGAGATCCCCGAGGTGCTGAAGAGGAAGCTGGAGGATGACTGTTACTACATCAACAAGCGTAAGAAGGTACATCAGCGCCAGCCAGAATGTGTGGCTGCTCTTTAGAGCTTCAATTACTCACCTTGCATTCATGGGGAGTTGAAAAAGGCCAGTGGTGTGCAGTGATGGCAGTGCAGTTTTGTGTGGCTGCTCTTTAGAGCTTCGATTACTCACCTTGCATTCATGGGGAGCTGAAAAAGGCCAGTGGTGTGCAGCGATGACAGTGCAGTTTTGTGTGGCTGCTTTTTAGAGCTTCGATTACTCACCTTGCATTCATGGGGAGCTGAAAAAGGCCAGTGGTGTGCAGTGATGACAGTGCAGTTTTGTGTGGCTGCTCTTTAGAGCTTCGATTACTCACCTTGCATTCATGGGGGGTTGAAAAAGGCCAGTGGTGTGCAGTGATGGCAGTGCAGTTTTGTGTGGCCTGCTCGCAGTTGGTGAAGATCCCCTGCCAGATGAACATCATAAACATCCTGGAGTCATACGTGAAGCACTTCGCCATAAACGCTGCCTTGGCAGTCAACGAGAGGTTCCGGCACCAGAGCAGCACTCAGCCCAGCCTCAGTTCACACTACGTCCCTCCCGAGAAGAAGTAGGCCACCGCCCACCTGGAGGCGAGACCGCGAAATCGCCATGCTACTCCATACCCCTATATCATTGTTTAAACTTTATTATACTATGGTGCTGCTGAATTCTCAAATCTGATCGGTCAGAAGGATGTTGATTCATTTTCTATAAATGTGCATGTAGTGTCAATCAGGCAAATCACAGTAGTAAATCTTTATTTATGACACTATCGAAAAGAATAAGGAACTAAACATAAATATTTAAACATTGTTGGAAGAAAGTAGTTCTAATAAATTTATTTTCAATTTGTAAATGTGAAAATGATATCTTTAGGTACAAATGTATGGTAACAATGGTCTAAATGGGTTAATGCTCTGCAAGCTGTGATTTATGTTTTCAAACTCCACTTCGCATCTGTAGCCATGCATTTAAAATCATATCATGCACATCTTATAATGTATTGACCATTATTATTATTATTATTATTATTATTATTATTATTATCATCATCATCCATCCATCCATTTTCTGAAACCACTGAATCCCAACTGGGGTTGTGGGGGGATCGGATCCTATACCGGGAACAATGGGCACAGGCAGATAGCAACCCTGGGCAGTGGCCAACACACTGCAGACACACACGCTTACACGCACACGCACACAGCTACAATTTAAACACAACAATAAACCTATCCTGCACGCTTTTGGACCGTGGGAGGAAACCGGATCCCCCGGTGAAAACCCACGCAAACACGGGGAGAGTGTGCAAACTCCTATTATTATTATTATTATTATTATTATTATTATTATTATTATTATTATTATTGATGATGATAATATTAAGCTATTAGAATCTTGTTTTCCTTTTAGAATGTGTTTCTACTGCTGTACCGTAGTTTACTTTCCCATAAAGGGAATTTACCCTCTCTATGTTTCCGTTCTCAGTGAGGAGCTTTGCAAAGAAATGGTGGACGGACTGCGGGTCACCTTCGACTTCACCCTCCCCGTGATCCTCCTGTATCCATATGAGCATGCTCAGTTTAAGAAGGTCAGCTCGTCCAGGTTCTTTCTGCCCAGTCGGGACATCACTACGGCCAGCCTGAGCAGGTCAGTAAAGCCCCATCAGAGGGAGACTGCGATGGCACTCTGCGGTTTATGCTTCGGGGCCTCGGTTCACACAGCCACTACTCCAAGTCTGGTTTGTTTATGAATTAGGGGATTAAGTTTCAAGGACAGCAAGGAAGTGTTCTGAACAGAACATCTACACAGTTTCTGTAGCTCACAGCTGCAGTTTCAACATTGCAGTCCCAGGGTCAGTTTGGCTACACTTTGGTTACAGAGGCTTAGCAATAAGATGGTGATCCCCTGTAAACTTAGATGTCTTACCAGCACAGTGGTTCTCAACCAGGGGGCTGCAGCCCATTAGGGGGCCTCAGCAAGGATTGAGGTGAGGTGCACAATTTACTTGAAAAGCATAGAAAAATGTATGACATTCCTATTGATATATTTTCAGAATGAGATATAGGATGACACGATAGCATTTATATTAATATACATTAATTAAGCATTAAAATTAGGGCTTTACTGCAGTTTTCACACTTGCTTTCTCAAAACAGTTCATGCATATAGCACACTATGGTTTAGCTGCAAAAACCTGTAACCTACACAAAACAATTAACTGATGTCTCAAAAGCAAATAATTCCATCAATGAATTAGTCAGAGCCACCAAAATGAAAAAGAACAATCAGCATCGTTTTAACCATGAGAGTCAAAATGCTTAGATATGTCAAAATGTCAGTGTAAGTCTGCCGCTGCTGAGCTCTGCATTTCTGAATGATAGTCCGTTCCCACTTTCTCATTGTCTCATTTTTAATTAGTAAACTGATCATACGTCAGGTCTAAGACACTAGTTTCAACATTGCAAGGCCCTCGCAAGCACATATGACCTGTTCAGGTCTCAAGACACAGTTCTGTAGTAAATAAAGTCTCAGACACTTTATAACATAAAAAGAGCAAAATGGTAATAAATTAACAACAAAAGGACAAAAGAATCATGTACTGTGGGAACCAAAAACAGAGAAATTGTGTATTACTACTGCAATTTGTGGAATATATTTTTAAATAATTTTGACAGCTTTGTTAACTGTTTTGCATGGGGTGCCTAATATGATGATCGCACTCATATATAGTTTTGGGTGTAAAATTATTACAAAGGGAAACTACATAATCTGCTCTGATCAACTGTGCCCGATGATGGCAATTGGACAAAATCATTTGCATTAATGCACTAAATGATCTGGAAATGTCTATGACACAATGACAAATGATATTCTGCTGTGCAGAAGTGATGTTATGGTGTGGGGATTACAATTGTTGTTTTGCAAATGTTAAATGTCATTAGAGAAATTCTCCAAAGCAATTTAGAAAAACTGTAATATGGACATGACTCCACCAACAGGTCATACTGGTCATTGCCTGATTTAAAGTCAGTCACTTGACTTTATGTTGAGAGATGGATGTGAGAGGTCAGCTCATTCTAAGTCAGACTTACTCAAACAGGATAACTTGCCGCATGTGTATACCTGGGAATCTTCCTGGTTTCTCTTTCTCTCGTTGTACTGAAGGACATTGCGAGACTGTTCCCCCAGCCCCCACACGTCCCCAGAAAGCCGCCCCCCTCTCAACCAGCCCACAACAGCAAAGCGTCGCCGTGCCGACCCAGACGTGTTGCAGTCCTTACGGCGTTCAGCGCGTCACCACGCACCAGGGGGGGACCGGGCATCAGAGAGCGGAGCCTCCCCACAGCCAAAAGCCAGGGCTCTCCTTGGGCTGGACAAGAGTACGCACTCAGCACCATCCATCCATCCATCCATCCATCAAACAACTATAGCAACTTTTACAAATGATCCAATTCCACCTTCTATTTCAATGTCTACCTTGGGTAATTTATTAACAGGCCTGTGATCCCACATTTATAATACTTTAAATTACTCTTCGTTGACTTTTTCCATTAGTTTTCCCTGTGGTTTGTGTGATTTGCAGCATGTGTAGTATGTGCTTAACTCCCCCAGTTCCTTTGGCTTAGATCCTGTTTATAGTCTGAGCTGCTGTGCTTCACACATGGTAGGGATTACAAGTAAATACCAAACTAAACGACCCCCAGATAAATCTCTGTATGCTAACGGAATGCTATGCTCTGGAGATACATTTGTCCAGTGCGTGACTGCCATGTTGTATTCCCCCAGAAGTCCCTGCCCATAGTGGCTCATCCTCTCCTGTAACAGCGCCCCCTAGGAAAGAGGGCAGCTGCGTGTTCGGTGGCTTGGAGGGTCGAGGGAACAGCGGCCTAAATGAGGTGTGATCTAAATGCCGGTTTCTGTCTATACAAAGTCCAGTAAGCTTTCTTTTGTTGAGCTTTTGTGTTAAAGGTATGGTACCCATAATTTCTCTGTGTCAACACATGAGCAGCTTTATCTTTCCACCCCATTGTGACTCCCGCCTGCCTGCCTGCCTCCCTCAGGTCCTGAGCTGGAGGCTGACCCCAGATGACTACCCCCAGAGGGACCGCCCCCCTCCCCCATCCTGCATGTACGGCTCCCAGCATCTGCTTCGCCTCTTTGGTGAGCCGGCCTTTCCATGACAAATGGACCCAGTGTCCCCTCCAGCCACACATTTGGGAAGCATGCACGCTAAACTTTGCTCTCATTTTCTGCTTTAAAAGTGATGGAAATTGTGCCTTTCTGTAAGGCCAAAGTCATCATCCATCTTAGCATAACCAATGACACAGATCAGGTACTCAACTGAAAACATCTAAAGGTGCTTTGTTTATGTGGTGCAGTGAAGCTCCCAGAGATCTTGGGTAAGATGCACATTCCTGACAAGAACCTGAGGGCCCTGGTGAAGCATCTAGAGCTGTTCCTCAGGTACCTTCCTGTTCCTACTTGCCATGACGTCCGTTTGACCCTCCATTCACATCTGCACACCCCATCCCCCAAATCACCAAGGAAACAAATGGTCTACCAGCTAATATCTCACAGATTATTAGGTTTAATTGAAATATACTATTATTATCGGTATTGAGTTTATTGGACAAGATGCACAGTTCAACAGGGATTTTCAAATTCCACAAATGTCTATTTTCTATATAGTTTGCCCCTTCTGTTTTATCTCCATCCATCAGCAATACCCACTTATCCTACAGGGCCACGGGGGGTCCAGAGCCTACCCGGAAGCAATGGGCACGAGGCAGGGAACAACCCTGGATGGGGGGGGGCAGCCCATCGCAGGGCACACCGACACACCATTCACACACACAGGTTATATATCCTGCCCCGCAAAGTTGGCTAAGAATATTGTGTGAGACTTCCGGTTATGGCGACCACCTGAGAAGACGTGTCTCACTCCGCTGTGCTGTAACTAGTCTAATTCCTTCTATAAATGCTCTTATAACCACACCTATGGGCGATTTAGTAACTCCAATCAGCCTCAGCATGTCTTTGGACTGTGGGGGGAAACCAGTGTACCCAGAGGAAACCCCACGACAACACAGGGAGAACATGCAAACTCCACACACATGGAACCCAGGCGGAGAGTCAAATCCAGGTCCCAGAGGTGTGAGGCAACAGTGCTAACCACTACACCACCATGCCACCCCCCTGTTTTAATCTCATATTATAAAAAATAGGAATATTGGGGCCAGGGTTATGCAAGTACTGTTACGAGAACTAATCTTTAAATCCTGTTCAGTGCTCCACAATTGGCATTATGGCCTGATTTTTTTTTTTTTGCACTAAGTATACTTTCCATCCAAAGCCACTAGTGGGCACTGAAGCACCATGATACATCAGTTATGCTTTCGCTGTGTGTTCTCTAAATCCCTCCCCCATCCTTCAGCATCTCCCAGCGAGACGTTTGGTGCTTCCAGGGGCGATTGCTGGGTGGAGCTGATTGGATGAGCGCTCTGTACTGAGTATATATCGTTATGAAGGGGTGATCTGGGTTAATCTCATCTCAGGGCCGCCTGCTTGTCTGTCTGCATGTCCTTATGCATGCATGAGTGAGAAAGGCTTTTCTCCCACCTCACCATAACTCTTAAATTAACAGCTAAATCTGTAGTAGTCTGTAATAGAGAGGTTCCTTAAAGTCCATTCCTTTGAGTTCTGCCGGCCTGAAACGTTGCTTCGTTGCTCTGTTTTAAGCGTCCTTGGAGAAATCTGCTGCGTTCACCAGCGTGGCCATAGTACAATCATCACTGCTGTGGTTAAGAGAATAATTATCTGTGTACAATTAAGAGCTAAAGAGGCATATGTACAAAAGGTAAGCTTAAAGTGAGTGTAAGGTAAGCTTAAAGTGAGTGTAGTTGTAGGTAAGCTTAAAGTGAGAAATAACCGAGTTAAAGGTAGGAATGTGCAAAATGTTGAGTGATTAGTATTTCAGCAGTTCAGTAGCCTGCTGGCTTGCAGGTAGAAACTGTCGCTGAACATGCTGGTGCAGGTCTGGATGCTCCTGTACTGCCTGCCTGACAGCAGGCACGTGAGGAATCTGTGGCTGGGGTGGCTTCCCTCATCCCTGTGGAAAGGATCAGTCAGATCATCAGCATATCCCCCAGGGGATTGGACTAATGTCAGACTGGCCTCTCCCCATCCCCCCATCCCCTATGCCTCAGAATGTTAAAGAGCATTTGTACCAGAACAGAAAGAATCCATTATTAATCAATCAGTCACATGTACACTTACTTTTATACATATGTAGTGTTCAGAGGCTGGGCATGGTAGATGGTACCTGAATGTGATGTGGAACATAATGGAATATTCATATATAAACAGGATTCCCAGTGGCCAGTAGGGAATCTGGAGAAATACTTCTGTTGCCACTGATGGCCGCCATGTTATGTTCTTACTATAAGGGAGGAGTGAGGCTTCAGGATCACAGAGCCCTGTCAGGTACTGTCTGATTTCACCAAGCTGACGTAGCTTCCAGCTTGAAGACCTAAGCTGTGTTCTGTCTTATAAAATGTAGTTGCTTACGGCTTTCCCCCCACAGTCAAAGAAGATTTTTCCCCACCCTGCCATGAATGTACATGATTGTCTTGTGTTTTCTGTCTTGTGCTGTGTAATAGTACTTCATTAAGCTTGCAGCTTTTTCTGAATTTGCAGTGGATGCCTGGGTTTATGTGCATATATAGAATTAGTTATTTAGCTCCTACGTACTCGAACAATATTGAAATTGAACATGAACATTGAAATTTGTAGGGTACCTTTTCATTTTGTACCGCTTAAAGGCGGATTTTAAAATGTGCCTTAAGATAATTATAGAGCAAAGGAAATGGGACACGTGGCTGTATTGTTGACCTTTGCTTGCTTGTCTGCCTTCGCAGGTTTTTAGCAGAGTTCCATGAGGACTTCTTCCCTGAGTCTGCATATGTGTCCATCTCCGAGGCACACTACAGTATGAAACACCCACGGGCCTCCTATTGACGCTTCACTACAATCAGCTCTTGTGTCCTGCATCCCTCTCCCGCTACCTGAGCCCTTCAGTTTTTCCGGCCAGGATTGATTGACTCGCATGTGTCCCAGGGTCATGATGGTGAAGAACACGGCCAGTTTCCTGGTTGTAGCTATTCCATGTCCTCCTCCCAGCGGGGTTGCTTGGAGCTGTTCCCCATGTGTTCTTGTGGCTTTTCTCTCGTTTATGGTTTATAGTAATAAGACAAATGGTTACATTTTACATCTGTATTGCATTATAGATACCATATAATGCTCAGTATAAGAATTAATAAAGCATTATGGCATCTTCTATTGACAGTCATAAGGCGTAATGTTTATTATAATACTTCATATGGGTCGAATGAAGCTCAAAGTTGTAATGCACTAGAAATAACTTAATAATGCATTATAATGCATTATAATGCTTGGTATAAGAATTAAGGATGTTTTGTAGGGCTGCCAGAATTGGTCCATGTAGTTGACGATGTCAACACTGAAAATGCATCGACATCAGTAGTTTAAATCAACGCATTCATTATTTTAATGAAATTACCTTTATGGTTTCAGAAATGCTTCAGTTCATTATAATATAATAATATTATAATAATGAAACAAAGATGAGGTTTTACACTGTGCAAAGTTTCAATAGCACACTACAGTGGCACTAGCGCTATGCACGAGCTCCTGAAAAGAAAATTGGCGCAATTTTGGATTACGGGCCGCCAGAATAGGCAAAATCACCATAAATTGTCTATTCATGTTTATTAAATGACTTTCAGGACAGTGAGCATCAGGATATGCTGAATTTATACAGATTATTAATTTTTGGGCATCACAGTATGCTTCTCATCAATATTTTATGCATACTATTAATCTGCTCATATAACTATGGGTGAAAATAATGTTCGTATAGTGCCAAAATGCCGGTGTCCATTATCTAAAGCCCTGCAATGATAAACAGTTTGTTATTGTCAAAATAAATTAAAATTAAACAGTCAACGTGATTTTCTGAAGGAAAATTGATCATTTAAATTTATCGAACAATAGGTAAAGTAGTTGATAGATTAATCCATATAAAAATAGTCATTAGTCCCAGCACTAATAGTTTGTATTGCATTATTAGGTATTTACAGCGGGGAAAATAAGTATTGAACACGTCAACATTTATCAGTAAGGGGATTTCTAAGTGGGCTATTGACACAAAACTTCCACCAGATGTTGCCATCAAGCCAAATATTGA
>JABFEB020000001.1:36957698-36980312 GCA_019775895.2 Stomatorhinus ivindoensis | reverse complement strand
CTGCGATGGGCTGGCCCCCCATCCAGGGTTGTTCCCTGCCTCGTGCCCATTGCTTCCGGGTAGGCTCTGGACCCCCCACGACCCAGTAGGATAAAGCGGGTATAGAAAATGGATGGATGGATGGATTATTATTATTATTATGTTCATTATTATTATTAAGTTGCCATTTTAGGCACCATATTCAGCACGATCAACACTTTTTTCACCATGAATATAATGTTTTCCTTGGGTTTCACATGTTTGGTTTTGTGAGGATATACACAATCATCTTGGGTCACTTCTGATTGGTGAGCATGACTGTCAGACAAGGAGGACTGTATGAATTTGTAAAACTATTCTCACAACAGTTTAAGACCCTGTGTGTGATGTACTGTATCCTAAATCACAACCTTTGCGATTGGCTAATCGTGTTGTTTAAAATTGAGATTTGAATTTGAAATCGATAAATCTTTCAGCCTTATATAGTATAAACCTTGTGTGGTGGAGATGTGTTGCACCATTCGTACCTCAAGCCGGGTCCATTGTCATAAACACACCACTGCAAGTTGACCTTCCCCGACATCCAAGACAGCAGATCAAGCTTTGGAATCATCTGGCAGTCTAGTGATCAACCACATGCGTTTTCTTGCAAGGAAATGCAAGTTAGCTTGACTCAAAGCAGCTGTGTTTTTGGGTGCATTTAAAGAGTATTTTTAGGGTGGGGGGTAACATTTAACATTGAAAAGTTGTTTCTTTTGTTTGGCAAGCCATATTTTATGTCTTTTGACATCTTGACAGGTTCAACCCTTATAATGTTGATGAATCTACTTCATTTTTTTTAGACACAGAGAAAATCTAAGAAAATCTATACTGGTGCAATGGAACCTGATGGTTACTTTTATCGGAAAGGGTGAACGAAATGCACCACTAGAGAAAAGAGTGAAAAGGAGTCTTCTGTATATCATGGAAAACCAGGTCAGCATAAATCATGAGAGTAGTGTGATGGCAAGAGAGGACATCAACAAGAGTTTTACTGCCCTGAAAGGTGCCCTGCTGTTATAACCTCAAATAATAATAATAATAATAATAATAATAATAATAACACTTTGCTTGAACTATTCACACAAAACACACAGAGCTGTATGAATTGGTTAAACTGTTAGTTACTTTGCATGAGAGAATCATCTAGGGAAATTATAAAGCTTGGTGGATTAATAAAATCCTCTGTACTTTTGACCGGGAGGATGCTCCTTCTATACAGCAATATTGTTTTTGTTCTGCTCGCAACCAAGCGGGGTGATGGTTATCTAATCTTTTATCTGTGTTGGGACACCAGCCTCTGACCTTATGAGTCACTCCATCTTACCTCAGCTCTTTGATGTCCACCCTACATTATTCTCTCAAATATAAACTGAAGGAATGCTAAAACCTGACGATTTTTAATTTCACTTTTTAAAGCTTTAGGAAAGACCAACTGGGCTGAGTAACAAGATGAATAACTCATCTTACTCAAGGCATTACTACAAGGTATATATTCAGAGTCAGGAGATGTTGTTACATTGATGGAGGGCATTATCTTCACAGCCATTCAGTCCTTAGGTAATTAGTTGTTGTTTCATCTGTGTAATTTAGCACTAGTATTAAGTACATATTAATACTAAAGTAACCGTACAGAGCCTTACATGTACATACATATATTAATGTGTGTACATGCACACATAGCCCTCCAGAGAACTGGAGAAACTTCATTAATCTGACGAAGGAAACCATTAATACAAAAGTATATTTCATTATTCATATTTTCCAAGCATAAAGCCTGTATCTTTAAGCAAAGGAAAGGTAAGGAAGCTGACATGAGAATATGTTGATAATCTATGATCTTAATCACAAAATATACTGAAAGATATTTATGGATGTTATTTTCATTGTGAAATTTTGAAACTAATAAACGCCCTGGTCGTCCGACCCTACTGTGTGCCACACCTCCTCGTTAACCTTGTGTGAAATCCTGATGTTACCCGCTGTTTCTTGTTATTTCCATTAAGTCCTGTGTAAAATCCATGTTAAAATTTGTTTCCTCAGTCTTGTCATTGAAGTCATCGATTTCAAGTGAAGTGTGCCGTCTGTCTTCGTACCTTACTTTGTTGTTTTTCTCGAATAAAACCGTAGTTTCCCCAATTACTCGTCTACCTGCTCCTACTTTCCTGCTTTCCCAGTCCATGCTCATGTCCGGTCGTGACATATAGGACCACATTTACTAAGCAGAGAAAATTAGCTTGAAGGCGCTATAAAAAAAGCGGCAATGGGAGTGGCGTTCTGTGGGTCTACTATAAATGTGCTAATTTATGAACACAGATCATTTAAATAATGACCGCTCCCATCTACTAAGGGCAGAACAAAATAAGATTTAAGATAATTCTTTTCATCATTAAATAATGGCACAATTTGCAGTAAGCCTACTGCAACCCTTGGTATATCATGTTGTGTGATTCATTTAAATACTCTCCTCCCTCAAATTTTGCATTTTGAAAGGGAACTCATTCAGATGCATGAGCAGTATGGCCAACAATACTATTTGAATGCCAAAAAAGGGTTTGCACTGGCACAAACCATTAGTTAATCTAGCCCGTAATATTTTAATATTTAGTGCCAATACAGCTCTGTGAGTTAATTAAAATGAACAAAATAAAAATGTTGCTTAATGGCAGTTTCATATTAATAGTGTCACTCTAATTCTGCCCCCGGAAAAATGCATCTTGGGAATGCCATAAAGGTAGTTCATCAAACCTCATCTGCTGGAGATTTGAAGTAGGGGGGGAACCTTCCCTCCCGATACCTGATCCTTTTCCAAATTTGGGAAACGAACAGGCTTGACGCACAGTATATTTGCAACAGTGTAGTTGACAAGATTGTATGTACACAGCCCCGCCACTAGCAGAAAACACCCAGAAAGATCTGGCCAATGGGGGCCATCTTCATGTCAGGGTAGGAGGGGACAGCTGGAACCATGGAGACCTCCAATCAGTGTTGTGGGTGGTGCCTTTCCTAGGTGCAGATGGCTGTATGCTTTTCTTACAGCAGAGACTGGTGGAGTCCTCTTGAATCTGAGCTTAAGGCAAAGCGGGATGCAGTCTGCCGATGGTTTAGAGACATTATTAGAGTCATTTAGTTTGGTTAACCTCCACCGATTTATAAATCACACCTATAGAGAGTTAGGGATCACTCACTGAAAAGCCAACTGGCAGGTTAGTTTTCATTTTGACTATTATTGATTTAAATCCTTACCCCAAGAGTCTTGGATAATTGCGTTATTAAGATTAATTAGATTTTTTTTCCCTGCACCATCTACTGCTGAAGAGAAATGCAGAACCTTGGGCTCATCGTTGTGGCACGAAAGATTAATTGTACCTTTTCAGCATGAGGTGGAGCTACATTCTGCCTTAAAAATCCACAGCTCTAATTAGGCAGGAGTGCAGGCTTCACCGAGGAGACACACAGCTTGTAGGGAACTAGAAACATGTACAAAGGAAGGTTTTTTCAAGCAACTCTGGTCTGACAGTGACCTTGAAAACTCAGGTTATTCAGTACTTTTATTTTAAATGAAAAAATTCCTGCAAGAATCCAAAGAATCTGACTTTAGGTCCATCGTATAAAAGATAAACGTTCAATGGAAGCATTCATTCTAATTTCTTGCCAACAATGAGCTGTAACTGATTTTTAAGCTGATTGATGCACACTTGTGATTCACAATTAGGCCGTATCATTTTCTGATTCCCTTATGGAGCATTTTTGTTTAATGAGTTATTATCAGTCAAGTGTTCATCAATTGTGGTGATTTATTATATGAGACTCACTTTCTCCAAGGGTTTCCCCAATATGAAACACATATTTAAAGTTATATTATTTTGTTATGGTACTAGGAACTGTGTATACGTTGCCCTTTCGGTGTCACTATGGCGATGCCACCCTATTGGAGACACAGCAAGTAATTGTCATGAGACTTGTCACTCCAGCACAGACTCGTTTTGCAGGCTGCAGAGAAACGGTTTCCTGCCCGCAGTCGGTGTGACATCCGACACGCAGATGCTTCTTGGCCACTTAATACCCCAGCTTGATACCTACTGGCTAGCCAGAGATGCTGTAGGTGTTTAGCAGGGAGGGTATAACACAGCTCCTATGAGTGAATCACAACAAGAAGGTCACAGCCTGAATTTCCTGGCAGAGATTGATTAGCTCCATAAACAAGGCACTTGGGCCTTTAGGGAAGTGGACAAATCCTCTCCCCTGGTCATTTATGTTGGTCATCCACTAGTTGGGGCTTAAATTCAGTGGTGTCAGTTGTTAAAGTATATTATATTTGATAGTAGCAGGATGCATTTTGAATGAGTACATTTCCATGAGGTTCGTTTTATTTTTTGAACTTTTCCAGAGTGCTCAGTGCCCGTAAGCAGAGCTGTGTAAAGCCGACATTGTCGTGCAGGCTGGATAGCCATCGCAAGCTCTCCTTCGTAACCATCGCCTGATATCTTTCATTTTCAGAGACGATTTGTCACTACAGATTAGGACTCATTGCTCGGGCTAAACATCATGAAATTCTGCGTGAATCATGAATTGAGGACAGTCCAGCATCCTTCATATTCGACTCTGTGGCTTTGCCCATTTTTATGCAGAGCATCATAAATCTTAAACAAAAATACGTAGGAGATTCATTCTAAAGACATAAAATTGTTCATGATAGTATAGTATCTCATGCTCAGACAACACACCTATGCAAAACAAGGTACTGTATAGGGTTAGTGCCTGATTTTTATTGTATATTGGTACTATTTTCAAAGTAAAAGAAGACCCCTCCCTGCCCCACCACCCCATTTTCCTGTTTCCCATGTTCTATAGCTACGGGTCCCAGAGCGGCTCGCTGGAGGAGGTCCGTCTAGAGGGTGGGCCCTTGGTACCACCAGCACCCCGCAAGGTGGAGATGAGCCGGGACCCTATACTGGGCTTTGGCTTTGTGGCAGGCAGCGAGAAACCAGTGGTGGTCCGTTCTGTTACCCCAGGTAACTACGCTATCTGTCTGAAGGCTATACTAGGCTTTCCAGGAGCATAAACATTTCCATATCATCAGCATGCCTTATAATGGGTTAGTGGTAATAACTGTTAGTCAGTTTTTAGGTACTAATGTACTTGAACCATGTGTAACCTATGCTAACTCAACCCATAGAGAATGGCAAGTTGTGAGGATATAGGGCAACTCGCTATGTTTATTTCCATAATACTGCTATTATTCATCTGAAATTTGATAACATGAGAGGCCTTGTATAGTGATATTTTCCTCATTGTAAGGTATATGAGGTCTGCTTCTTGCAAAGGAACCATGAAACCATGATTCTGTAGGAAAAGAATGGCATTATAGCGTCTTTACTCTGTGCAGTAGCTTATGGTTACCTGAGGGCATCATTTGCACAATTCTGCCTGCACGGAAAAAGGGAAGAATAACTGGAAATAACTAGGTTTTGTATCGCCCACGTACTCGACAAGCCGGTGCCTAAAAATCCGATATAGACTCAGAGGATTACATTATCATGAATAAACAGACTTCTAGATAATAATTACACTATTCTAAATGCATGCATTTACTGATACAAACATTTTTCCTTCTACCCTCTGAAAAAGCCAAAGGGCAGTTCACTGCGTTAAATGCTGAAAACACAGCAGATAAAGTGCAATTGCGGATGCGGATGTGCAAATGCAGTGTAAATGCAGGTGCAGAAGTGCACAGAATGCAGAAATGAACAGAAGCAGCAATCCAAAGAGGAATGGTCCTCACGTTTAGGGGCAAGTCATGCCTTAGCTCTCTGCTTGTCTTTCAGGGGGTCCCTCAGAGGGCAAACTCGTACCTGGGGACCAGATCATCATGATCAATGATGAGGCAGTCAGCAGCGCACCCAGGGAGCGAGTCATCGACCTCGTCAGGTACGGTGGCTAACCTACACAAGAGGCCAGAGTCACCTGCGAGAAAGTGTGTCAGAGTGAGGCTGCAACAGTGAGGCTGTCGCCCACCTGTCTGATCACAAGCAGGTCCAGAGCTTGCAGCAGAATGGAGAAGCTTCTGTAGGTAACAGTCATTGGCTCTGTTATATAATATGACGGCTACATCCAACATAGCAGTCTGTACAGCAGTGACAGGGGAAAATGATTAATCTTTTATCAGCAAGTTAGCAGTATTAGCATTAATATTCTCCAATTTTTGTACCAGAAATCATATAAATCCACTTAGAAGCTGGTAGAATTCTGCATGAACTAATTATATTTTTTTCTGTGAAATGTATTAAAATCAGTCACGGTTAATGATATAAGTTGTTTCCTTGAATAAGAAGGTGATGCATGAGATTCAGGGTCTATCATCATTGCAGATGCCCCATTTAGTCTTTTTGTCCTTTAGTAAATGTTGAGATATTGGTGTCTACTGGAATTCAGTAAAATAATACATTAAAGTTTTATTTCTAAACTCTGATCCCAATGTATCAACCTGATTTGACATACATACCCACAACAACTGAACCCCATGTGGAAGGTCACTTTATAGCCCCCCCAACTTGCTCTCTGTAGGTGTAAGCAAGCTGCCTACAAAGGGCAACCACCTGTGGTAGCACCCAGGGAGCTGGAGGTTAAGGGCTTTCTCAAGGACCCAATGACACGCTAAGGTTGGGCTTGAACCAGCAACTGTCTGATCACAGGCACAGGGGTTTAGCCCATTGGGCCACAAGCTATTGGCCCAATAGGCCTGCCCGTATGAGATGAAGGTGTGAGATATCTAGCATTTCTGGCATAAGGAGGAGAGGTAAGGAGCATGCACTGATTACAGTGCATCGCTGCATCCACCACACAAAAAAACAGCTCAGGGATGAGAACCTGAGTGCAGCCATGTGGTGGGTGATACCTCAGCACCACACCAGTACAAATAGACCAGTATGAGGTTTTTTCCGGTGGCTGAAGTGCCAATCCTGCCACCAAGGATTTGGCATCACACATTAAAAATTGTGTGTTTAAAATGTTTTAAAATATCATACATTGGACAATTAAACAAGTAAGTGGAGTAACCAGAATTAAGTTCTGAAATTTCTAAATGCTGGAAATGCCTTCAGTTTTGGTCACTAGTGTGTGTGTATTTGCATAAAATAATATAGTGCCAGTCAAAAATCTGGGCACACCTGCTTTTAATACATTTGTTTCTATTTTAGTAAAAGGCCTCCAGGCGGTTGAGTGATACACATCAAATAGTGCAATGACCAAGTGTTCAACATCTGAAAATTTTCTCCGATTTCAAACTCTTCAAAATTGCCCCCTTTTCCTTCAATGACACC
Source organism: Stomatorhinus ivindoensis (assembly GCA_019775895.2). Taxonomy (NCBI): domain Eukaryota; kingdom Metazoa; phylum Chordata; class Actinopteri; order Osteoglossiformes; family Mormyridae; genus Stomatorhinus; species Stomatorhinus ivindoensis. The sequence continues at coordinate 36,972,972 of JABFEB020000001.1, read as the reverse complement.
ATTGCAGACTCTTTCTGTTCTTTCAGCTCTTGTAATGCTTCTCCAGCAATCCTGAAGGTGGTTTACAAGTTCTGGGCACAGATTGACTAGCTTCCTCTTACTCTTCGAAACAACTCATCCCAAAACAGCTCAATATGGTTTAGGTCAGGGGATTGTCGGGGCCGTGTCATCTGTTGCAGCATTCCATTATCTTGTTCAGAAATATCTTGTCTTTTGAACGGTACTATGTTTTTTTTTCTTTTTTTTTTCTCGTAGGATAGATGTCGCTCTTTTTTTGTATAAACAGTTACTTCTATTATTTATAAATAAAGTGTGTCTCAGGTGTAGGCGTAGCCATACACAGACTAGACACTGGGATATATAGTATTTTCAACCCTAAAGAAAAACGATGAATGGAGGCCAGTTTCCATGGCACCACTGATGTAAGCTGTCGCCGTGGTGGCATGAGTGCGCAGCAGGATGGGTAGATTATGCAGCCGGCGTCTGCCCGCCATGTGGAGCACTTGTCAGAGCTTACGAAGACTCCTGTGGGTGAGGCTGACTTATGGTTTGGGCCAGCCCGCCTGTGCTCATGCACCCAGGAGTCTCTCTTCAGAGCCCCACGACCCATTTATGGATCATCATCACCAAGAAGTGACATATGCATCTCAAGACCTGCGAGTTTATTTTGTTTGACTCCTGCATGCTTTTCATAACCCTTATTCTCTCTTTCAGGAGCTGTAAGGAATCCATTGTCCTGACGGTGGTGCAACCTTACCCTGTAAGTAACCTGGGCGTTCGAGGCTTTTACTGAGGCTGTTCACATGAGGACAGCACAACTTCTCTCCCCCCCAGCAGCTCAGGTGGAGGATAGGAGGTGTCCTCTACTAAACAGGGTCAACAGGAAGATTAATAAAACTCCAAATGGAAAAAAAACTCTGCATGGCTATAGATAAAAAAATGTAGCAACTTAATGTAAAAATACTACTGAAGACTCAGCCACTGTCCATCAAGACTTCATAAAGCTGCTCACACTGACAGCATCAGGAGTGTCAGAGATGTGTCCCGTCCTCTGCTGTATTGTGACCCCCCCCCCTCCCCATACATACACACAGCATAGGCTGCGAGGAATATGATAGAGAGGACATGCGACTGAAACACGAGGAGATACCTAGTTGACAGACAGCCCATCCTACATACCCTATGGCAATTACAAACCCAGATTCACCCAAACGCATGTCTTAAGACTAAGGGCGTAACCCAGAGTGCTGCACAGGGAGAATGACCAAACTACACACACGGAGTTGTGTAGAGAAGTCAAGATCACGGTCCTTCCCCATCTCTGTAAAATACACACTGCCATTAACATCTTGGACTGATTTCCAGCTACTTGGGGAAAGCAGAAGAGCGTGTTCGACCTTCCAAGTTTTTATTATTGAGACAAGGCTCCACTTCTGATTAACACATTTTTTAATGATCTGGAATGAACATGATGTCCTCTTTCAGAATAAGGATACCAATTGTTCTAATCAGGCTCAGCGGTGCTGATTCAATCTGATTGGCTGAGAGAAGTACCTACGGGAGCATGGATTCTAATCATGTTAATAGAACACTAAGAAATACCATCTTCTGACTAATGTGCTGTGATGAATGCAAGCAGAAGCTATCAGAGTGCAGTTAAAGGCACAATCCTCTTCCTTGCACTGTGTGACGGGCTGGGGCCTCGTCCAGAGTTATTGCCTTGCACCCAAAGTCTCTGGACCCTGAATAGGACATGCAGTTTCATAAAATGGATGGATGGGAGTTGTAAATGTTTCATAGTCAGTTGAAAGTTTTTGTATTTATTAAAACTTTTGCGTAAGGTCCAGACACCTATGTCAATGTGAGTGTTTGGTGCTTGTTCTCAGAAAATGCAGGATTAAGTACATATATTGTTCCTGTCAAATTCCCAGTTAGTAATTTTATTTATTAACTAACTTGTGTTGTATTAACTAAGGTTGTGTTGAGCTCTATGTCAGTGACCCAGAGATACACTGAGTAACTGAGTGTCATTGCCATTAATGAGAAAGAATACACACCAGTAGAATATTCCAGCCATCATGTGGGAATGTACATTTATAACAGTGTCATTTTCCTGAGAGATTGACTGGATGTTTCTTTCTTGCCTAATCATTCCTACAATGAAGGTCCCTGCATACCATTACTTGTGACCATAGCAACCATGTACCTGTTTTACACAGAAGCTTATGCAACAAATTGCATAAATAAATCAGTAATGTGTATGTCGACTTGGATGTAGCAAAGAAATGAATAAATTGTGATGATTAATCTTTTACTGGTCTAAAGGCTCCTTGTGTTTAAGCAGACTCCCTCACCGTCTGCCCATGTGTTCCCCATTTGTCAGCTGCCTGTTCCCCTAAACATCGCATTGCTAAATACAGATGGGCCTTTCAGGATATCTTGACCGTTTTCCTCTAACAAAGTTTGTAATCCATTTGGCCTCTTCTGCTTTGGGTTGCTAATCAGTTGTCCCCTTTTCCTTCCAGTGCCCCAAGTCGGCGTTCATCAGTGCTGCAAAAAAGGCAAAGTTAAAGTCAAACCCAGTGAAAGTGCGCTTTGCAGAGGAGGTCATTGTAAACGGTCAGGTCCCGGTATGTGGCCCATTAGCTATGCATTATGTCAACCAGCATGGATCTTTTAAGTAAAGTTTAATGAAGATCAAACTAATTTTAGGTTACTTATTGCCCAGAAATGCAGTGGTCTCTTATCCACACAATTCCTTTGTTAATATATGACTGCATGTGCAGGAGCATTAGACAAATTATAGACACAGTGGGATCCCTCTCCAACAACATTTTGTCTGCTAACAACAGACACTTTACACTTTAGTTAGCCGTGTTCATATAATTGTTATTAGCATAGCCCTTGTTTACTTATATTTACTATATATTTGTTTGTTAAATTATTTCACCCTTTATTCCATCTCTTGTTCCTTCACACTGTAGGTAAATGGTCTAATGTAAGAAGTATGTCTAAAATGTTATATGTGCATACTTGTAAGTTGTTTTCAAATTGTCATGTATGCTGTATGTTATACCGGAGCACATCCACTAACACAAATTACTTGGGTGTTGATTTACTTGACCAATGATGATCTTGCTGATTTTGATTAAAAGGTAGTAATCACCATTACTGAACAATAATTTTCTCTCATTTCCAGGAAACTGTCAAGGACAACTCATTACTTTTCATGCCAAATGTCCTGAAGGTGTATCTGGAGAACGGACAGACAAAGTCCTTTCGCTTTGATAGCAACACTTCCATAAAAGTGAGTTTCATATTCCATGATTGGGTGTGAAGGTTTGGATTGAAAGTGGCCTGCGCTGCCTTGGAATTATAATCAGATATTTACCTTTAATTTTGACGCATGAGAAACTGCATTTTATGTTTGTGACAACAAAAAGGCCTTCAGGTGAGAATTTCGAGTCACAGAACACGATAGAAAAGCAAAACTAAGACAAAAAGGCAGCTATCTAACACTAAGAAATAAAGTCGAGAATGAAGTATTAGGCAAACCTGTAACAGGAATTAAATTCATATCCATTACACAGCTGGTAATATTTACAGTAAGAAATAGTACTCTTTAAGTAGTAGGGCTACATAATGATTCAGCAATAAATGATTTTTTTTCATTAGGACGCTGTTGGCCCAAAACCCTTACGAACCCTGTATTAACTGATACCTCCCTGTGTGGCAGGATGTTATCCTGACTCTGCAAGAAAAACTGTCTATTAAGAGCATTGAGCAGTTCTCTCTGGTGCTAGAGCAGCGGGGAGATGGGGCTCCGTGCAAAATGCAGCTCCTTCATGAGCAGGAGATGCTGTCTCAGGTGAGCATTTCAGGCTGGGGTGAGCAGCCGGTTGTCCTTCCTCTTTCTGTAAGGGGCAATGCAGCCCCGGGTTAGTATTTCACACTGGGGCGTGCAGGTCACTCTTCTTCCTCCTGTAGCAGGTGATGCTGCCTCAGGTTAGCATTTCAGATGAGGGTGAGCAGCTGGTCGCTCTTCCTCTTCCTGTAGGGGGCGATGCTGCCTCGGGTTAGTATTTCAGACTAGGGTGAGCGACTTGCCGCTCATCCTCTTCCTGTAGGAGGTCATGCAAAGGATGGATGTGTTTTTTAGAGTGAATAACTTGTTAATTTTGTCCCATGGGCAGTAGTCGAACTGTAAAAATATTTCAAGCAGGATGGTGGGGTTGAGATAAAATTTGCGAGGAGAAAATGTATGAAATGGGTGAGGGCAAGTGGGGGAATTAAGAATTGCACGATCCAGGTTTCAATCCAGAGTCCACCAGTTGGGAACCCCTGATATATGTAGATTTATCTTTAGGTGAGTGACAATTACACAGAACGATTTAGGGCGTGGGTAGGAGGGATGGTATACTTAAAAGGGGGTGGTTTTTGTCATTTTTTCCCACAGGAGGGATGGCGTCTATGTGCATCCTGTGACAACTTGAGCCCTCCCCATGGGTGACATTTAATTTTATGGTATTGTCCCTTGAATAGGTGACACAGCGGCCAGGGTCTCACAAGATGAAATGCTTCTTCAGACTCAGCTTTGTCCCGAAGGACCCCATCGACCTTCTAAGAAGGGATGCGGTGGCTTTCGAATACCTCTATGTTCAGGTATCATTTGGCAGAAAGTACTCAGATACTGAAGATCCATGCTCAATGAAAAATGTTCACTATTACAGGCATTTTATGGTTCTTTCAGCAAATTTGACAACATTTTCCCCTAGAAATTAGTGGCTATTACAGCATCAACCTAGCAATTACACAAGTAGTAAGAATGAAATTAAGAGGATGTGACCTTTGCCTTCCCCCCATCAGAGTTGCAATGATGTGGTGCTGGAGCGCTTTGGGCCAGAGCTGAAGTACGATATGGCACTGAGACTAGCTGCCCTGCAGATGTACATCCTCACGGTCACCACCAAACAGACACAGAAGGTCTCCATCAAATATATCGAGTGAGTTTGGTCTGTTTATCTAATCGAGCATTGGCTTCTCTTCTATGGAGAAAACGATGACACGTTTACACTGAGTACTAAAGCTTAATATCTGGGTCACATCATGACATCAAGTCATGACAGGAAACTGTCTGAATATATTTACGGTGCACAGTACAGCTTTCCCAGCCAACTTTTTTGTTCATTAATAGGTATTCCTTTGAACTGATGATTTATGTTATCATAAACAAAATATTCGCTATAAAGTATACCTGCAGTTCAAACACTAATGTCACTGAAGTCACATTGGAAAATCGCTAAAAGCTTTAGAAAATCCTTGAGTGGGGGACTCTGTGATCAAATTGCCCCATAGAGGGTATATTTCTATCATTCAGCGACTGGAGCAACGGATTATAGAAAGGGTTTCCTATGTTTCCACTCAACTTACAAACCCGAGTGGAAGTAATTTCACAGCTGTGAGAGTTTGGTGAACTGAGTCTCACAGGAAAATCCCACCCTTCCAAATAGTCACTTTTACATAAAGGCAAGTTTAATAAGGCTAACAGTTAGTAACATTCCTGCATTGCTCTTTAGGAAGGAATGGGGTTTAGCTCTCTTCTTGCCCCCTGCTGTGCTGTCCAGCATGAAGGAGAAGAACATCAAGAAAGCCTTGACACACATCCTCAAGACCAATCAGAATCTCGTACCACCAGGCAAGAAGGTAGCTGTTACTCTTTTCTTCTGTCGAATTTGCTCTCTGAATTCAATTCAGCTCCATATGAAGTGGCCAGGAAAATATGCATCTAATGTGATCGGAAATGAAAACAGCACAATAAGCTAGAACATTTCAAATGTATACTATTACCCTTAGATAGCAGCTTCCATTATGAAGTTAGGTTATTCCGACGTGTCTAGAACATTCTGAAATTGCCTCGTTAGATTAGATGAGCATTCAGTAAAAAGGTATGGATGGATGGATGGATGGATGGTGTATGGGTGGGCTGATGGAAGGCAGGATTTGAAAATCTGGGGAGAACAGTGATTCATTTCAAGTTTCAGGGCAAATGAGATGCTGCCTGAGACCCCTACTGATCATATCCATGAGCTCAGCATGTCTGCCCCGGGAAGTCAAACCTGCCCGTGCATATTGCTCGAATCTTTTCCCTCTCCTTTCTCTTGTCTTCCAGTGAATTGTGTAATTATTTCAGTTGTGCTGTCCTGAAGCTCACAGCTCTCAGGGTTTCATGAGAAATGAAACTTCAGCTATGCCCTACTGAGGGGCCTTTTTGGGCTGACCTTGTGAGCTTGTACAGTTTTGCAAAATTAGCAGGAGTCTAACTATTCATGAATCAAGGAATTTCTTTATCCCTCCCTACAGCCTCTCTCTTCTCTCTCTCCTGCTGTTCCTTTCTTTGCCTCCCCCTCTCTGTCTCTGACACACACAAACAGAAATCATATTTTCAGCTTCACTAGAATCACATTACACCGCTGACAAAATTTGGCTAGTCTGAGGGCTCTCCCTCACATATTACCGCTGAGATATCAGCTGCCGAGATCTTCGCATTCACTACACTGCAAATGAAAGTTTCAGCACCTTTCACAGTGTTAACACCTTGAGGGGAATATTTACACTGCGTGAACAGCATAGCCTCTAACCCACTTCATGTAATTACATTTATAATATGCCCCATCAATGTACTTCAATTCATGCAATGCCAGCTGAATCAATTAAGCAAAATGCAATTATATTCAATATTTTATATTCTATATTCCATGCCCTTGTACATTAGTAGTAATATTTCATGTCTTTTTTAAAAGTACAAGAAATCCTGAGTGTCTCTGAAAATTTTATGTGTATATGTTTTTGTCTCAAGAGAAAAAGCACATTTCAAACATATTTAGCTTCAATATTGCAAACTGCTTAAGTGACAAGGCTGCTCCCTAGTGGAAATAACTTAAATCTATATTCAATCATTCTTCATTAGATTTTCATCACAAACTCTAGCTAAGTGTTTCTTTAGGCTTTGCTGTTGTTAAAGTTTTCAGTTTTTGACACTTTCTCAGATTTACTGTACAGAATGCTTAAATGTGTGCTTATATATCACATCTTGACATTTCATTTTCAGTTAACTGCTTTACAAGCAAAGCTGCAGTATTTGAAGTACCTCAGTGATCTGAGACTATATGGAGGACGCGTCTTCAAATCCACCCTACTAGTAAGTGTCTAACTTTTTGTTTTTATAATCCCAAATGTTAATTACAGCTCTCAAATTTCCTCTAGTGTTGGGCAATTTCTTCATTCCCTTCCTAGCAGATACTTTTTTGGCAGATCCTCAAGTCTGAGTCTCCCAGCAGCACTAAATAAAATCAAGCATCTGTGCCTATTTCTGACAGTTCTTTCTTCTATCTCAGCAGGGAGAAAAGCATACCGAGGTCACGCTGCTCGTCGGTCCCCGTTATGGCATCAGTCATGTGATCAACACTAAGACCAACCTGGTGGCTCTTTTGGCTGATTTCAGTCATGTGAACCGCATCGAGATGTTCACAGAGGATGAGATGAATGTCAGGGTGGAGCTACATGTTCTCGACGTCAAGGTGTGCCAGGCTCTGAGCCAAAGCAAGATATTTTACCAAGATATGTTAGTCAGCCCTCATCGAAACACAAATGATGCCCCACTTTTGGTTTTGAATAGATTGTATATTGGCTACAGAACCAACATCATTACTATTGTTATGTAATTTGCATGCATGGCATTGTTATCCAAGAAAATCTTAAGTTAAACTTATTGTAACTGTCAGTACTTTTCACGTCATGAATTTATTGAAGCCCGACTGATGGAAAACTGCAAAGTGGCCCTTTCAGATCTCTGTACACATGCTTCCATCTCAAGAGCATGGTGTGCAAGGTCATCATATGCTGGGTGTTCTTTACAGAACAGTGCCCCAGGTCCTGCAGTGTTTGCATGCTAATCTCCTCCTGTCTGCATTACAGCCAATCACTCTCTTAATGGACTCCAGTGATGCCATGAATTTAGCATGCCTGACAGCTGGATACTACAGATTGCTAGTGGACTCGAGACGCTCGATCTTCAACGTGGCTAACAGAAGTAACACAGGGAGCGTGGACCCTGGTAGGGTAACAGTCTATGAATTTTTTAGCTGCCGAGTTGTTGATTTTTACAGAGCAGGAAGGTTCAGATTACTTAATTGAGTTTATTTTCACGTTCCAGACCAAGATCCGAGACGCAAGATTAACCTTCAAGCTGCTGAGTGGACATACAGCACGTCCTTTAGCGGCAGTGAAGACTCCAGCATAAACAAGGAACAGTTGTACAATGATTCAGAGTTTCAGGACTGTGCAGGCAGTGATCATGGACTTGGTCCCATTTATATCACAGACATCCAGGAGTCACATCATGCAGCACAGATGGGGGAGAGAGGGAACAGAGTTTCTCACACCCAGCCATTCCTTTCTGTCCCTAAAAACAACATCCAGGAGTCTCCCCGAAGCGCCAAGGTGTCCTTCATTTTTGGAGAGCCCCCTTTAGATAGCATCAATCCCCAGAACCTGGGGTACGAGCGGTTATTGGACGAAAGCCCTGAAATCCTAGATGATCACAGATCCATGTACTTCCAAAATGAGGAGGACTTTAAGACTATGGATCCATCTAGGGATGGATTAGGGTTTCAGTATGGCACCCACTCAGTCTACAGCAACATAAGCGATGGAAAAATCTTCGGGAATGCAGAAGGCATCGAGGAGCCCCTGCTCCATGACATCTGCTATGCGGAAACCACAGACGACGCAGAGGATGAAGATGATGTCAGCTGCGAGGAGGACAGCGTGGTGGGAGAGATGAACAAGACAATGTTCCTCAAACTGTCAGGCTCTAGTGATGACATCATTGACTTAACCACCCTCCCTCCACCAGAGGGCAATGATGAGGAAGAAAACGATGTTCTCCTGCATTCTCTCAACCTAGCCATCGCCGCTCCCCCACCCGGGTTCAGGGACAGCTCAGATGAAGAGGAGCACCAGGCCACACAGATCACAGGACCCAAAGGATTGGGTGCGAGTGACGACATTCCAGTGTCACTAATTGATGCAGTCCCTACACAGGTGGAAGGTGGCAGCGAGGCAGCCCTGGACGATGCTGTCGTTTCCACCTTACAGGCGCTGGAGGCTCTTGCTGCATCGGAGGAACAGTCACACCAACAATCATCCAATAGCTCAGGTTCTTATACGATTGTGACATTTATTCATTGATATCATTCAAGATCCTACTCATTTACATCTGTTCTGTGTTCAAAACAAACCCGTTGTCCTGTGTTCTTCTTTGGTTTTGTATATGCATCGCATTCTTTGCACCCCTGTTATTCATTATTTACTGCATTTGTTTGATTTTTGTTCATTTTGCATTGTCTTGCTTGTTTGATTTTTATGTATAAATGCATTTTCAGTTGATAGCCCTCATTATTTTTGTAAAATAAAAATGTGTCTCGCTTCAAAAAGATGTGCGAACGTGACTCACGTGGTTATTAATGAGCTGTTTGTCTCTCTGTGGTATGCAGGTGTAGCAATTTCTCGGGCCTTTAGCCCAGAGTCGTCTTCAGATTCTGGGAATGAGACAAACTCATCTGAAATGACTGAAAACTCAGAGCTTGCAGCAGCCCAGAAGCATTCAGAAAGCTCCACACGCTTATTTGTAGGTACCACCGAGGGCTATCAGCCTCTCCTTGAAGAAAAAGCAGAATTTCCCATTTCTGATCAAGACCCCACCCTGAAAATGAGCAACACTTTTCGAGGTCACCAGGAAGAAGAGCAGCAGTCAGCAGGTGCTCCTTCAAAACAGATTATTCACTCAGATGACATCGAAATGGAGCCTGAAACTATGGAAACCAAATCTGTGACGGATTATTTCAGTCAAATGCACATGGGTACACTGGTGAATTCCTGCAACAGCAAACGAAAAGGGAAACTGGGTGAGGCAGATTCTAGGAGACACTTTGATACAAATACCACTGGGAAGCGGCAGTTAAAGGCACTTGACCCTGGCAATGAAGAACATCAACAGATGGGGAAATTCAACACCTTCAGTGCAAGAGAAACTCACCGGATGAGCCTAATCGACCTCGAACGCACCTCGTTTCGTGAAAAAAGCCAAAGATGGCAGGCGTTTTCTGAAAACAAAATGGCAAACATTGCCCTCTCTGGGTCGGTGAGTATCCGTGCTTTGCTGCGAGGCAGATTAGGCCTCAAAGACTCTGAGAAGGAAACAGATAAGAACAGTGCCTCTGAGACTCGAAAGGACGAAAGCCTTCCCCCGGACAGTGTGCATATCCCACTTGACAAGGAACTCAACAAACCTAAGCCAATAAACGTAGCAGGTGAGGAACAGCATCAATCAACACAGATCCCATCAGAGCAGCCCGTGGGCCGCCTGTGTGAGTACCACCTAGCTAAGCGTATGACATCCTTGCAAAGCGACGGTAGCTATTCTCTGCAGATCTCACAGTGTTCTTCCCTTGATGCTGCGTGTAACATGGGGAGTAGCAGCTGTGCCAAACCTATGGATTCACCCCATTGCATTGGTGACACCAAGAAAGGCCTCGGTTTCACAATGTCCGAGGAGAAGGCCCACGGTATGTCAAGCCACATACTTCAAGGGAAGGATCTCCATCCAAATATGGATCCTTCAGTTCTCCAGAAGATGCTGCCTAATGCACATGCATCTGCTGCCTCTGAACCCACAGTTGGCTCTTTGCAAGATGGGTCTCATCGGATGCCTAAGATTAAAGAAACCACAGGTACACCCAAAAGGGATAATCTTTTCTCTGATCTCTATAAGAAGGATCAGTTTATTAAACCCAAAACTATACCAGGGAGTCAGGCTTATAGGCACTTTATACGCCTAACTGTAAGCCAGGCACGAGAAAGTGCTAAACTGCAGGGTATGAACGCATGTGTTAGCCTAAGAAGGAAGGTTAACAAGCATGTCCATCACAATCCAGTATTATTCGATTTAGTTAAATTCAAAAATAACACCAACACACAAAACCCCTGCATGCTGCCCTCCACTGAACCCTCTGAGAACACAAATCTGGTACACTCTGTTGGAGCTGCCTTAAGCGCAGGTACCAGTCCCAGAATGTACTACTCTGCTACTTTTCCCACTAACTTTTCCGATTTGCATGCTCAGAGATGCATGAACAGTCTTGAAGTTAAGTACTGTATCGAGAGGAGAACCTCAATTTCCGGCCTTGGAGGCAAATTAGAGCAAGGCACTGATGGTGAACCAATTCTGTACCAGTGTAAGAGGAACATGCAGGAGAGTATTGGTAGGCCCTTGGAAAACATATACAGCAATCAGCCACCTGGCGAGAAGGACTGGTTCAAGGATGATTGCAGATCGCAGCATGTTGTCAGGGAAATGCTTAATGATTCTCTGTGTTTTTCTACTACCCCTAGTGTAGCTTGTACAGAGCTCGAGATGGCACGAAGAGGAGATTCTGTCTCCAAACAGGTCGAAGGCAAGCCCGTGCTGCCACCATCTAACATTAGAGCAGATTCCAATGTGCCAAAACTGGAGTCTACCGACTTCCCAAAAAGACACCTTAGCCAGGCGCTGTCCTCCAGCTTATCCTCATGTGATTCCGACACGGGTGGCCCCAAGAAACACTGGATGTCAAGGAGGAGCTCTGGCAGCATCGAACCACCGGCATTTGAGAAAACCAAAACCACCACCGGAGGCATGAGCTTTCAGCTTCCGCAAATCTCCATCACCAAACTGCAGAGAAGAGCACGGAGGCTGCGCAAGAATCACTCCCAGGGCTCAGTCACCTGGCATTCAACGGCCTCCGCTGGCAGGAAGGCCTGCAGAAGGGCTTCCCTCATGCTTCCCGTGCCAAAGGATACTAAGCAGTTCCGATCTTTGCCAAAACTGGACACCAGCAACTGGACATGCCATGGGCCTTTCAGCCATTGCTTCCTCAAAAAGAGACGCACGGTTGACGAGGATGAAGACAACAGAGGGACGCCCCTGCAGAATTACGCATCTCAGTCTCCCAAAGGGCTACAGATCACGTCCCCCAAAGGGGCACTGGATATCGCCTCTTCTGTAAGTGGGGAGCAGCTCTACCAAGACATCAACCTGAATGGCATGACCTTCAGTGCCCGGCTGGCCCGTGTCAATGTCCTGAAGGACACAATGTACAGCTTCCCCACGGGCTTCATGGTGGCACAGAGGGATGCCAGGGAGCTGATCGCCCTGCTGCGCTCCAGCATTGGAACAGCAGACGGAATGCTACCTGAGATCCAAGGCGCCGACCTGAACCAGTACGTACAGCTGCTTGCCATGGAGTCCAAGGAGCTGGGCAGTACCTGCAGGAAGATGGCGCTGGCCCACAAAAGTGCAGAGGAAATGGTTCTGGCCATGACATGCAGCTTCCAGGTACTCTGCTGCCTGACAGAGGCTTGCATGTGTCTAGTGAAGGGCATGGCTGAAGAGGTACAGCAACGTGAGGTGGTAGCTATAGTAGATGAAGTTGTCATGAACTACATATGCCTACTGAAGGCCGCAGAGGCAGCTTCTGCTAATGCCGCTAATGACCACAACATCAAAGCCCTGGCACGGCATTCCACTTCCATGTCCACCATTATAAACGCGCTGACACGCTCGCTCAAAGCACTCCTCAATAAGTAAACACTCTTTTTAGTGTCCTTTTGCAAGCCATATACCGCAGTGTGGGGTGATACCAGTCCACAGTGTGAACTGCACGAACTTGACCCTGTGAATATTTTGTTTTATATGTAAATGAATAATATAAATTATTAAATTATATAGAACACTATATAGGCATTAAAGGAAAAATGTATTCATCCTCCATTAGAGAGCAAGACAAACTGAAAGAAGGTAAAATAATATAATCCTTCATGCACCTTCTTGTATGATTTTTTTCATTGCACTTCCTTAGTACGAGAAGGAAAATGACAGAAGAGAAACATTTACTCAAGTTGGTCTTATTTGTGCATATAATACTGCTTTGTATTATAAAATTTAAGAATTATTTAAAATTAATTTATGATTTTTTTAACAAATGCAAAATGATGTAAAGACCGCACTAAATTAATTACTTGAAAAAGACCCTAGAAAACTTTTATTCATACAGATCATTAATAAAATGATATATATATATATATTTTTTGTATTAACTGTAAACAATGACACACACACTGTGTTTTCACTGATACAAGTGTGGTGTCAGATACATTCCACAGGCTATGACACATATCTTCTAAACTGTACAATCTTATATGAGAGATCATAATAGACAAATGACCATTGAAATAGAAATTCTCTTTCTATCATGTTGCTTACACATTAAAACACTCAAGGCACTAAATACCGTCCATGCAGTCTTTATTGTTTGGATGAAGGAATGGATAGATGGATGGATGGATGGATGGATGGACTGTGTGTTAGTGAGGATATTATATACATCCATTCAAATAATTATGGCATAACAACTACAGTATTCATTTACATTTGTTGTTGAGCATTTGAATTGGTCTTTTGGTTTGTGCAAACCAAAATACAGGTAAGCAGCCATTTCATAGTAAGTAATGCCAAACAGTACTGACAGGCACGGATGTCCAGCATTACAGCAGAAGATGGATGTTCACTGGCTTTAAGTGATGTTCAAAGATGGATGAAGTGTCTTTCTCTTTGTTCAAAGGATACTTAATCTAGTGAAAAATCATCCCAACTCTTTCCTATACGTATACTGTACAACACTAATGTTAGCAAAGAAACATTAAATGTACATATTACAGTAACAGAAGTTACTCTGATTCATCCCAAAAGAATGTATTCGGACTGACACCAAGTCAGTAAATCAGTGAAGCCCAATTGAGATTAACTGACCAGACTAACAAGATAATTTAACAGCTACAAAACTGAAATCATGTGGGTTAAGGCTGTGAACTGTTCATACAGACAGGTTTCCCATTCTTTAATATACACTGTATTAACAAAAGTAATGGAACACCGGCCTTTACACATACATGAACTTTAATGGCATCCCATTCTTTATACATTGGATTAAGAATAATACATAAGATTACATTAGATCCAGGCTTTAATATGAAGCTGGCCCACCCTTTGCAGCGATAAGAGCTTCAAATTTTTTCATTACACTTCTGGGAAGGCTGTCTACATGGTTTATGAGTGTGTTTATGGGAATTTTTGACCAATCTTCCCGGAGAACATTTGTCAGGTCAGACACTGATATTGGACAAGAAGGCCTGACTCCCATTTTCCGTTCAAATTCATCCCAAAGGTGTTCTATCAAGTTGAGGTCGTGGTCTGTGCAGGCCAGTCAGGTTCCTCCACACCAGACTCACTCATCCATGTCCTTATGGACTTTGCTGGACTGCTTTGTGCAGTGGTGCACAGTCATGTTGGAACAGAAAGGGGGCATCCCCAAGCTGCTCCCCCAAAGTTGGGAACATGAAATTGTGCAAAATGGTGTTGAATGCTGCAGCTTTAAGAATTCCTTTCACTGGAACTAAGGGGCCAAGCCCAACCCCTGAAAAACAACCCCACACCATAATCCCCCCTCCATCAAACTTGGCACAATGCAGTCAGGCAAGTACCATTCTTCTGGCAACTGCCATACCCAAATCCAGACAGAGAAGCATGATTTTCCACTCCAGAGAACACATCTCCACTGCTCTAGAGTCCAGTGGCGGCATGCTTTACACCACTGCATCCAACACTTTGCATTGCATTTGGTGATGTAAGGCTTGGATGCAGCTGCTCATTCATGGAAACCCATTCCATGAAGTTCTCTATGCACTGTTCTTGAGCTAATCTGAAGGCCATATCAAGTTTGGAGGTCTGTAGCTATTGACTCTGCAGACAGTTGGCGACTTCTGCACACTGTGCGCCTCAGTATGCATTGTCCCCGCTCTGTGATTTTATGTGCCTTACCACTTCATGGCTGAGTAGCTGCTGTTCATAATTGCTTCAACTTTGTTAATATACCACTAAAAGTTGAATGTGGAATATTTAATAGTGAGGAAATTTCACCAATGGACTTATTGCAAAGGTGGCGTCCTATCATGGTACCAAGCTTGAATTCACTGAGCTTCTGAGAGCAACCCATTCTTTCGCAAATGTTTGTAGAAGCAGTCTGCATGCCTAGATGCTTGATTTTATACACCTGCGGTCATGGAAGTGATTGGAACACACCCAAACTCAATGATTTGGAGGGGTGTACCAATACTATAT
>JABFEB020000001.1:36918325-36929288 GCA_019775895.2 Stomatorhinus ivindoensis | reverse complement strand
GTGTTCTACCATGCTATATTAAAAGAACTGAATTAAGGTGTACATTATCCATTCTGGAGAAGATCAATTGGGATAAGCCACACCAACCAAAATATGTTGTTTCCAGATGTGCTACTTATATTGGTATTACCACAAACTAACGGCCACGCCTAAGGATAAGATGTGCTGTTTTTAATGTGAATATGTGATGTAATGTCTGCACAAAGTGTAACATCTGTTGAGGTGCAACCCAAAACATCTGTATCATATACTGATGTGAGTCACTCATATTCATAATATAAGTAATTGTTAATCAATTAATACAGATGGTATGAGGTGTGAACCTCTGAAGCTGGTATGGCATGTTTGGTGTCAAACTGATGAACAATCACTCCTGATTCCAAATCTGGTCAGTGGTTATCATGAAAGTGGATGTATCAAAAGTTATACCAGCTTACTGAAAATCATCAGTAAAGGGAGAATCAGTCTGGTCATAAATCCCAAAAAGACTGATGAAATCCCGGCAAATGGATGGCAAGCCATTGGTCCAGGAGCCAAATTCACGGTCATCCCTATTCATGAACTTTAGACCATATTACCCTGGCACCTCAGAACAAAGGGGAGCAGAAAAACCATCAGCCCGATGAGAGGCAGAGAACATCAGCCCAGGAGAAGAGAAGCCCACAAGAAACCCTCTGGTGAAGGCCCAGCTGGACAGAGAACTCCAACCAAGACAAAGCTTCACCAGGAGAGAGAATCCAAGGGGCTCCACTCCAACAACTGCTCCCACGTCGCGCCTTTCTGAGTGCCATCAGCTCTTCAGCCTCTGCAACCAACTGCCAAGACTCCCCCCTGCTCTGCAACCAAGTAAACCAACTTCCTCTTATTCCAAAAACCTAAGCTGTTCTGTTAACCTGCTAAGACTTTAGGGTAGTGTTTCCACAAACCGTGCTTGCTTTGCAGAACAGTATTTCCCTTTTAAGGTTATTCATTTAAATCCAGTCATTGCATTTCCATAATTACATTATTTGTTTCTATTCCGTTATTTCGTGTTTGTTGTTTGTGTTAGGTGTAACGTCTGTCATATGTTAGTTGTAGTATTAGCTAGGAATAAATGCATGTCTTTTACACATCTTCAGCCTCCGTTCATTGAGTGCACACAATAGTCCCTGCCTCTGTGCGATCTGGCTACATGCTCTGAAACCTCAAACTCGCCTGAAATATCGCGAGACTCTCTCTCATCGGCTGTGAGGGGAGCTTCACTACCAATCGTTTACATTACCTGGTGATGCAGCTCGCTGGACGAGCCTTCTAACCCAGGCTACTAAGCGATACTGGTAATTAGTGAATCCCATTTAAGTCTCACATTAACAGACTCACGGGGATATCGCAATCGAGTTTGGAGGAGCCGACCATTCGGCATAACGATTGGTTAATAATCAGCATTAAATAACAATTTATTAAAATTTAATTAATTTCAAAACATATTGGTGGAGATATACAATATTACAATTTACCTGAGCTAATAATTCCTACAGTACAAATAAATAGGCAAAACTGTATTCTAATAAAAATTGCAGCACCCAGTTGGCCTTCCTAGTCAATTAAAAGTATGTACTTGACTGGAAGTTAAAGTACTTAAAGTATTAAAAGCAAAAGTATTTGAACTTGTAGTCCCTGATACAACTGCATAACATGGCATTAAGCCGTAAGTTTAATGTCTACTGTAAGTGTATTTCGTTAAATACAAAGTTCACGTATGAGAATGTTGTATTTTCCACTCTAAACATTTCTAACATGAAATGTTAGTTCATAATAAGAGAAATGTCATGTTCCATTGTGTTAAATGAAATGAGGATTACATAATTAACCAGCTATAATGATTAATGCTGATAAGCACATCTAAGCTATCAACCACAGTTTAACAATAGTTTAGCACTGATATATGTGTGTAGGGCTGTCCAATATGTGATGTTAAAGAAAACATCTGTCATTTCATATTACAGACGCTCCTCTATTTACAAACGAGTTACGTTCCAAATGGCCATTCATAACTAGAAATGTTCATAAGTTGTTATTCATCATCATTTAAGGGTATACACAAGTACAAAGAACTAGGATGCTGGGAGTAGCAGCCAGAAGTCGTACAAGGCGGAAATTGGCGCAGAGAAAAAAAAATTGATGTTGCGGACAGGAAATGTTCGTATGTCTGAAAGTTTGTAAGCTGAAAATTCGTAAGTAGTGGAGCATCTGTATATCTATTCTGCACTACATTTCACGCATACGTGCATCGCGCAACATTTCACAGTAATAGTTATCGTGATAGGAGATTTTAATTGAATTAAAATTGAATTAATTTAAATTAATTTAATTTAATAAAACCAGTTAATGGCCACAAGGTTTTTGTCATGACATTATCAACATGCTATTCACAGTTTACCAATAAGTCAGTCTGACCAAAAACATCCAGGAATCACTTCTTGCCATTTCCAGAGCCATTTTCCATAATGATTCAAAATGTGTTCTATGTAGTGTAAACAGTATAGCAATAAATCACTACAACCACACAAAACAAAATGCCCAAAGGTTTTCTAACAGCTGACAGGATTCGAAACCTCTGACACTTACTCCCTGCTTCGAGTCTCCAGGCTTTACCTTGACAAGATAATCTGAGATCTTGGTATTATCTGTCTCATCGGTACCTATCCCTGTAGCCATGTTATTTAAATTAAACAGCAATGTGATTGTAAAATGTAATATAACAGTAAGTAAAAATGTAGTAGAGAAGAAATTATAAATATTTGCTGTTGGATGTAGTAGAATAAAAGTTAAAATTGTCCATGATAAATCTACTTAAGTGCAGATATTTTAAAAATGAACTTAAATATAGTAACAAAGTAATTTTAGCAAAGTAAATCAGTCTGATGGATGAGTTTGTGTTTGGCAGATGCCAGGGGAAAATTACCTCCCTTGCACAACACATCTCCAGTTTGGTGGAGGAGGGATAATCGTACAGGGATGTTTTTCAGGGCTTGGGGTAGGCCCCTTAGTCCCAGTGAAGGGAACTGTTAATGCTTCAGCATACCAAGACAGTTTGAACAATTCTATGCTTACATCTTTGTGGAAAAGTTTGGGGAAGGTCCTTTTCTGTTCCAACATGACTCTGCCCCAGTGCACAAAGCAAGGTCCATAAAGACATGGTTGGGTGAGTTTGGTGTGAACACCTTTGGGATGAACTGAAACGGAGACTGCAAACCAGTCCTTACATCCAACATCAGTGCCTGGCCTCAAAAATATTCTTCTATATGAATAGGCAAAGATTCCCAAAGACACTCACCAAGGTTTTGTAGAAAGCCTTCCCAGAAGTATAGCTGCAAATGAGGGGCCAACTCCATATTGCAGCCTATGGATTTAGAATGGGATAGCATAAAAGTTCCTGTGAGTGTAAAGGCCTGGTGTCCCAATGCTTTTGTCCAAATAACATGTAAGCAAAGTGTTTTTCATGAGTTCCTGCATGAAATATCTTTTGAATGTATAGAACCCAAGGAAGCTAAAACTGAGTGTCAGTGGGAAAAAGACACAGAGGCCAGACGAAGGACACAGGCGCAAAAAAACACTGCATTTCCATGCAGACCTGTGCACAGAGCAGTTGTATTATTTCTGTGCATATAAATCATCCTATGGGTGTAATCAATGCACCCCCTGACCGCACATTGTGACTAGACAGTTTCTGAATTGGACATAACAAATACTCTCTGATGTCCGCTCGATTCAAAGCTTTGACGTTGGGATCCTACTTACTTCCGCCAGCTATGGCCGTGGTTGTGCTGTGTTCAGTTTGAGATTTAATCACAAGGAAAGGTTAAGTATCCCTGAAGCTGGATTGCACCAAGAAGAAGTTCTATCTTGTAATACTGTTGAACCAAACTTTAAACCTAGTTTAAATTTAGTTTACAATTAATCCTGGTTAAACCTAAACCTTTGGTAATCTCAGGTTAATTTTCACTTAAACATAGATTAAATTCAAGTCTCTTGCACCAGTGAATTTAAACCTAATATAAAGCTGGATTAGCATTCATATTTAAACCACCCCTCGAGGAGGTTCATGTTGGGGCTATTTCAGTTTCATTAACAACATCGCTACATTTCTTTGCTGGGTGGGATCACAGGAAAGAGTCCCATGTAGGAAAATTCAAGACAGGTTAAACCCAGCTGAATTATTTTAAAGCAATTGTGAGTTTTCTCAGCGGTATCAATTTACAAAAGAGTGTCATATACTTCAGTGGGAAGGTCAGACCAGATATCATGCATGGATGTGAGAGGAACTCTGCTGTACCTCTACTTCTCCAACTCCTAGCAGCTTTGCATTTTCAAATGGTTGACAGGGATCTTTTTGGAGTTCACAGAACCACAGTCTGCAGAATTGGGTGCTTTCACACTGCCATAGCTTACCTGTTGGGTGACCACAAGCACTGGTGCTGACATGGAAGTTATGCATTAGTGCAGAAGAGATGTAGCGAGCAAAAACTGTGCAGATAGAATTATTTTTGTACCCCTGCTACATTTAATGCATTAATTAATACATTTTCGCTTGGATCTCCATATTTCTTCATCGGATAATTCGATCACTAACCAAGATATTTTTCATTTATATTGGCCTTGCCAATGGTGAAACTTACCATCACTTATTAGCAGGATAACATTACGCCGTTTTTTATTCTGTGGAAAATGAAAGATCGTTCTGCTGGCCAAATTTAATAAAACCTAGCTTGGGTTATATAAGTAAAATATAAATAACAGGCTGTGCCTTATTTTGATCGCTATAAATCCCTCAATAACTAACAAATAACTAACAAAATTTTGTCCGCCACTAGTGTGGCGGTGTAGTTCCATATGAAGTTATGTATGAAGTTTAAGCTACAAACTTCCTGCATCTCCTGTGCTTATTTTGATTACTAACCAAGGTGGTGAGAATGGGAAACCTTTTCGTAATTGAAAGCACTTCTGTTCAATTATTGTCCAAGTAAATCAGCATTAGTCATACAAAAGTGTAGTAAATGTATTGGCTTTTATTTTTTGAAAGTTCATGACACATTTGCGTTAACTTTAGGGCCATTTTTGCTTAGCCTAAGGTGCATTGTGAATTTGTTTACATCTTGGGAGATACTATACCTAAATTTAATTAATATTAATTGATTAATTTCATTAACCTAGGCTTAAAATGAAGACGTGTAACACATCTCTGATTAATTAAACACTAGGTTAGATCTAGATTTAGTAACCATAGATTAAGTGTAAACCAGTGGCCTGTACTACAAAGCAGGGTTACTGGCTTATTGGGGTAACTTTGGATTTAAGGCACCACAGTTTAAATGGACTTAATTTTCATTCACTTATATTTTGCCCAGACTACCTTATATCTGACAAGTACCCGATAAGCCAGTAACCCTGCTTCATAGTACGACCCCAGGATTAATTTAATCTATTTGGTGCAATCCAGCCTTAGAGGTTCTAACACAATCTCTGCTGTTCTTACAATGACTATGATCCAGGGCACAGTGTCCTGCTTATGGGATCCACCTGCTCTCTTGGGGACTCAACGGGAGCACAGCTTCCTGACCTGAATGTGCTCTTCACCTTTTGACCGAGTCACAGCAGTTTCCTGAGGCACTTCCCCTTCCCGCGGCCCTGCAGGTGTTGCCAGCTCAGGGAGGGATGCCAAAACCGATGCCCTCCTCATGGTGTTTGGCTTCCAGCCTTTGCTCTACCAGCTACATTTCCAACACAGTGCTGTGTCTGCTCTTTATTCTCTTTCCTGACAATTAATGCATATCTTAGAAATAAATAGATGATAATATATTCCATCTAGTTCTACCAATCACTATTGTTATTGTAAAAAATGTTTGATATTCCTGCATTATCCTGTATTTTTATGGTTCCTGATGAATAACTGTGCTGTAGATCATTATATGTGAGGATGATACAAAGCCAATACCTGGTTTTAACCATCATTAAAAAATAGAGCATATCAACAGATGGCAATTTTGGATAAATTAACTCAGCAATACACATAAGTGACCACAGTGGAATCGTCTTGCTTTGACCTTCAAGCAACAGAATGATATTTTTACTGGGCCAGCAATCTGTCTTCCCCTACAGCAGCAGCTGTGAACCTGGGGTATTTCTTTAGCATGTTCTTGTGTTATATTTACTCTTCAGCATCACGGCCCTTTTGAAACAAGGGGAGCTTCATCATGAGCCACTCAATTAGCATGTGCCTTTTCACTCTAATGAGCAGATGCTCTGTGAAAGTCCTGTCTACTGTGAAATCTGTCACTGAATGCTAAAATGTTGTCTCATTCCGTCCCCCAACCATAAGTTCCCCTTAGCTGAATGCAACATCTACCAGAAGCGTTGCCTTTATGGCTGGTTTTGTGCTGATTTCATGCCGCAATTATTCTCCAACAGCAAGACTCTGGTGTCCCACTTTACAGTACCAAGGCATTGTACTCACTAACAGACAGAGCTGTGGTGAGTGAGAGAGATCCCATTGAACACTGTAGTGAGAGGCGATTGTGAGGCTCATTTGGCCCACGACGCTGACGGAGCCATCTGCCAGTGTTTTGACGGACATTCATCGAGGCTGCTTTGGGTAGCAGGGGAACAAAGATATCTCAGTGCTTCAAGCAGGAAAAATGTAAACAATGCACTTTGGATAGATTGTTTTTCAAATAATACGCAGTGATTTATTTCTTATTGAGCTCTACTTCCCTGCTGTTTTCTGACAGCATTTTTAACCTTTTAAACTGTGTGTCCAGTGCAGGGGGATTGTCAGCCGAGAGTCTGTGTTAGGAAGCTCAAGACACTCCAGTCCTTCACAGGCAAACATTCACTCACTGCATTTCAGAGACAATTATTCAGGGGAGACCTTCAGAAACTCTATAAATACAGAGATGGATGTGGGAGTCAAATCCACAGTCCTCAAGGTGTAAGGCCCCATGTATGTTACAGTTAACATAAAATTTAAACATGTATTCACATGCTTCAGGTTTAATTACTCTATTATAAACTCAGCACAACTTTAAACAACATGGCTGTGATCATTTCTCCAAACTATTGGATAATCCTCATTTACACTGGCTGCCTTATAACCTAATAGCTAGTCTATGTTATGTTATGTTATGTTATAGTCCATCATTAATCCATATTATGACCATATTTGCTTATCTACCATTGGGCCCTTGAACAAGGCCCTTATCCTCCAATTGCTCCAGTGACTGGCTGACCCTACTTTCACAACTGTATGTCACATTGCATAAAAGCTAAATAAGTAAATAGATCAAAAACACTGCTCCAAATATGCACATATTCTTCTCCTCCCTTTTCCCACATGCTCTGCTAAAAATCCCCACCCCATGAAAGGTGTACCATTCACTTCTTTTGGCCTGCCCCCAAAACCTTGGTACTGGCACAGAAGCCGCTGACAGCTGAGAACAGAGCTGACATCAACGCCCCCACCCATGGAGGTAACCGTGCTGTGCATCATTACATCATTTGATCGTCCCCAAACTCACAGCCCCCATCTCTCTCTTGCTCTCTCTTGCAGTTAAAGGTGCCTCTGACACTGAGGACAGGAAAGGCTGATTATCTCTCCCTCCTCTGATTTTTATTTAAGCATAATTTAGGTGGATTATGCGACAGGAGAAAGCAGATGGAGAGCTCCAGATACAGGACAGGTTGCTGTGAGGGTTGTCATGGAGAAATTCTGCTTCTAAAGAAAGCTTACGCGTTACCATGGTGGCACCCTGCAACGGCCTAACCTGGGAGGATAGTGATGAAGCGAGATTACAGGCACAGTAGCACACACAGTGAACACTTTATCCAGCTTCTACTTTCCTCCAATGTCCCTCATCTCTCCTCCTCTAATTTAAGCGTTCAGAGCTCCTCTGAATGATTTATATTATTTTCTCTGTGCACAATGTGATAATCTTTTTAAATGCTGAGGCAGAATCAGACCTGAAAAATTAATAGATTCAGCAATATAACAAAAGACCTTGACGCCACATGACCATACCAAAAGCAGTCCATCTAAAACGGCAGTGAAAATTTCAGCTTCTGCATTTTGTAAATGCTGCTGTGAGTGCCAACACCGAGGTCTTCTCCGCTGAATCGGGAAGCTTTCTCCATGCTCTTCCATTTAGTTTCCACCAAACATAAAAGCCCATGCACGCTGATGGAGATCCTGTACTGTCTAATCAGCATCCTTGAAAAGCAGTAACTGCCCAGCAAGACAGAGATCAGCCAACAGTGCTGAGCTTCCATTGACGAAATAAGCATTATCAACAACTACAATTGACCCAGTGAAACTCCATTCTGAATTCAGGAGGTACACTGTCCCCCTCGCACTGCTGAAACTGTCTTAAATTAGGCTGCGTGCACACTCAGCATGGAGAAAACCGTGAGATGTACAGCAAACCCATAAAACAAGGCCACGTCTGCCAAGTCCTCCTGAAACAAAATAGTGGAACGGCATGACATGGGCATGCAAACGGAAGTGTTAGGCAGCGCAAGGCACATTAGCCTTACAGATAAGATAAGTAGTACTTCAGCACGAATGTCGACAGCTTAAGTGAAAACTGACCCATGTACTGAGCTATAACTATAAAATAGTAAACTATCCATTTTGAGGCTTAGCGAACCAAGTGTGATCGCTGCAAGATTTGTTATATACTGTCAAGCTATTTTAGGTTAAGGAGACCACCTGACAGATCAACGTAGAGTCTTACGAAACCAGCAGCCTCTCTGTGAAACAATAAAGGGACTGCCCTCCTGTGAGTAGCATGAAAAGCGTTGATTGTGTCAGCCTCAGGAAGTGGGTTAAGTTGTGCTGATTATGCTTCCTGTGTGTGTGAATTTCTTGCTGCTTATCGACAAACAGTTCTCAGACAGGTCCCACATTCATTTTTCAAACCGACTGCATTATGAAAACGTAGAGGTAAACCCATTTTGCAGTGCAAATGGCACAATTTACTCTATAGAGGTATTTACCACTGTTTTACGAGGAGAGAGTATGTTTTGTAACATTGAGTTGTTCATGGAGATTTTCCAGAACGTTCTTTGCATTGCTGGACATCAGTGGACGTGCTGTGTTCCAGCCCTGCGGTTACACAGCATGAGAGCTAACAATGACTGCATTAAAGCTGCCTCTGTCAAAAGGGGCATTGATCTAGTACATTTCTCAATGTTGCAGTGGGAGACTTTTTTTCCTTCCTGTTGTTATTATTATACATATATACATAGAAAATGCTCTTTCACAGAATTAAGAGCTGTGACCTCTTTGAACATTTGGCAAGCAATCACCTTGCAACTATAATGGGGTCCAATCTGTCCCTGAAAACTCATGAGGAAAATACTTCTTCCATTTATCCAAATGCAAATATCCGCAAAACCCTGGCTTTCCACAAAAAAAGTGATTTGGACCCTCTTGTGAACAGCGGTTACTTGGTCAAGCAGAAATCAATTTGATTTGACCAAATTCCACCCAGAGTCAGACACTGTTTAAACATTTTTTAAATGTTTAAAAATAAATATGTAAAGACCCCAGGCTATTAAATGGTATCTGACTGTTGTTGATCCACTTTTGTTGACATGTTTTAGTGAATATAAGCAGAGCTCCATCACAATTATTTAGATTACGAACATTCATACATACGAATAAAGAGGACTGAACATCCAAATTGTGTTTGTTGGGCTCCGGTTTCCTGTCCTCGACATGTTTTTCTTTTTTTTTCTGGCTGCTACTCCCGTCACGCAGCAGCATAGCATGCGAACTCCCACAATCCTAGTTCTTTGTACTTGCATATACCCTTAAAATGATTTACTTACGAACATATACATGATTTACATTACTTACAAACATTTCAAGTTACGAACGGCCATTCGGAACATAACTCATTCGTAAGTAGAGGAACGTCTATATAATGTTTCAGAAAATTTCAGCTAATTGGTGAAGAACCGTCAGCCACAATGTACAAGGGTTTTCTCTATGTGAAATTCGGATGAATTCAAGCCCCCAATAAATAAATTCATTAAGTTGTCTTACATCATTGATGACCATCACAAAAAGCTATTTCATCTGAACTTTTGGTAGTTCACAGATGGTCTTCAGTTGCTTAAGAGAATGCCTGGGTGTTAAGAGTTAATGTCACCTTTTTAATTGATGAGAACTCTCTGAACCCAGACTCTCAAAGCTCCTCTACAACTGAGCTCTACAATATTTACAAGATGTAGCATGAATGATTGTGTGGTTCAGTAGCATAACAGGGAACTTCACGCTACCCCCTCTTGTAAACCACTGGTTATTTTCATCTGTTTCTCTAGTTTGATTGAGTAGGATACATTTCATCACCAGCTTGCAAAACATTGAGCTTACTATGCTACTTATAATCTGTTATGCAATTCAAACCCATAAGATGAGTAGCAACCAGGGGAAAAGGCTGTGCTTTTAAACAATATAGACAAATGCTGTTTTTATGACCTTTATCTTAATAGAACTAGGTCAAAGATTTCTATGATTCACATGTGTCATAAATTGTTGTTTCAGTTTGTTGGTGTACATTTTAGAAACACACTGGCGTGCATTTAAACATTTTAAAAATCAGATCATTCTTTCCAGGAAAATTCTTTTCCATTGAATACAAAATGAAATCCAAAAACAGGCATACTCTTGTATGTTAATAATTCAAAAACCACGAGCTTCAGAATTGCATAAAATAGGACAAATCTCTGAGAGCTGTTCTGTTTGTGTGTATTGGAAAATGTTCACCAAAAACTTACAGAAATAAAGTGCACGCAGTCTTTTCTTCTTTCAAAGCATTTTACTTAACATGGCTGCAGCCTGCCATATGTTTTCTTCTAAAGCAACTCCTTTTTTTTTCTTTTAACCAAGAGGATATTTGCATCGCACTTAAACAACCTTCACTTC
>JABFEB020000001.1:36873634-36884520 GCA_019775895.2 Stomatorhinus ivindoensis | reverse complement strand
TTGTTTAAAAAAACTGGTTAATTTGCACTTTTATTCAAACGAGTAGATGGTTAATTAAAACACACTGTTTATCATACATAACAAATTAAAATCAGTCTGCTACATAACCAACCAATTTAACTAACCATCTGGGCGGAACCTGCTTAATTCCCCCTCCAAACTCCTGGTGGTGCAGTGAGAGGTTGCATATGTGTGGGACTTGCGGGACTTAAGCATTCTTTTAAAAGGAGTTAGTTCAGTGGGTGAAGTCAGCTTATAAATGTTTTCAGGGACTGTCTTCTAGATTTAACAAAAGCTTTAATGTTTAATTTGGTGACCTAACACGATTAAAGCAATTTTAACCGTCATAACTCAAGAGCAGCTTAAAGGTCAGTTCTGAATAACAAGAAAATTACAAGAACAATCCAGTGACTTCCAGTAATAGCCCGGTATACGTAATACAGTACACAAGTATTCAAATAGGTCAATCATAAGTACACTAAGGAATTGGATTCGGCATCGTGACTTTCTACTTCCGGGTCACAGAGGACCAACTATGAATGCGGAAGAGACGATTTGTTTTAAATCCCCGTTTTTGCATTAAAGACAGGGTGGCATCTGTCTGCTTGTACTGTATTCGGTACGTCCTCTAGTGGCGTTGTTGCGTCTTTCGTGATGCATTATTGTAAAATCATAGCTTTATCGTGTGTATCTGGCTAATTTTTGTAGTTTTAGCTCGTCTTGTTGACTTAAGCACGAGTAAGTTATTTGAGAGCTCTAAATACGTTTAAAGGAAACTGCAGTGATATCGACTAGGACTGTTTGAATAACAAAATCATAAAATATAAACGCTATATGCAAATGGATTTACACGTTTACCCATTTGCTACAAATGATTTTTAAGAATAATGAGTTGGTATAGATTCAGTGAAATCGCACTTGGTTGAAAGAGCATTCGCTTTTACACCGGTTTTTCTTATACAGTACGTAGTTTCAAGCATATTAGTAATAGTTAACTGCTTAAGTAAAAATGAGCAAAATATATTTCACGTGCAAAGATTTTACTTATCGTAGTGTGCGTGTATCCGTTTTTGCAAATTTATAGCAGGGTGATTATGAATTTAGTAATTTTGCCTTCAAGTTTTTTTTAATGATGGACACGAAGGAAATTATTCATTATACACAACAAATTGAAAAGCTGCACCGAGACGGTAACTATGACAGTGTCTTGTCTCTGCTGAAGACTTTTGAAGGACTTCAAATTACAGTAGAACAGGTTCATGAAACTGGCATTGCCAAAGTCTTATTCCTACTGCTCAAATCCTGTCCAGTGGCATCAGTCAAGAAAATGATCAAGTGCATATTCTCAAAATGGAAGAAACAGTATGGCGGCTCACACCGCACTGTTGACAATGACAGTGATCTGAATGGAACACTTGGAGAACAACGTTCAAGCGGCTGGGACTTGAACACTCATGTCAGAGACAGTGCTACTTGTAGTTTGAGAGAAGTGAAGGATGACTGTGAATGTCATCAAGACACACCAGATGAGGGACATGCTATTTCAAAGATGAGTGGACACCATCTTGTGTCCAGTCCGGCATTTGATAAGGTTGAGGATTATGACAAATGTGCTGATGATGGAGAGAAAAATACCTTTATATTACCGAAGCAGCTTTCAGAAGACTCATGTGGGAATTCTTTAATTTCCTCGGCGACATCTGTATGCTATAATAAGAATATCACCCCTCTTAGATCCAAATGTTCAGAGCTGATCTTTCAAGCTCTCTCCCAGAACAAGATGGCAATGGAGAAGGAGCAGTCCCCAGCTCGACTCAGAGATCTGGCCTGTGAAATTGAGGAGCATATCTTTTGCCTGCACAGTCAAAATGGGCAAAAGTATAAAGCCTGCGTCAGGTGTAAAGTATTGAACTTAAGAAATCCCAAAAGCTCTGACCTTCTCCGGGAACTGATTAGCGGAGACCTGAGTGCCGAGGTGTTCACCAAGATGTCTGTGTTGGAGATGGCAAGCAAGGAGTTGAAGGAGCTCAGGGCAGGGTACACCAAGTCAGGCATCAGACAGCACCAGCTGCCCTTGCCAATGGAGGGCACCCCTACCAACAAGGTCCGCTGCAGGCGTTGTGAAGGATTCAACTGCAGCATGACGCTGACCTCCAGAAAGACTCTGTTCCTTCCAGTATGGGA
Source organism: Stomatorhinus ivindoensis (assembly GCA_019775895.2). NCBI lineage: Eukaryota > Metazoa > Chordata > Actinopteri > Osteoglossiformes > Mormyridae > Stomatorhinus > Stomatorhinus ivindoensis. Next base: position 36,882,336 of record JABFEB020000001.1, on the reverse strand, counting down.
GCACGGCGCAAGTCCAGATGATGATGCCATGACATTTATGACCTGTAAGGGTTGTGGGGAGCAGTGGTACCACAGTGGCTGGGTTTGTTTGTGAACAGGGGAAAACACCTAATAGATTACTGTCAAAATTGCCAGCCTTATCATGAAAAAATGTGTTTAAATTTAGTAATACCTACTGTTGATATTCTGTTCACCTATATTCAAACGGTTCTAAAACTGAACATATCATTTAAGAGTAAAGTCTGAAATTAAATGTAAAACAGCACAATGAAGTCTTGAAACGTAAATAAATTCAACGCTTAAATTTGTTGAATAAAGTATAGCATGGTGGAGACTACACTGAGCATGAGCGTGCTTACTGCAGACACATTACGAATAATAAACGTTTTAAATAATCTATTTTGTTGTTTTTCATTGAACTTAAACTATAAATAGCTTTAACACAGAACTGAAACAAATGAAGAGAAGTGAAAAAAAACCTGCTTCTGCAGGCTGCAAACAGATATAATATTCAGCAACATTAGTCACATTACAGACGATCCTGTTCAGCCAGGAGGTGGCAGTAAAGACAAACAGTTGTAAGAATTTCAAGGTAATGCAACTCATTGTTTTATGTAGTATGATGCACATGAATTAGTGGATGCAGGTGAAGGTGAAGTTAGATGCAGGCAAAAGAAGGCGGGTTAGTAGTGAAGGAGCTGGAACTTGGTGGTGGTGAAAGTTTCAAAAAGGGAGGGAGTGGAGAAGAAGGTAAAAGGGTGGGTCAAGACATTAAAGGCAGGGATTGAATGGAGTACAGGGATCTGGAACTATAGTGGTGTATGAGGAGATAAGTCATTGTCTGGGATGTAGAGGAGAATGGGGATAAGATGAGATGGTACTTCAGGGCATACTCACACTTGACCCAATTGCATCGTACCATACCCGAGCACGATTGCCACCCCTCCCTATTCCCCCGCTGGTCTGCGGTCTTAACATTGCACTTAACAATCCTGACTCGAGCACGCTTTCATCATCACCATGCAACTTTTTTTCATGTGGGAGACTGTGTCCAAATTCAGGTGCCTCATTGTTCTATGGCTGCATTCGAAGGTTGTGTCAAGGCAGTGTGTCGGGGTCCCATCCTTCGAAAGCTGCATCATTTGAAGGACACGCTTTACATAGCCTTTGTAGGCTGTGTGCTTTGAAGGTTATTGCAATGAAACTTGGGGTCTTGACCAAAGCCGTCGAAATGGGGCAGCCTTGTGACACATTCAGTCTTTGAACGCAGCCTTAGAAGGATGCAGCACCTGAATCAGACAAGCCACTACATCTGTACTGAAACAGGATATATATATAGCTCTGAAAGATCGATGGAGTGAAAATGGAGAGGTAAATGTACAGGCCAGATGGATGGAAAGTAATTAGGCAAACTTTACGAAGGCAAGAAAAGGTAGTGGAGACAGCTGAACGGGGCAGAGGTGAACATGGGCAGGAAAGGAGGAGGCCAATACAAAGACTCACAACAGTATGCAGAATACATTGTGAACATCCATCCTTCTTTCAACCATTTAACCTGGTTAGGGTCACAGCAGAATTGGAACCTGTTCCAGACAACATAGGGCCTGCACAAGACTGGGGCACAGCCTGAATCATCATAGGGCACATACACAGTATTGGCTATTAGCAACAACTATTACTGTAAGAAAATCACACAACATGGGGATAACACAGCAACTTCAGAGATGAGACTAAATTCCCACACTTGGAGGCGTAAGAACAACGCTCCACCTATATGGCAAACAGAACAGCATTATATACCTTTCGTTATTTACTAAGGCATGGGCCACGGCAGGGTGGGTGTGCCCACGATTTAGTCACGTGAGCAAAGGGGGCGAATCGGCATTACGCCATATCACAGAAGGGTCTGAGTGGGCGTATCCAGAGATTGTCACAAGAGCGCCGTCGGCAAATCGGAGCATAGCATCTCTCAATATGGTCACGTGAGCGCCAGGGGCGAATCCGCACAGAGCAGTAGCGCCATGTCAAGGAAGGGTCTTGACCGAACGCCGGAGTATAGTGGAGAAAAGATAAATAAAGCATAAAATACAGCGGAGTTCAGAGGCGGGCGTACTTTGTGATTGAAGGAGGTAAGGGGTTAGAGCCAGGACCATGCCGTGGGGTCGAAATTAGTAAGCCTTTCCTGTTATTTATACAAAGTGGCAGGCACTAGGCAGTTTCTTTAGGAAATGAACGACGGGTTGTCATTTACGGTAGCCGGTTAGTGCGGGCCTGGTTAAGAAAAGTTAGTCAGTTGATGTTTTCCCAGCCGGTTTACGGTGACTGCAGCATTGTAGTTAAATTGCGATAAAGGGCCGGCCGGCCGTCGCTTTAGTCATTTGCACGGCTTATGTCATGTTGTCTGGCTTATAGGAGCGGACCCTTCTGCTTTTCTTTATTGACCTGAAAGTAATTGGATTTTGTCGATCTGCAGGAAAATCAAGCATCTTAACCTAAAACTTTGCCATATTAACTCTTTTGGGAACGCTCTCTGCGTTTCCCGTGTCCATAAATGCCGCTTTGATATTCGTTTTACAGTGATCTTTCCAGCTTACGTGGTATGTTCTCCGGTTGATTTTCACGCTTAAATTGATGTGTTTTTGCTAGGCATTGTCTGAATGTAGCTCGCAGGATCTCCCTCGATGTAACTGTAATCACCTGATAAGACTTTGTGCAGTATTAACTGTGTAAATGCTGGCTTTACTGCCGATGCTTGGGAGGAGACTGGTATCAGGTTTGTAAAACACGCCATTTATTTCGTTAATATCAATCTACACGCTTTTGATTTAACTTAATGATATTATGACGAAACTGTCACGAGGAAGTGTATTTAGGGTGCAGTCACTTCTGATATTCAGATTTGGTGACGCTGTAGATCTGAGTACTGTGCAATCCAGCAGCAATTGCTGCTTAGCATGACAACTGTAATCCGTATGAAAACTTTGTACACTCTGAATGATGATCCTTAATCGAGACGTGGGGGTTAAAGTAATGACTTGCATGTTGAATTTACGGAGGAAATCATCATAAGGAAATTACTAGCTGTGGATGCGGGACATTTTGGTTGGATGAGATGTAAAAAGAAAATGCGTTCTGATTTTAGGACAGTTTGCAGTGCAGGAGAGGGAACGTTTGTGTGCTTTTCTGCAAAAGTACAGAGTGTGCGGAATTTAAATTGATGGGAAACATTTTCCCCGGCGTATAAAGACACGTGACCCTGGTTAAAGTGCGGGAGACTAATTTCCTCGAGGCTGTCGCAGTACTGAAAACTGATTGTTAAATATTACAGTATACGGTTTTGGAATGCCACCGTAAACAAAATGGATGGTGTGTTTTAACGTTTTTCGGAAAGCCAACCAGAAAGCCCGAGTTATTGTCGGGGTGAACGCCAAGTCCTATGACAAACCTGCCATTAACCGGAATCAATCGAAGATTAATATCTGCGAGTTCCAAAAATATATGTCTATTGTATGTTAGTTAAACATCTGTTGTGAAGTATTTGCAAAATTGATTCTTGCTACGAATCCCAGCAATGTGTTGCTTGCTTATATTCATAATTGTTTTTCTTTTTTCCAGGTAACAAACAATGAATTACTTTGATCAATAAGGTAAGAGGACAGTGAATCCTGTTATCCTCAGTTCCGAAGTTTATATGGAAATTTGAAATACACTGGCTGAGAGCTTTGCACTGTAGTTTCACGCCTCTAGGGTGTGGTTTAGAATCTCTCCCTGCCCCTCCCTCCACCGTGTTGTGTGGCTTTTCTCTACTGAGCTAATGGCTTGATAAAAGCCACAGTACATTGCAGGCTAAGGTGATATCCCTGTTGGTTTTTTGCACCAAAGAACAAGTGTATGGCTATGGCAAATGTGTTCAGTGAGGCATCTAGTCAGTTTTCAATATATCTGGTGCAGTATGTTTTAGTCTTTGGGCCTGTATGTTTATCACTCTAGTTTTTGATGTTCATTAGATAAAAAAAAAAAACCCTTCGTGTTTTCGAAAGCCAGAACTACTGGTTGATGGATAACCAGAATTCTATGAACATATACCATTTTAATAATTAAAAAAAAAACTGCATCTGCGTTGCTTACATGTGACTTGGACTCCTGTCATGTGACCATTAACATGCCTTAAGGCTTGGAGAATCTAGCATGAGTTAAGCCAACTTATGAAAGCAGTAATTCATAACTTTATTAAAATATATATTAGTTGACTCAAATGTGAGCAAGTCTGTGTGCTGAACCCAAGAGCAACTCATCTGCATACTTGCATTCCCAGGTGGTATCACGCTTGAAGAACCTTTGCAATTACCTATGGCAGCCAAGTCGTCCCTGCTCAAGGTCATCCTGCTGGGGGATGGCGGAGTGGGCAAGAGCTCCCTCATGAACCGCTATGTCACCAACAAGTTCGACGCGCACCTCTTCCACACTATTGGTGTGGAGTTTCTCAATAAGGAGCTGGAGGTGGATGGCCACCTGGTGACCATGCAGATCTGGGACACTGCTGGCCAGGAGCGCTTCCGCAGCCTGAGGACTCCCTTCTACCGTGGCTCGGACTGCTGCCTGCTCACCTTCAGCGTGGACGACAGCCAGAGCTTCCTGAACCTTGGCAACTGGAAGAAGGAGTTCATCTACTACGCCGACGTCAAGGAGCCAGACAGCTTCCCCTTCGTGGTCCTGGGGAACAAGCTGGACGTTGCCGAGCGCCAGGTGTCCACTGAGGATGCGCAGCAATGGTGTCGGGAAAATGGGAACTTCCCGTACTACGAGACGAGTGCCAAGGACGCCACCAATGTAGCCGTGGCCTTTGAGGAAGCGGTGCGGCGCGTGCTAGCTGTGGAGGATAGGGGAGACCACCTCATCCACACAGACACAGTCAATCTGCACAGGAAGCCTCGCTCTAGCACCACTTGCTGTTGACTGTGTGCAGCTGACTGAGCACCAATAAGCAACGAGCCTGACATTGTGATCAGAGTTTACTATTAACATGCACTGACTGGTACAGCTGGATGACATTTCTTACTGCTAATCAGAAAGTTGTTTATCAGATTACTTTGGGGGGCTGTGAAGGGGTGACCCTTCCAAATATAAAACACTGATGGACATGTGGTTCTGGTGTGTAATATTTGATATTTCCCCTAACCATTGTCTTTAATATAATAAACCAAATAGTAATGTTACTTTAATTTCAGAGAATATGAATCATATTGCTCGCCTAACAGCGACTTTTTCCTAATAATTGCTGAGCAGACGGTATTTTTGAAGAGTTGCATTAATCCTGAATCAGCTGGAGCATAGTGAACTTCCCTATGCTGTAACTGTCTGACTCAACAGCAGTACATTTAATAAACTAAAGTATCTAGCCCCAAAATGACAGACAGCTGGCAGTATGGAACAGTGTCCTAATGAAATTATAGTCATCTTGAGGTGAATCATTATTGAAGGTGCCAAATTAAAGTTTGTTTGAAAATGATTTTTTTTACTCCTTAGATATATATTGGAAAACTGCTTCTAGACATTTACTAATTTATTGTACAATATAATTAATGCAGTAAAGTATGTTTGCAAGCCTGATTTTATTTATTTTTTAATAACATGCTTTGTTTTCTTTATTGAGATGACCAATCATACAGAATTCCAATGCCAGTATGAGGAAGTATAGAGAGAAGTCATTCAGATGGAAATAATGTTCAGTATTTCCAAAAAAATACATACAATGAATTCCGTCAAAGTCACGATGAGTGGGAAGACCCACAAAAATAGAAAGAACACAAGTCAGCTGTTATTGCACACAACTCTAGTCAAAATTACCTCTGGATAATAATGGTTAACACTAAATAACTGAAGAGTTTGTGAAGGTAGCAGGAGGTAAGAATTCTCCTGGTCATAAGTTTTGCCCATCACTACATTTAATTACAGGGTACACATGAAATTAACCTGATTAAGTGCAAAAAAGCACAAATACAGCAGGAATTCCCCTGTTGTGTGTAAATCAGTTTCAATAAATGTCATTTATATACATGTACCAAAGCAGAGTTATATTCATTGAAATGTTGAAATTCAAACGTTTCTCACTTAGTTACACGACGCTGGAATAGCAGTGTCTATGAATTATAAAGAACACAGGCAGATAATAGAAGTGATTCTTAAAGACTCTGGATCTGCTTCCTGCTTGTACAGCCGCAGCTCTGGCTCAGCTGAGGAGATGCTTCTTTCCCAGGAATTGTACTTTCCTGTCAAATGCCGTGGAGCGGATGGGAGTGTTTGGCTCGTAAAAAGGATTCATTGCAAACTGGAAATGAGAGGCATACCAGAAAAGCTGTGTCAGTTACAGCAACATGGAGTACAGGTATACAGCAGTGGTTCTCAGCCTTTTTTATCCACAAACCCCTGCATCCAGGAAATCAAGTTTTGGCCCATTACATAGGCATGCTATTGTTTCTCTTTTATGTGTTCTGCAATGATGACAAAATTTCCATATAAACATTTTAGTTTGGTTACATTGCCAAAAAAACACAATTTCTCTTGAACATAACTCAAAGTATCTCTCCACTATGTCCCAACAACACTTTTTTTTCTCATTTTATGACATTGCGCTCAAAACAGAAGATGAATGTTTGGAAATTTTCCAAATGGCTCTAAAAGAAAGTGTCAACTATTAAATGTGGACTTAACTGAAAAGACACTCATTTTAAGGTATTAGCATTCAACAAAATAAATACTGAACATTAGAATATTTTAAATAATATTTTAAAACAAAATGACACAAGTAACAACTGATTCATTGCTTATCCTCTCCAACTTACCCATGACATACCTGTAACTGAATGGTTTCATCATACCTGTTAATTCTGTAATTCTGGTTAAGTCACATCTGAAGATATCTCTTGTTGTTTACAACCAGGAAAGGATACTATTAGTTTCTATTAAACATATTTAATAAAGCCCTACATTTTAACGCAATATCGTATATCGGTATAAACGATATTGTCATTCGATACTGTTTTGACAGTATATCGATGGTAACTGCGCGCTGCCCCACCAGCCCAACCCCAGGTCCTCGTTGAGGACCCCTAGTGGGCCGCGGCCCTAGGTTGAGAACCACCGGTATACGGCATCTCAAATTACTCTGTCAAAATGTTCAAATATAAAGTCTTACCTTGATGTATAAATCATACACGTCATTAAAAAAGTTCTTAATTCCGTCTTCCTGCCTTACGTCGTGAAGCATGATGAATCGCATATGTAATCAGATATGTCAAGGAAAACAGATCACGGTTTGCATTTCCAAACCAAAGAAACAAAGCACGTAAAGATTTGGTCTACATATCAAATATACATATATGTGGTGTGTAACATTCTTTTACTTCTGGTACAAGATTAATGTTATTTTGATACCTTTAAAAAAAAGAATGGTTCCCCTGTCATTTTTACAAAAGTAAGTTAAAAAAGAAAGGCATCTTATATAGGATCATGCAATGTTTTCCTTACCATAAATCTGCTAAGCATGCATATTAGCTTTTTAATTACTTACGACTTCATACTTGGAAAAAAAACGAGTGTGATATATAGTTACACATATAAAACGTGTTATTTTGCCATAAAGAAAAATATGTCCTTGTTTGTATGGGAAGTGAATATTTATCTGACTGGGAACACGCATCAAGGATATGTCCAGCTGTGACAAAAGCGGAAACAAGCCACTCGTTGAACTTATCCACGGTCTTCAGGTACATGTTGTTGGAAAGCCACATGTTTTCATCTACCAGGTCGAGCGCTGCGTGAGCGATGAACTGGTTTAAGTGTCGGTGGTCGTCCTTTTAAGAATACAGATATTGTTTTTTCAAAATCATATTTTTGAAATCTACATGCTAAATTGGCGCAGTCTGGGTTAGAGTACATAGGATTCTACTTGTCTGACATTTTCCTCAAAAAATCACCACCTGCTTAATAAAATCTATAATGGATTTCGCTTAAATACATTCTATACATAGCTAAGGAAGGCAGTGTATAACGGTTATATAACTGACAGTGCATTTTATATTAATTTATATTGAGTTGCAGTGTTTAATAACTGTTAATGGTCTGAACGCAGGACATGATACGCACCTTAGATTCTGATTTACCTGGAGGCAGAAACTCCATTTCAAACACCGGATTGTCATGGTGTCCAACTATGACAAAATAAAAGCTCCCAGACATCCTTCTTCAGTACTTCAGTGCTGTGAATGTACATAGATGCAGTGCATTAATCAGTCAATGATATGGTTCACGAATGTTTCGTTTTTAACTTTTGAGTGTTACCCACGCAAACAGCAAAATCACCATCTAGCCCCCTATATGACATGGCTATACAAAACGTCCGTGAATAGATTCCATTATTCCGAATTAGTATAAATAAACTGTAAAGGCAGATACTTACATGAGAATAAACACCAATGCGGGTTTATTCCGGCGCGGTTTGATGACGTCGATACCGGAAAAACAAAATCTACGTAACCCAGAATAACTGTCATTAATAAAGGATCCGTTTACACTGTAAGCAAGTACGGTAATGTGATATAACTGACACGATACCGGTGAATGCGTGTGATATATCTCACAGTATTCATTATCGCCTTTGACGTCAGGAACTGAGCCGGAAGAACCGGCCGAGCGCCTGCTGC
>JABFEB020000001.1:36850262-36862693 GCA_019775895.2 Stomatorhinus ivindoensis | reverse complement strand
GTATATCCATCCCAGGCAGTGACCCTAACCCTGTATATCCATCCCAGGCAGTGACCCTAACCCTGTATATCCATCCCTAGAGATGAGCCAGCCCTCAGAAGCCCAGCTGGCCATGCAGTTGGAGCTGCACAGAGTGGAGGAAGCCAGGAAGCTGGAGGAGGAGGAATTCAAGAGTCAGAAGCAGCTGCTGCAGATGCAGCTCCAGGCAGAGGTCAGGGCGCCTGGGGGCTCCACTGTGTGTGCTGTGCAGTTAGGCTAATTGGCATCCCTGAATTACCAGGAATGACTTTGTGATTCTGTGTGTGGGTGTTTGTCCTGCAGGGACGTATACAGGGGCAGGGCCAGTGGCCCCAGCTCAAAGCTGATTGGCCCCCATAATGCCCCCCTCCCCTGTCACTTACCTATTCAAAACATTTCATTGGCTAATGATGTGGTTGGGCCCTCTGTATGAATTATAGCCTCTCTTATGGCCCTCCTCCTAGAATTGTCCTACGATGGACTGAGATGCCATGTGCCAATTTCCCAGTTAATTACTATTATTATTACTATAAAAATAATCATCACCACCACCTAGTACAGCCAGTTAATGCAAACTATTTTGATATCTGTTGTAGCTTAGCACTGACCCCTAGTGATCCCCCTCCAGGTGGAGCGTAACGGGCAGCTGGAAGGCCAGCTCTCGCAGTGCCAGGAGAGGGCGCAGTGGATGAGCGCACACGTGGAGGAGATGAAGCTGCAGCTTCAGCAGACGCAGCTAGGTATCCCAAGCTCCGCGCTGACCTGCTCCAGGCCGCTCGCCCATCCAGGTAGTTTCCTGCCTGATTGTCTCTATCTTCCTCTCCTCCGTGCAACGGGGGGGGGGCATTATAAACCCCAACCAGCCCTGGAAAATGAAGTTCTGCGCAACCCGAAGCCCTCGCTGGTAGACCGTTCTGTGCTGGAGCTCAGCGCCGACAAGCTGGTGCCGCCCGACATCTACGTGGATGGTCTCGCGGCAGGGAGGCGGGGGCCCCGTGTTGGAGTCGCGGAAGCCTGCCGGCGTTGGCCCCTGCGAGCCCGCAGCACATCCCCAGACCCCGACGCCGAGCTGGTGGCCGGCGCCAAGGCCCGCATCCGGGAACTGGAGAAGGAAGCGGAGGCTCTGGAGGAGGCCTACAGACACTACCAGCAGAGGGCAACGCGCTCAGCCATCGCTGGCCTCCAGGTCCGCGGGGCACGCTCTCCCCAGCTGAAAGCGCACAGCTTCGGCTCTGCGCCCCCGCCTGCCCCCCAGCCCAGAGTGACCACCTCCCAGGATGGGCCGCTTGCTCCCACCCTCCTCCATGAGTTTGTGAGTGCCAAGCTCCTGGAGTCTCTGGACTTCAGAGAGGAGCGGGCAGCTGGGGAGCAAACACCACCCGGGGGCGGCGATGCTCCCCCCGGGCGCCTGTCCTCCACACCCCTGTCTATCGCCAAACGGCAGCTTCCCAGGAAGACTGTGGAAGGTACCCCCCCCACCCACCCACACCCCAGTCTAATGGCTCATTTCAAAGTGGATGAATGAGCTTTTTTGTAATAGAGGGATTATGCTAAAGAAACTTACCTGGTTTCTCCCTTGTAATCTTCTCAGATATGAAATAACACATATATTTTGATCTGATTGTCCTCAGTAGGTTATCGCTAAAGTCCAAGAGTCCTCTGTGATGAAAGCTTTTCAGCAGATGCTTGTTGTCATCCCCACGCCCAGATGCCGGGGGCTCCCCCGTGATGTTCAGCAGCCTGTCTCCGACACGCCAGCTCTCCCCCATCCCCCGTGGGCGGGCGATGCACGTGAGCCCACCGGGCAGCCCCCCTCTGAGGAGTACGGCACGAGAGCCCTACAGGTGACACCCTGGTCTCACTGCCTGTCTGTCGCACGTGGCCGTACAGCACGGCACCAGACCACCAGCTTACATTTTCAGATGCCTTCTTTTAATAAAGAGCCAGAACATAAAACCATCCGCACGCACAGGGGGGAGATAAAATGATAAACTCTTGCTTATCCAACACACTTTTATTTGCAAATGTGTATCAGCACAGGGGATCTTCAGATATCTATCAGGCAGGTGCCCTGGATCATGTTGAAGATGTCCTGCCAAATTATATGGCTCACTGGGTTACGGGCCGGGGCCTGTGATCAGGTTTGATTGCCAGAGTCAGCAGAGTGATTTCACTGTTTGGCCGTTGAGGAGGGCACTTAACCCCCAGTGGCTCCAGGGAACGTCTGACTCTGCTTCGCCAAAAAAGAAAAACAGACATCGCTTTGGATGAAAGCTTCTGCTACGTAAATCAAACGTATCTGTAATGTAAATCTGATCTGTGTCTGTCGGTCTGTCTGCAGCTCACCAATAGCACAACAGAGTGACTCCAGCTCAGGTTCCTCCCCTCATCCAGAGAAAATATCCCTGCAAGACCTGACAGAGCCCCCGCAAGGTGCTTCACAATCATCTCATAATCTCTAAGGGCTCGCTATAAACTACGCACACGTGCCAGGTCGACTCCCTGGTGTGGCCTCAGTTAGCCTGTTATCACTGTCTATGTCCATACCTTAACCCCGGCCAGAGCAGTCGATGTTCTTATTTTGTCGTCACGGTTGCTGAAGAAATGCTTAGAATATGATGGTTGCTGGCTTATGACTGCTTTGGTTTTTTTAATCATTTGTCTGAATGGGGTCCCGTTTTCCTGTTACCACTGTTTCCTGCTGTCGTTTCTAATCCTCGTAATGACTGTCAGAGACACCCAGCTGCAGAATGACCCGCCGGCGCCCTCTCCTGGCCACACTCGGGGTGCTGTGTCTGTTTTTGGGGCTGATTATGGATTCTCTGTCTGTACCCCTCGTCTCCCCTATTGTGGGGGGAAATAAAGGGCTCTTTGTGTGCCTCTTCTCTCACTCCAACCCCCCCAGAGCCCAGCTGCATTCCTGAGCTTCTCCAGGACGAACGGGACCATCTGTCCGCTGGGGCCTCGGAGACCCAAAGGATCAGCCCGCCGGGGGCAGAGGGGAGGCAGGAGGAGGCTACGCCCCACATCCTTGGTGCGTGTTTATGTACCTTAAAACCAGCTAGTCCCTAACACTAACCTGCTGTGATCCTACTTCTGACACCACGGCTAAGGGTATGGCTGTGTCTTTATCCTTGGAAATTTAGGAATTTGGACTCTGTAGAGCTGTTGACATAAATCTGTCCTTTCTCATTCCTATGTACGGAATATTTCATGCTGAAATTTAGACGAATTGCTAATGAAAAGAACGAAGGATTGTAATGACATGATGTGTCAGATTTCAGAATCCCTCAAATCTGTTATTTTAAAGTCTAAACTTAAGACTGCAATTTTTCAATTTGAAGGCTTATTGACGTGATAGAGGAATGGTGAGAAATTCAGAACTCGCCTTTAGTGCAAAAGCTGTCTGCAATGAGTCTAACAAAGACCACCCCCTAGATGGACAATCTACTGAGATCCCAGTACGACAAGAGGAGGAGGAGGATGGAGATGTGAAGTTCGAGCTGGAGGGCCAGATCAGAGAAGAGAGGTGGAGACAGGAGGGCTTGGAGTCTCTGGAGAGACTGGAAGAGCAGAGGGTGAGTGTCTGTCCCCCCTGTGAGACCACAGCCAGACACTGTCACCTGGGTGCTCATGGAGTGACTTATACCCACACAGTTGCTTGAAGGGGGCATGTCCCAGGAATGGAGCACCAAGGGGGACAAAGCAATCAAACAGGAGGGTGGGGTTGCAGATACGCTCTCCAAAAGCTCAGATACCAGCCCTACCCTGGATCCTCTGGCAAAGTACATGAGGATAGTCATGCAATCGAACGAGGCAGAGCTTGATCAGGTGGGTGGCGTCGCCATGGATTCGGTCACAGTGCGTCCATGTTAACCTGAAAAAGGGGTGTGGTTTTACAGCATCTGGGCAAGGATGAAGCAGGAGGAGGAAGTCTGGCAGCAGGCATCCTCTCTGACGATAAAGACAACAGGTAGAGTGTCGTCTGGGTGTCGGGGGTCTTCGCTGTGTTTGGGGGGGTGCTTTTGGGGCTTTAACTGAGTTATAGGGATTGTACCCTCCACACATTTTTGACATTGTCAGTCTAGTGGTCATAAGCCCCTCCTTCCCTGCATGTTCACACCATGCGATCGCTTTCCACACACGCCACAACATTCCACCTGCTCCTTACCTGCATTCTTGCATTGCAGCATCATCGCTTTCTCCCAGGATGAGGCTGATGAAGATTTCTGGTGAAAAGGCCCTGATGCGACATACTAGGACCAGACATTTCACAAGCAAGCTCCTTTTTTACTGTGTTTGGGATTTATATGCTTTATTAACCTGACTGGATTAATGAGTGATGAATGCTTATCACCAGCATCTCTGCTGGCACCGTCACATGTGACCTTAAAAGCCAAATTAATGTGATGTGAATTTTGTTGTTTTTATGGTAACATTTGTGTAACTGTGAATAAAGTTGATTATCCTGGTTTATTTTTGTTAGTATTTAGCAGGTGATTTTATCCATAACTATGTATATTTCAGTAAGCGGAGTCAGCAATCCCTGGAGCAATTGGGGTTAAGGCCCATGCCCCAGGGCCTAACTGTGAAATCACACTGCCAACAACAGGATTTGAACTGGTGTCCTTCCAGTCTCCAGTCTCAGTGTTCCAGTCTTAGTCCGTCTTAACTTGCTTAGCTATACACACAATGTTTTGAGCCAATTATGTTGGCAAATGTGCAATTTTAAAATTGAGGAGGGCTCATGACCGTGCTTCTGGAATAATACGGTCTGTAATTACAGGGCACTGGGTAGGGCTGCAACCTGGACATAATCACATGCTACGGGCAGAAGCATATAGGTGGGGTTTGACCTGCCCACACTGGAGGTATAAGGCAGCATTGCTGCCCACTGAGCCAACCTATTATTCTGCCTTAACAACAGTCTGAGAAAATTAGTGTACTGAGATGATTTCAGCTTCAACTCATTTGCAGGTATAAATATTTGATGTTCTGTTTCAGCCTAAGGAGAATGGGCTCCCCTTCGGAATTTCACTCCTCCCACAGATTCTTCCTTGCCACTGTCACCTCTGGCTTGGTCTCTGAGGGCATTGGGTATAGTGTTTTGAGACCGTATAATGTGAAAATGTTATATACAAATGAAATTCAACTGAAACTGAATCAAAATATACAGAGCAGCTGTGAGCCAGCATGTCTATATTTATATATATATAGACACATACATACATTTATTTTCTTTTCCCCACACTTTGCCAATCTTTGACGAAATAAGATCAGGTACTGTAAGTGTCGTCGTGCATGAATCTGACGTGGTACAGAAACAGTAACACGCTGATGGATGATCTCAGCTAGGCGTTTAATTCCTACTTCAATAACTGCCAGGAACGCCTTGGCATTCGTAGAAAAAAGGTTAACGAACAGGTTACAAATAGCTGCATAAAGGATCTGTAGAGATTTTAGATTTTTTTATTTTTTTAAACAAAAGTGGACTATCAAACGGCTAGATTTACTACTTAACACACAATGTTTTTTTTTTTTTGTTAAAAAAAGTGGGCAAACACTGCCTACGAGATTTTTGTCAGTACAAATGACTACACAGAACTTGAATTACTGCAGAAACAGTTATTTCTCCTTCATGCAATAATGAATAAACATCGAAATATCCCTGTACGTCTTGTCACTAGAACAGAAAACATACAGTACATGTAATGTTTATCTGGATTTTAACCTTTGCACAAACAATACCAAAAATAGCTTTTTTAAAAAGGGATTCAAAACGGTTTTCCCATTAAATTCTCCTGACATGGTTTAAAAAAAAAAAAAGAATTCCAAAGCATTCCGGAATTAACTTTACATTTTACACATCAACCCACCGAAATCACCCCCCACTACATACTTCACACTTACCGTCTCGGAATTGAGCACACTTAGGTTAACCATGGTAACATACAGAGCACACAGATACAAGAGGGAACCTTCAATATCAGCAATTTCTTTTCAAACTCAAGAAAACAAGAAAGCATTATGGATGTAAAGACCACTCAGAACCATAAACTGGTCAGGTATACATAAGCAGGCATCATTTTTCATAATGAAATATAGAAAGTACAATCCCTTGTCCCAGGTCTAGCTGCATCTCTCTGTACTCAGTCCCTTATATACTGAATGCGGCATCATTGTGTATTAAAAGCATATCTAACAAAAAATAATACTGAGATTAGATACACCGTGAGGAGACATATTTACAAATATACACTAAGAAGCGGTAAAAGTTATTGGCCATATCTTCCAAAGTAGGATGTGTAAGTATTTCATGAGATGGTATACAAGATGTGACCAAATAGTTCTAAGGTTTAATTAATTCAATGGCATTCCTATGAATAACACTGGAACATTGTTGAAAACCCTGTCTCTCCGAACAGTTGAAGTTATCGGAACGCTGTATGTTACTAATCTACTTTTTCCATGCTGCTCTAAGTCCTCCTCCGGACAGAGCTGGTGAGCTGTGTTTCAGGAGACTTTCCGAACAGCGCTGGAATTTTTAGGATGTTCTTGGAATTTTCTCTGACTTCCTTCGAATGAATTTAACAGCAGTTCCCATTACATTTGAGCTTTTTTGAAAGGATTCACGCTAGTCCCTCATTCGACCCAGGCACTACAGTGCACCAGACTACTCAAAACTGCCCCAGATGGAAAACAAACGGTAGCTTTGGAGACTTCCCTAACAGGAATGATCCCGCTTCAAATCGAAGTGCAAAAAGGTGCAGGAGGTTCTTTCAATGCAGTGCTGGCATGGATACCTTTTTCCACACAGGGAAATGTCAACCCTTACATAGTTTATTCCCCAATTGGAGTGCAGGCCAAAATTTGTTTCACTGACTTTACAAACAATACTTCAGTACTGAGCTCAGATTACTTGCAAAGAAAATCAGTTTTTCTACTATTGTTCAAGGGATATTTATAACTAACATTTTTTGTAGTTTTTGTCACCGGTTCCTATGGGCTAGTGATCCTGATACCATTTATACCTGAGGTAGAGTATCTTTTCTTCATTTAGGGTATTAGTTCTGCACATAAGTCAAAGTGTGTGTGCAAAGCTTACAAAGCTTCACAACCCGCTTAATGAGAAAGAAAAAAAAAGTGGTCACTGCTGAAGATGGCTTTAACTCTAACTACATTTCCCAAAATGCACATCTCTAATGGAAAAAGCTATGGCATCAAATTACGCCACCTGTTTTTTTCTGCCTAAAAGTCAAGACCAAATACAAACAACAGCACGAAATAGAAACACCACACTGCACTCATTTTACACCCTCTTTCCAATCCGTTTTCATAAGGCGAGTATTTTTGTGCTGACCTCTGTGATTTGAATGGCATCTCAGAAAAGCACAGAGAATCAGAGGATGCTCTCGTACATCCCCTCACACCTGAGCAGCCTGAAAGCTGCCTAGATGCCCCCAACCTAGAATAGAGATGGTGCGATGATGCCGTTTGTCCCTTCCGTTTAAATAGTGCAAAGCTTCACCAGCTAATTCTGGCAAGGGCAACAGAGCTACACAGAAAATGAAGAAACAGAAGGTATCAGAGAAGCGTGTCATATTCAGATACGTATTTAAGTCATGCTAACGCACATATAGCATTTGAATATGACTCTTCTCCAAAGTGAGGAGCAACACTGACACATTAGTTTGTTAGAAGCCATGTTAGTACCGCGCTGGGAGAGGGCAGTCGGCACGTTTTGCTAGCCGCGTGTTGAAGGCTGGCCTGTGAGGGGCGCAAGCGTGCGATCCTTATGAGTAGGAATTGAGGCATTCCTTGGAGCGGGACTGGATGTCTTGCAGCTCCTGCTCCTCCTTGGTTTTGATGTCCTGGTACGCATGCATGTGACTCGCATCCTTAAGGTAGGCCCAGTTGGCGGAGAGGACCATGAGGAAATGGATCTGGAAGAGAGGGGCGAGGCAGCAGGGCTGGTGAGTAGGTTAAGAAGCAGGCGCTACACGGGCACCCTAGGATCCTTACTCTAACACCACTACCATTGTTAATAGAACTCGGAATTGTTAATATTGAACAATAATAATAATAATAATAATAATAACATTATTATTATTATTGTTGTTATTATTATTAAAGTTATGACCCTTTTAGACATCTAGGGAGTGGGGACAGAATCTGAGCGTGACATAACAAAACATGCACATTTCACTCATAGGCAATTTTATGCTCCAGATAGTTAGTAATTTTAAAATAGCAGACAAACGTGAAACAAAAGCTCCCTGACCCGACCCTCCCAACGCACTCAACTATGACACTGCATGTATATTTTTATATGTCTTTTTAAGAGATTGGAGAGGGGAAAGAAAATACAGATTTTTTTTGTAAACAAATTGTTTATTTCGTATAGAAAGGGAAAATAGCTACAGTCATTGAAAATTCAGGAAAATATTAAATAAAATGAAATATGACATGAGTAACCATAAGAAAAAGAAAAGCATGCGAACTCATTTCTAAACAAACAAGTCACATCTGACAAATCTAATTCAAAATTTCTAAACAAAAGAAATGGATTAAAAACAGAATCAGATTTGTTTTTAAAAGGCACTTTTTATCTAGAACGGACAAAAAAATACAGGGTCCAGGGAAATCAGCACACCAAACACCTTCAGCTTTCGTGATTCATCTACAGTGCTGCAGCTAGACCTGTCCTACCCACCCCATCCTACTACTGGGGGGGGATTGGGGTAATTCAGAAAGTTTTAACCATCAAATTTGCACCTCCCCCCAAAGTTAGCCTATTATTAGGGCTTGTCTCATCCTGCAAAACATCTTTCTCCTACTGAGGTTTGTCCCAGCTGAGCTCTTTCAATTATTTTCAGCAGGGTTGTTGATTACATTCTGATTATGATTTGATATGTATGGCCCTCTATAGATTCTTTCAGATTGACGTTAAGAAATGTTTCCTCTTTCAATTTGACATTATTTACAGTGTTAAACTTTATTGATGTGAATACTATTTTGTTGGAGTGAAGATAAATAGCAGAAATAGTTACAAATGTTTAAATCCACTTAAGGGAAATTTGTTCTATAAAATCTTCTTTAACTTAGAAACTATTAGGAGTATGAAATATCTGGTGTTGGGAAGAACAAAATCAGGAAAGGAAAAGAGCCCAGAAACTAGAGTTAGGTAAGCTAAGTGTTTGTAGGTATGTTTGCCACAACTGAAATCGTGTGAGCAGAGAAGGCCTGGAATTTCTATTAAAAATAACAAGAAACAAAAGACTGCTTAAGAGTGGCTTAAAGTCTGCACAACCACCTGTATTTCCAGATATGGCTGAAGGTAAACCGTTAAGTTGGGCAGGTAAGGTGAGTGCAATACAGACAAGGTTACACCAGCTATGATGTGTCACATAGGGGCACATGTTAAGGGTCTTACAGAAACCTACCCCGACCCTACGTCCTACTCTCCGCAGGTGACACACAGTGGTATAGGCAACTTCTGAAGAGGTACATGGAGCCTATTTACACACACAGGAGTTCTAGTTGAGGCATTTATTTTTATTTTTTTAATTGGCGTTGTCATGGGCTGCTTGCTCTAGGTGGCGCCCTCAGGTAGACTGCGTCCACTTGTTAGAATTTAGTGCAGCAGTCTTCCCGACTCTTAAACTTCAACACAGCAAAATTATAAGTGGCAGCCATCATGTAGATCAGCTGGTGGAAGAGAGCAGAGTACAGTGCCGTGAAGACAATGTGGCTCATTCCCCCACTGCATGCTGGGATTTATTTATCCATCATTAGCGCACGCTCTCTTAATGCAGGATTTCTTAATCCTGGTCCTGGCTGTCTGTGATGTACCTCGCTTTTGCTCCACTCAGTCATTCACTTATTGGCTTTAATGCATGGTACAATTCAGACTGTGTTAAAACTAACAAGCATTCAATGTTTACATTGTTTTAATTCTTTTTATTACTTAACTTAAAATTACATAAAGGACTAATTTAATAAATTATCAAACAAAGGACTCTTAATGAATGTAGTTTCTAAGGGTTACCTGCACATTTTTTCCAGTATTGACAATTTTATAGCAAGCCTTCATTTAAACATGACCTTCCCTCATTTGAATCATGCCAATCATTTGCCAAGTCAATCAAGGCTAAGCAATAAAGGAACAAGCACCAGAAAACACTGCAGGCTGCCAGGGCCAGGATTATGTCTCTATGCAATGACTGGTAATGCAGTTTAATTTACTTCACATAATAGAAATAAGGAAATTTATTTGCATTCAGGGTTTGTCATAATAAAATATAAATTGATGCAAGATAATAGCCCTGGGACTTGGGTGATAAATTTTTAATGCTCAAAAATCTCTTACTGTATGTAATGTTTAATCTCCAAGCACATCAACTAAAAATACCATTTTCCCTCCCACGAAATTTGAGGTTTTGGCTTGGCAGTGTGCAGTTTGCTCTGAGAGGGCAGCTATGACAGAGCAGAACGCACTATATCCCCCAGTATTGCCGGAATCCGATCTGTTTTTTTAAAGCAGGGCACGTTAAAGGAAAAACAGTGACCTCAGCAATACCCATCATCAAAATAAAGGTACCCCAGGCCCAGCAGATTCCCAACTGGTCACACGTGAGACAGATCGGGCCAAAGGGAGGCATCCCAGTACTGTGCCCTCACCCCCCTCCCCCTCAAAGGGGCCAGAGAAAGAAGAGATCACAGCTTACCAGTGCGATGACAATGGCCCCCGCCCCCGCACATGCCACAATGTACAGGTGGTAAGACAGGTAGAACTGAAAGAGGCAAGAGAGAAGATTGGTTACGTAACTTGCAGAAGTTTATCACACTAAGATGCCCTTAATGGAAGCGGCCAGCCAATCGTGAGACCTGGGCATGAAGCCTCGATATCGGTTGGCGCCTTACTGATACCCCCCACAACCAGTAATCCTCCTTCATGCAACACGGGGAGTTGCTCACCTCGCTGGTGTTGCAGATTTCACCCAGAGCGGAGCCACACACCTTCCCAGGTGTCGCATTCCAAGAGATTACGCCTGCAGGAGCAAAACCACCATATTAAAGACTCGACTCCAGCCCAGCAACTCCAGTAAATGCATTGTTTGCTTCAATTAAGAACAAAATGATGCTTGGAGATCTTTACGAGGACCTATTAACAAGCGAAACCATCACACTTCAAGGGAACCTGTGATGTACAACAGTGATGTGGGGTTTCACAACTATGAATTGTTAAAAAGAAATCATTGTGAAAACACAAGAGGAGGCTGCAACAACAAGAGCTACACACAGATTCGCCAGCAGACAATGAAAGTTAACAGGCAGCACTGCTGCCTTACACCTCCATCAAGGGGGGTTCAAATCCCATGTAGACGCTTATGCCTGTAGCATATGATCGTGTCCAGGGTGTCCTGTGTTATTACAGACAATATTCTTCAAGAAACAAGGTCATGAGCCATCCTGAATTTTTATGTAACGTGTTTTCCAATCCAGCTGGCTCAAAATATCACATTGACACTGTGGCAGCATGTGGCTGTACTGGTTTACACTCAGGTGTCTGATCAGAAGGCTGCCAGTTCAAATCCCAGGGTCAGCAGAACAGTATCACCACTGAGCCCTTGAGCAAGCCTCTTAACCTCCAGCTGACATAGGGAAGATGTTTGCCACTTTGATAAAGGTATCAGCTAAATAAATAAAATGAAATAACAGAAGAATATGATTTAGGTGGGAGCTTAGCTAATGCAGGTGACCAAACCGCCAAGTTGGGAAGGGAAGGGTACTCACCGTACTGACGGACGTCCACACAGATGGAGTCAATGGAGGTGACGTTGGCCCCTGGGGACCTCATGGTAGCGCAGGTGGACCACATGTTGTAGAAGACAAAGACGGGCACCGCCGAGAACCCGAAGACGCCAAGCCAGGCCACGCCCAGGATGTAGGTCAGAAACACGAACTGGTCATGTGTGAACAAGCGTCAGTGAATCAAGTCTAAAGTTCCCTCGATCATCAGAAACATCACATCATCAGGGGTGGATTTTTTAATGTTAAAAACATTATAAGTTTTAACCTCAAGGGGACCAATCATACATTTAAGAAGAGAGGGTCAATCACATAAAGTAACAGTTGCACCTTCTGGACATAATTGCCAACTAATTAATTAAAAGGAGCATAATAGATAATAGCCAACACCCCCCGAGATAGTTGCAGAGCAAGGCACAAGCCCCCGTGTGTGTGAAACGCACCATGCCACTAATGCAGCGCCCACAGATGGTGGTCTTGAACTCGCTGTGAAGCTCCTTCACAGCACTCGTGGTGTAGAATCCCTCAGCCAGCAGGATGATGCCATAGAGGAAGAAGAAGGAGGCGATGCCATAGATGACGTACTGCATCAACTGGACCCT
>JABFEB020000001.1:36833350-36845023 GCA_019775895.2 Stomatorhinus ivindoensis | reverse complement strand
ACTGCGGTAACACTTTGCACATGAAAGCTTCAGATACACTTGGAAGTTGAACAAGATGTGCTACTGTTTTGATGCAATTTTATCGCTACTGAAGTGGAGCAGCAGGGGACAGAGTCATTCTAATAACACTGTATAACTACCCCTTCACATGCACATACACGACAGATTAATATAAAAAATGCATCACTGCTAAATGATCCGGAAGACCTATAGAATATGTGACTCACTTTTGTGTTGATGATTCAGACACAGCAACATATTTCAGGACTGGATTACGCAAATACGCTTCTCATTTTGCCTGAGCTCTGAGCTCATCTATCCAATGTCAGAGCAGCAGAAATTAATTTTACATAAAAGGACACATTACTGACGGCACTGATGGGAGGATCTGAGATTCCCCACATGCTGTGGCCTGTAATCTGACCTGTCATCTGCTGTGTGAAAAGGCATTAAGCAAGACACCAGTGTGCAGAGAACAGTCTGGGTAAGCATTCCCTGCACTCACTCCTCCCAGACGATGGTAGCAGCTCCCCAGAATGATGCAGGGTGGGATATGAAGTTTCATACTGTCACACTGTCCAGACATTATACCGCGCTATATGATATGTGGCCAGAATATTCAAAAGCAGAACTATTCTGGTACAGCCACCTCCAGGTTATGATGGACCTGCCTTCCAATAAACATACAGCACACCTAAGCTAACAAACATCCTTAGAACACTGACCTTAGCCTTCAGTTGGGCTAAATCAATGACAAAAAGGCTCTCAAAGTTTTGAATATCTCATGTAATTAATTGAATGATGTCCTGAAAGTAAAAAACATTTACCTATTGTAAAGTCGAAATATCATAACATGGGCCATTGTACCCCAGGGAGCGTCTGTATTGTGTAATGCGGTGAGATGAAAATAGCACGTATAACCAAAATATCATGTACTGTATTACCTAATTACCACCCAAACCTAATGGCACTGAACATTTATAAAAATGCAGTGGTTCACAAAAAAAGAGACATAACAGTGATAGATGGTTTATAAGGGTGCCTGCTGCCCTAGATGTGAAAAACCTTATGAGAGCAGTGGTTTGTAAAAGGGCCTCTTTGGAGTAGCAGCTCAGAATGGTGAAGGTGGCATCAGAAGGGAGTGTGCAGCACAGATTGGCCATCAGTGGGCAGTGGAGCAAGGCCAGGGACAGGCTGGGTGGCGTCACCCCAGCTAGAGAAGAAAACAATGCCTGCTGTGCCAACCTGCCACTATACCATCCCCTGGGAGCTCCAGGCATGCACAAAGGTACATAGCATCATGGGAGTTCCTGGAAAACAGTAAGCAGTGCCCCTTAGATAGAGAGACCCCTCCTTATTCTAATCTCTGTGTGCCAGTGGACTGCCAACACGGACTCAATTGAAGCCACACCATTCACTTCCTGTCTGACCCCTTTCACGTGAACTCAGGCCACACTGGGACACTTCCATCAAACCATCTCCATGCAGGGTGGCCAGGGATTCTGCTTTCCTTTTTCTCCTTCCTCAATCAGCCAATGGTGGACTAGAGACAAGAGGGGGGGGGGGGGGGCAGACTATGACCAGCTGTGAGGAGACAGTGCCAAGGCCCCCCCACTCACACTGTATCGAGAGGCACACTGTAGTATCTGAGCATATGGCCAGCAGAAGCACGAGTCGGCACGCAGTGAGCAGAGCCCTAACCCTTGTAGGTATACTCATCCCCCAATATGCAGGGCAGCTCAGACCAGCACGAAACTGGGACCTGGGCCTGTGACCGGAATCACTGGTCAGAGCGGCCGCACCCTGCGCCTCATGTTGGGGGATGAGTATCACTCAGAGTTAAACAGTTATGGTGAATTTATAAATTAATCACATGTTCACTTGTTCATAAACAGCTCATGTTGGACTACTCAACTTCAAAATTTCAATACTGTATAATTTACCAGATATACACTGTAAATTAATCAAATATATCGTACATCACGGGTAGTTCTCCACTCACGTAAGTAATCCACCCTACAAACACTTACGCAAGTTAAAGTGTGTTATTCTACTGCACCAAGTTCTGAACTTTTGATACTTCAAAACAATACCAAAAAGTGAACTGTATCACTAGTGTTCATTTTCCACTGGCATGAAAAACTGGTACCAGGGCAAAATGACATCATCACAATGCATGATGGGGTGATTGTGCCGAATTCAAAAATTAATGTGCAATTTTGATGATTGTTCCATTTCAAGATTATCTAGTCTATGTTAAAAAATCCAATTAAGCTTTACAGTCACTGCTTTTGCGTGCGTTCGAGTCAATCATTTTCATCCTTGCTGTATAAATCATTCATAGGCAGGTTTGTGACAAATTTTTAACTCCTTTTTACTTTATAAATATCGCAATATTCATTGCAAGAAAAAAAACACAAATGTTACATTATTGGGCAGCCCTAGAATATTATACCAAATACTCCTTTATTTTGTCATGCTATCCAGATCTCATTGAATCTGTTTTTCCCGACCAGATCACAGTTAAAGTTTGGGTTTCTTAATTTGTCCACACATCTATTATTACTACTTTTTCGTTTTTACTTCATCTATCATTGTTTTTAGTGGCAGCTGTATTTTATGTTTCAAGGGCAGTTTATTTGCATAACCAATTGACAATGAACATTCAAAGTTCAAAGTTCCACCCCAAGTACCAAAGGAGTACCCCAGCTGGTTTGGAATTCCGGTACTGATTCAGAAAATAAATGGGAAAAGAAAAGCAGATTTGTGATGTGAAAAGTTTGATAATTGGTACAGTGGAAAAATGTCCAAATATTACGCAAGTCAGATTTACTTTCCCATTCCATACAAAACACCTTACAACCAAGACACAGAAACCAAAAATATACTAGTGATATGTGCTAAAGAACGCTTATTAAATAAATTAATAGATAAAGTGTTAATTTACTTATAGGCATAAATAGCCTCCTTGTGTTTGGGTGAATGACAAATAAGGCTTTTAAAAAGTGAAAGATGCCAGGTACCACAACCAAGTATTTAACAATTATTTTCTCCCAATGAGAACCTTCATAAAGTAACCATTTAAGTGTCTACAATGCATCTGACATAGTTAATTCCTATTTGTTTATTGCACTTATAATTATTAATAAGATTTAAGCCGTCTGCCTTTTCAAGCCCGTTTCAAATTAAGGTAACATCTGTTTGTATACTTGCACATTTTCGGACTTTCATTTGAATGTACTGAATGTATAAACATGAATAAAATATATTCACATTAAAGAAGTTTAATAGAATAATAATAATAAAGAAATTTTAAAAATGGACTTTGGCGCAAAGTCATGTCATTAGCCCAGTAGCACTTCCATAAACACTGTATCTTGGATATTTTTTGTGTAAGAGACGATTTACGCAATGCAAGTCGGTTTTACGCAAGTCAAAGACTGCCTGTATTTCCTACTGTAAAATTATATTTTGTAGGTAATTCGAGTCGACAGGGCCATTAACATGCAGTAGGTATGTTGATTTGTGTCAGAAGCATGAGTTAAAACCCAAACTCAAGTGAAGCATTACAGAGAATGGCACCATCAGAAAACTCCACATGACAGGTGTGAAATAATGAGCACAAGGGTGTCAACAGCTTCGTGAAGAGTTGGCAGAAAGATGCATTTCTTTCTTTAAACAGCCAGTTTAGCTTTGGGGAGCAGGGCTTGTTGTGGGTGAGGGTCTCAAACTGAACCCAGTAATTAATTAGTTTGATAAAACTGTTGAATGTGACACTTAACCACGATCACTTCACTTTTATGAGTGGAAAACCACAGTGTGTGTGTGTTGAGGTGGTAAAGGAGGTCAGCAGGTCTAATGAATAATATCATGTGACAAGATCAAACAGGTTTCCTGGCTATTTCCGTGGCTTCAACTCTACCCAAAAGCAATAGACCTGCAGCAATTACAACTTTTATTTGAAACTGCATCTGACTGTCCCCGCTAAACATATCTGTAGCACGTCAGACGACCATTAAATTCAACAGAATTACATGTAATGCAATACACAAAATGAAAACATCTAATGTGAAGAGTACTCTTCTTACAATGGGAAAAATACAGTCTCGCTAGACCGGCCATTCTTATAATAACATGGAAGCCAGCATTCACAGCAAGTGTGTCCGTGGGGTCCCCAGTATGACAGCTGTCATTGCAGGTGGGGCACAATTACTGGTTCCAGCCAAGAGGCCAGGCCATATGGTCCTGGGTCTCTGCGTGGGACAATAACTGAAACTGACAAAACACCCTTTGGGAAAAACAAGAAGGGAAAATTCCAGATTTCACCAGAACATTCCCAAATGACGAGTAAGGATAGTACATGTCATGCAAAGTTACATCTCAGTAGCCTAAACCTCTACTGCGTCACCAAAGTCATTCACTCACTGGTCCACATGGGGCCATTTCTAGCAAGCACAGCAACCTTGACAAGACTTGAAACTGCAAAATAAGAAGAGGCAGAGAGAGTAATTGTATTGTTACAAGTAGGTTGCCATGAGTGGCTGGGAACCTAGTGAGGTGTCCATAGAGACAATGTATCCCTTGCCTAAACAGACATCGCAAATACTTGAGAAAGCCTTCACTTTCATTTAGAGTGTATTTCACCGGCAAAATAGCATTTCACTGAGCCTAACCCCTCTAAGTCAGTGCAGGGAAGGCCTGGGACACAAAACATCTAGTTAAAGGGTTCTCTTTTCTCTTACCTCACAGTGCAGAGCACGCTACCTCACAGTGCAGAGCACGCTACCTCACAGTGCCACCAATCCCAAGGCAATCCCTGCAACCAGGGAAACCCAACAATAAGCAGAAATATCGGAAGACCATCACAGACCCTCAACCTCAACCCATAACCAGACAGGTAGCCAAAACCAAAAACATACAAAAATATATATTTTTGAACTAACACTAACAGATTAAAGAACAAATCAATCTAAAAAAACTTTCTGGAACTCAGCAAGCACACAACCAAGTGTGATATCCATGATTTACTGACCCATACTTATATGGAAAATGGCTGAGAAAAACAGCCGCGATGTAAAAGCAACTAATTAGCATTTTTCTTGCTCAAGAAAATAGAAAAATAATAATAAAAGCCCTTTTCCAAATAAGATTCAGGACAGATTCAGCCATTAAAGATTCTCGACTGTGGGATTAAAAAAAAATTAAAGTGTCACCCAGCCATCAGGGCATCAAAGCAGACCAATTTAGACACAATCTCTCCTATTGGGGATTACGAAGGGCTTGTCTTTGTCTTTTGTACCTGCATCAATCCCCAAATCTGTCAGACGAGCCCCGGCATCCCCGGACCAGTGGTTTGTGACAGACAGACAGCACCTATGTGTTGAATAGAGCGTGCTGTGACGTAGCATGAATATGTTACACAATGACAATAGATGTGGTCATTAACCTTCTTGCAGAGACCCAGCTGATGAGCACAACTGCACAGGGATGTTAAACACCACAGGAAATGTCAACGATGCAATGATTAGTGGTGTTTAGCACAAACAAAGTGGACAGCAAGTTCCTTCTGTCAAATGTTTGATCTCTTTCACAGTTATACACGCTACAATTCGACACAACTAAACACAAAACAAAAGGATATATCCACTGGTCAAATCGTCAAGATAAAGGCTAACAGTAAAATTCAGCCCTCTGCCTCAGATAACACACCGAGTGTGAGTGAATCCCCCACTGAGACCATCCTATTTTTGTATTTTAAAAACCAAAGCTGTTGCGTGGCTTAAAAATCCTGCATAAGGGGGAATAAAAAAAACACACAGCTGGTACCTCTTTTCTCCTGGTTCAGCTCCTGGTTCTCTTCTGCTGTGGTTTCCATGGCTGGTTTCATCCCATCAACCAAAATCGCCCGTTATCTACAAATACTTCTTTCCTCCGCGCTCTCTCGTCTGCCAACCCTGGCTTTTTCTCCCTCCCTCCCTCTCTCTCTCTCTCTCTCTCTCTCTCTCTCTCTCTCTCCCTCCCTCCCCCCTTCTCTCTCTCACTCTCTCTTTCTCTAGCTCTTGTGATGGAGTGCCACACAGCTCGTCTGTATATCACGTCCCAAGATGCAAAGGGTCTCGCCTGATTATTTCAGTGTAGCGCTCCATAAGTGATTCTCTTGGCTCGATCTTTGCCCAGACGCCTCTTGCAATCATACATACAGGGTAGAAAGGTTTTCTTTGTCATTGTGATTGTAGGCTACGGCATAGAATATAATCTTACAACAACCACCCCCACCTACTTTTAAAAACCACCCGAATCACTCCATGCGGTTACGCTGTCGCTATGAGTCACAGTGGAACAGAAGCATCATTACAATAGACTCATCGGAGAGCATTGATGCTTATCTGAGGAGAAAGGCCACGGAGCACACTGTGTCCTGGGGGGTTACTGCATGATTACACCATCTCTGCTGTCCCCTTCCCATTAAAGCTCATTTGAGGGGTAGGGGAGACCTATTAAATATGACACTGTATGCACCCCTACTGCCCTAGGTGTATGTAGAGGAGAGAGGGATTAGTGGGAGGGAGGAGAGAAAAGTACAGGAAGGAGAGGCGGATGAGCCACATTTGGCTGAAACGTTGAGAATGAGATTGGCATTGCATGCTAATGAAGCTGAAGTGTTCCAGCCTGGGGGAAGGAGGGGTAGGGCTGGGGCCACAGGTTCTCACGGATACAAAACTTCATGGGGGGCCAGACAGGGGCCAGACACAATGAAGTGGGAACTTCTCAAGCCAATAATTTCCACATGCACTCACAGACAGGATGTCGCAGAGCAGAGAAAGAAATACACGACTCTGTGGCAGTGGTGACCCCAGAAAGCACAGGTCCGCCACTGTTTTAACTAAACTACAGAGGCTCAAATGGTGAATTATCTATTGAGAGCTGCGCATCTGCAGTCCCTGGAGCCTAACATTTTGCAACAAGATGGTAGACCAGTTATAGCCCTCAGTTTACATTCATCCGTCTTCTAAAAAGTATTTATGACTCACCGCAACAAAGGCCTTCAAATGAAACCCATATTCTAAATATACGAGTGGCCCAGGAACTAGAAAGCCCACTCCCCCTAAAAAAAATTGTAACCACATGTTTCATTCACCATCCACGTAAGCAGACTGTGGGCAGAAAAAAAGGAGGAATGTCCTCCTGAGCAGGTGTGGTTCTCACTGCATTTCCCAGGTGATTCAAAAAATGCAATATTTCAGATGTGACACGGTGGCTCAGAACATGCCATTAGGAAGACAGCATCTTCATTGGGTTCTATCAAAGGTTTCCATCAGTACAGCCAGCAGAACCTCGCCTGGGTGTTAGTCTGACCCCTGCCAGATTCCCTCACTGGTATCACTCCTTCAGCAAGATAGAGCAACTATCTGTTGAGGGATCCAGTGCACCAAAGGATGGATGGATAGAGTAGGGCTGGTCAATCCTATGAGACATAGGCCATTGCTTAGGGCGCCATCTTCCGAGGGGGCATCCTATCAGCTAGGACTGGTACTGGCATGGAGCGCGTAGCTCAGAGTAAACCAGCAGCCCATGCAGACCCTACGCGGCTCCAAAAAGCAGCATGGAAAATGTGGTGCATGTCATTCTCGCTCTGATGCTTCAGCTCTCAGAACAGAATCGACTTCCTGGTTTGCTCATTTGCTGATAAATCATACTTCAGTCTGTGGATCGAATCAATGCCGTGGTGCTGTCATATTGAGGGAGACTCTATATTGTTCTGCTACCTGGGATTGAGAAGGGGTAAAAAAAAATCTCAGTAAAGTCCTGAAAGGTCCCATCATACTCCTATTAAGAAAAAGCATTTGAATTTTTTTAAAATTCGCATGTATATAAGTTATGTAACTGTAGCTTAATTTGTTAGCTTTAGATCTAGAAGGCAAGCAGTACACTCTCTGGTTGTATGACTTTTCAGATATACATCTTAGGTTTTCTTTTTAATTATTAGTTAGCTTGTTCTTTAGCACTGTAGCTGCACCCTTAACCTCTCACGAAGTTCAAAGGTCACAGTCTTTCCATTGTCCCAGTTATAACATAACATTATTTGACTATGTTAATGGGCCTGGGGGGATTGTACTGTTTTGGTATGAATATGGTTTTAGAAACCCTCAATCCAGCAAAAAAAAATCTATTTAGAGTTATTTGGCTTAAATGTCTTACAATCTTTTGGTCACCCTGATTTCTTAAACAGGACAATCGCCGAGTCTCCGTACAGTGTACATTGGCTCACATGGTGCACCCCGTTTATGAGAAAGCCCTCCCCCGAATTTACACGGGTGACTGGAAGCTCCCAGATCCCATTCAGGGCCCCCCTTGGTGAATAATAGCTGACCCATTATGCAACACATGCATTCTGATGTGCTGCATAATCATTTACCTCATCCTAGCGTGGGGTGTGCAGAGAGTTCACTGTGCACTGTCCTAGAACCCCCCCCCCCCCCCCAAATTAAGTAAACAAATGACGATGGTATGGTGGCTTGGAAGACATCTGTGAGAATTATTCAGCTCATATTCTCCCTTGTCTGCTTGACTCTGATCTTCCAGATCACTGCAGGTGTGACACGTGATACTCAAAAAATAGCAGCACCACCCTGACCCTGTGCAAAGGAGCAGTAGCTCCATGGACCAGGGGTGGGGTGTCGCTCAGCAGGTAAGGGCCCTGGATCTGTGATCAGGCGGTCACCAGTTAAAAGCCCAGGGCCAGCAGAGTGATTTCACTGTTGGGCCCTTGAGTAAGACCCTTCACACCAATATTACTTTAGACAAAATCATCTGCAAAAATGCAATGTTAAGTTGCCTAGAAAGGGAAAAGGAGTGCTACCAGGAAAGGAAATACAAAGTATATTGACAGAATAGAGGCCGGTTTTAAATGTAAATTCAACAAACACTGCAGAAACTGCTTCAACGCAAGAAGCATGAGCACAAATGCTTGTTCCCAGTGTCTTCAAGCTGGACCAAGGTATTCTGGGCATGTACATGTTGGCTAATGTTTATTTTGAGAAAACAAGAGTCTTGGGTTGATTACCCTGTTTATTCCAGTCTGGCTGCACACAGCTGGGAGGGTGAAACTGAAAACAAAAAATCTCATTAGATCAGTTATGGTTCCTTAAACTCCCCATGGGTTGTTTGTTTCCCAGGACAAATGGCAATTCAACATCCATAACAAAAGAATCATAATGACCCACAAGAGGTTATTCCAAAAAGATAATATAGGGAATAATGGTCCATAAAATACGTAATAAAACCACCAACTGTGGGGCTGATGGGTGCTTGGAAACATCGTCACATTACCAATGACGGGAGCCGGAAACGGGACAAGCAACCCTCAATGCAAGGATGCTACAAATGGATTCTGTTATCCAACTATGGTTTCATGAAGAGATTAATGTAGAAAAACAATTACATGTGCTGTTAAGTAATATCTGAAAGATATTCACAACAATACAAATTTGATCCCTGTTAGGATTTTAATAAAATATTGAAAGATTAAGTAAAATCACTATACCATGTACTGTTTTATAATTTCTTATAACATAGAAACAAACACACACACACACAGAAATTTAAAACAAGTATAATAGACATGAACACGCCAGAACAGATTTTCTTGCTGCCCTTGGAAACATGATGTTTATTGTGATGCTGTGACTTTGAGGTTTTAGTCAACAGAAGATGTGGTTTTAGGGGAAAAGACCAGCATCTAAAATTAGCTTTCCTCACAGGACACGGAGCAAAAATGCCTAAAGCAAAATGTTATGAGACTCACCCATTAGGTACCTCTGAAGGACAGATATGGGCTCTCTTTTTAGTAATGGACAGTACTATACTCACGTTCATGTGCTCCAACTGCTCTCCTCCTAAGAAATTCCTGCATATTTGTGCCCAATGCTTATTTTCATCAACACACAAAGAAAGCGACCACAGGACTCACTTCAGTAATGACCCAATAACATCTTTTCAGCACTGCAGATAATCGAATGAGCAATAAACAGCAAGTCAGACATCCCTTAAGTCTCCACCCAAAAAAAACTAAGAAACAAAAGCATAATAATATCCACACACAGCTATGCATGCTTTCCAACCTTGTAAAAAAAAGCCAGTTAGGCTTAAATGATCCACAACACAGTTAATGCCCCATCATGTCCTCATAGGGGGTTCTTCCCTGGTTACACCCCCGGGCTGGTCTCACAATGCTTATGGACATCACACTGTGTGTACTTTTATATATATATAAAAAACTGCAGGTCCAAATCTGAGCCATGTGAGTCGTTGCAAAAACTTGAGTTTGATTAAATGATGCTATACTAAAAAAACAATGTCAAAAAAAGAGTGGAACAGCACACACAATGGATGCATATGTCGACAAACCATTATGTGGATATTTATTATTTTGTCTGTTTGTCGTAATCCTGTAACTATGGAACTATGATGTTATCCACATACTCACAAACAAGGCATTCTTTTATAGCCACACTTATTCATGGGCAAAAACCAGTTAACCAGTTCATCTCCCGGGTTTAGAACCAAAAACCATCAGGTAATAAGTTAGTTCTTGATTGCTTTCCCACCTGCTGGCTAAGACTTAAACGACTTCACAATTTTGTTGCCTTAGCCAATTCCTGCTGTGTAGAATGCATCCGATTAGCCACCTTGTAACCATGTTCCTTAGGTAGAGTTAATCTTACAATAGGTCAGTCCAACGGTGAACAGCTTTAACACACTTAATCTTTCATAGGTTGAATAATTTGCACTGTAATGAGCAATTATTCAGACAGTATTACTCTCCTCACATATTAATTACTCCAAAACAAAACCCTAACAAAATAGTGGGTGTATTCTGGAACAAACTGGTGACACCTGTTTATATTTAAGCTGTTTACATGTGCAGTCAAGCAGAGATCTGCATTTACCAAAAGGATCTGGCTGCAGCCGCTCAGAACGTGCACGCTCAGCCACTGATGTCAGGTGCACGTTCAGCCATAACAGGAAGTGCAGGGGAATCAAGTGCTTAGTTCTTGAGGCCTGTGTGAACGGTATGTTAAGGTTTATTATTTGTATTACTGAATTATATAATTACACGTTTATTTATTTCATGCCATATATTATTGCAATGTAGTGCGTTAGTAACTTCATTCTCTGACTGGAGTGAATTTTTTCAGTTAAGGCAGCTACTAGTTAGTTAACTCACGTTATCTTACTGCAAAATAGACACATTTCTACTTATACAGAGTTTTCCATGGAGTTATCTTGTGAATGTCTTCCAGTTTCCAGCGTATATATAGTTTTTAGTTGTTCGTGTGGTCTTGAGGAGAACGTTTCTCGGTCTCCTTATGGCAAGGCAAGACACGCTAATTACCATACACAAAGATTATATAAATTAGATGTTCTTATTGGTATGTTTTGTTTAGTTTTTTTTCTTATCTGAAAAAATAAACATTTGATTCCTGATGTCGTGTCCAGTGTTATGTTTTTTTCCCATCCATCTTTTATTAATATTATTTTATATGTCATACATACATGTATGTACAAACCGGATTCCAAAAAAGTTGGGACACTAAAATTGTGAATAAAAACTGAATGCAATGATGTGGAGATGGAAAATGTCAATATTTTATTTGTAATAGAACATAGATG
>JABFEB020000001.1:36818948-36833250 GCA_019775895.2 Stomatorhinus ivindoensis | reverse complement strand
CATCTCCACATCATTGCATTCAGTTTTTATTCACAATTTGTTTAGTGTCCCAACTTTTTTGGAATCCGGTTTGTATGTATGTATGTAACAGTGGTTATACAGAACAAGGGTTCTTGCGTTAGCGAGTTATTATGGTTGCACAATTAATTTTTTCTTGGAATAACAGCGGGAAAAAAGTAGCAATGTCTGAACATCAGTGCTCTCGCTACGTTACCACGGACATGATGCTAACAATTACAAGAATAACATAACACAACATAACACAACAATAACAGAATTTAGTCTGATTAACTTGATCTGATATTTACAATCTAACATTTAAAAAAACCAACAACGGCCAGCCAAACAACATAAATATGCTAACAAAATAAACATGTTAACATGATTAAGAATATTTTATATCGTTCATAATTGGCAAGATAGTAACTCTAAAGCACTACTACATGCCGACTCAACAGCAGAACATTTACTCTTCATCTAGGGGTCATCAAATTCATCTCAGCTCTTTCAAGTAAAGTGATTAGTAATATAATACCGCACCAACCACCACATGCATGAATTATCATTTCACTATACAGTGATCCCCCGCTATGTCGCGGTTCAGTTATCGCGCCCCTGCTATATCGCGGATTTCCCCCGACGCGTCACAGTTCTCTGCGTATCGCGTACTTTGCTTGTGATGAGATTGTTTTCGTTTTGTTTTAAGCCCTACAATGGCTCCCAAGCGTCCTTCATCTTCTAAGCCTTCTGGTAGTAGTGAGCCTAAGCGCCAGAGGAAGACCGTGACCATTCAGGAGAAGGTAAAACTTCTAGATGTGCTTCAGGAAGGAAAGCGTTACGCCGACGTCGCTCGCCATTATGGCTTGAATGAATCGACTGTACGACATATCAAGAAGGATGAAAAGAAGAGCCACCGCATAATTTTCCTTTAGACAAACAGGGAAGAGGGTGGCAACTCCTCGGAATAAAGCCATCGTTAAAATGGAGTCACAAATTCATTACATATTGTTATTAATAATAATAATAATAATAATAATAATAATATGTTACTCGTATCCTTAACCCGACATCCACATACCATATGCGTTTACATGTGTTTAAAGCGTGTAGGAGGGGTATTTAAAGGCTTAAACTATAAAAAAATGTTTATTTATATGGTCTTTCTATATCGCGGTTTTTCATCTATCGCTGATGGGTCTGGAACGCATCTTCCGCGATAGGCGGGGGATCATTGCATACATAACGACGGTATAAACGGTGAAATCTTAACATCTTTCAACACTCTTTAAAAATCAACAAAGCATAATACTGAAAGGGGTAACGTGAAATTCACAAAATGTCATTGATATAGGCCATCCCAGCAATTTCAAAAGACCAGAACTGCAGGCGTCAATTTCTCACGTTTCCAACGCCATTAGTGTTTCTAGGTTTACAGCTTTTTTATTTGTTTATTTATTTTTATTTTTATTTTTTTGGGGGGGGGGACGGACACCGACAGGATTCACGTGTTTCAACTGAACTGAACATCAGAACAATTCTTCTTATGACAATTATCCACAACGTGTGCAGCTTTTATCACTGCAGTATACCTGTGTTAGGCTTTAAAAGTGTTAACTGATAGCTTAAAATGATAAGTTAAAGCAGAAAATCCCATTGTCAAACGTATTTATTACATTAACTATTACTATTAAACGTTCATGGTTAAGAAGTTCCTCTCACAGTTTACAAAGTTTAAAAAACGCAGATATTTTTGTCTGCTTTTCAGGTGGTTGACGCGACATATTTATCGACGCGCGCTCTCTGTCCGCTGGCGGGAGTGTGCTTACCTGTGTGTGTGCGCACGTGTCTGTGCGCGCGCATCGGGGCGGCACTCCACCACGTGCGATACAGAGAGCAGAGGAGAATTGTAAACGCGCCACCGTGTAAAGACAAAACTGACAACCTGTTGTGTAAATAAGATAAATAACATAACGTTATTTAGTCTGTTTAATAAATGAACAATATATAGACCGGTTCTATAGGAAAGATAACCTTAAATGACTGCTGTCGTGATCTGGCGCTATATAAAAAATAAAATAAAATTAACTTGACCTTCAAGGGGGGGCGCCCCCTTAATATAATGGTAGGGGAAACATTGCATTATAATTTGGTTCACTTAAGTGGCCAGTACTGGTTCCAAGAACAGAAATGAGACAGCTTCTCGCTACCCCACATTTTACCGGAAACAGCCAAGCTACTGCTCCCTGCTCTTTGTTGGATGCTCTTTTTAAAACTCAAATGGGAAAGCGTCCCTTGACTTTGGGGTGACTGAATGATATTGTGAATATCATTGAAGGAAATCATAAAAGCCTACATGCCATATTACCTTTCAGAGTTCCCCGATCCTTATTGGTGAAATTTAAATGGTTAAGGTTCAAACTGTAAACAAAGACCTCCCAATAAAATAAAACAACAGCAGCCCTATGTTTCACATACAGGTGCCTCAAAAGTAACTTGTCATGAGGCTGAGAACGAACAACAGTATTCATACAAAATTATTCATGCATTCATACAGTTTATTCATACAAAACAATAAAAAAGTTATCAGCTTAGACATCAAAAAGATCATCT
Organism: Stomatorhinus ivindoensis; assembly: GCA_019775895.2. NCBI lineage: Eukaryota > Metazoa > Chordata > Actinopteri > Osteoglossiformes > Mormyridae > Stomatorhinus > Stomatorhinus ivindoensis. The sequence goes on along the minus strand of JABFEB020000001.1, from coordinate 36,830,640 downwards.
GCATCTACTATTGAAGCTACAACATCCAAATGATAGAGGGGCTGCTTGGATAAGTGTCTGTACAACATGAGCTGTGATTTGCGGGGAAGCGCTTGGCTGTGTGGACAACGCTACAAGAATAGAAATGGAGAAACGCAAGTGACACCTTTACTGCCCACAAAAGCCCCAGGGTTTCCATGACAATGTGGGAGACACTAGACTCGTGATGAGACCATACTATTACTCTTCATTGATGTTAGTGAGGTAAGATTTTAGATAACATTTGTTTATTGGACTAATGTTTACCATTTATCGTCATATCCATTAAATTTTTCACACATATGTTCTTGTAAATTTCATATGCCGTATCACTTGCTGAGGTCAGTTAATCATTCCAATTCTGAAGGGCCCTGATAGCTACTTGATCTTCTGCATCCTGAAGGCCATTTCATGCCCGTGGCTCTGTTTATGATGAGAAATAGCAGAATGGAGAGTGTGGTGCGTGCTGTTCAGTGAGATGCAGAAAGCCTGCCGTGCCGCTAATCCCTGGGGTCACATTTATGAATATTACTGAGCGGAAACAGCTGCTTACATTTGCATATATCGCTCCTGCAAATGAAGCAAATCAGTTTCCCGTCTTAGCATCCCACTAGCATAGCCCTACCTGCCTCACCCCCCTAGGAGTATGACAGGTACCCTGTCACCATCCCTGAACCCAGGCAGCTTCGGTCCAGTCCATCAGCATGCAAAATCAGCAGTTACCAGCTGAGACCCCAGGGCATGTTGCGGGTCTCCACATAAGGCAACTCCTTAACCTGCCTGTTCCCTGTCACATGCTAGGCGAATGCAAGACGAGCTGTCATATAAAATAAGCACTTAAGTTGGGTAATTAAATGAATACTGATTAAATGAATTTTAATGAGCTTTATCTTAATCTGAAACCTACTGAAGATAAACACCAGATTTCAGTGTCATTTTAAAGACTGTTGGAATTAATAAGCATTCCGACACAGGCATTATTCTATGTCCGCCCTTGGTTTCCTAGACTCCATGTTACTGAAGACTGTCTTTGAGGCTGCTAAAAACTTGTTTTGACCATAAAGTTCGAACACAAAATCTCAATTCTGACACATCCTCTGGTGTCTCAGCCACAAACCACAAGCGTTTGGGTTTCCTGCGGCTGTCTATCGATCCAGGGAGAAACTGTGCTATTTTAGAACCCACTTTGGTGCCTATTTTACAGATGAGTGAAAAGAAACAATGTAGGTTTAATCCGAATCACCGCAGAATGTATGAGACAGAGCAGCTACATTTCAAGGCTACAATTGTGGGTTTTGTAGCCCATGGAAACTAATTCCATTTAGAGTCATATATCATGAACTTCTTATATAACATTCCATAACATGCGCCCAGCATATTCAGCTGATTAAAACAGATCATAAGACCATTTTGTGTTGCAAAAAAAACATTAATATCAGTTGTAAGCCATACGGCAGTTACAAAAAGTTATGTATTCTTTATGCATTATACAGTGCAATATTTTCCATCCATCCATCCGCTATTCCTGGCCAGGGTATTTTATTTTCTCTGTCACTCATTAAATTGAATAATAGGTTTTGATTTGCTGAAAGTATAAACCAGACTTCTCACAAAGCTTCGGTCTTCAGGGTCTACCCGCTGTGATTAACTACCTACAAAAAACACACCCTGGGCATGCAGAGAAGCGTTACAGTGTCTAACGAGCGTCCACTGAGCAGGATCTTTGGGGTAGGGCAGCTGCTACAGAAATGGGAACTAGCGCCGCCTCTTAGCGAAGGTCTGCTATAGTTTGGCTTTGCTTTTTCATGCCATCCATGGCTACCCAGCTGCATGCGAGGCCCCCAAAGCCTGCTGTTGTTATTTTTGTTTAGCAGCTGTACTGAAGGGGGCTCGGCACAAAGGACTATCTGTGAGTGTCTGAATGGACGGCTGGGACAGTGGCCAAGGGTGCAACTCAACCAGCGCCTTTGAAACAGACTTAGCCAACACTCCCACAGTCAAGAAAAGATGCCTCACCTTAAAGAGTCTATAGCCATGGTCAGATTTACAAAGCGGGGGAAATCAGCACCATCTCGACGGCAGCCAGATCTCTCCCCCACCAAAATCACTTTTTCCTCTTTTCAGAAAGCTATATTGGAATTATCCTGACAAAACACACCAAGTAATATCAAACACGGGTACCGGAGTGATTCAGAAATTATATTGGTGACCAATACACATAAAATCCATAATAGAGATATTATAGAAAACCATAAAAATGACTGACTTAAAAATGTAAAAATCAAAATCAACAATACAAAATATGTTTGCAAACCCAGAAGAGTGGTTTCCTTTTAAGATTGTTTGGAAACAATGTAAAGTTAATGATTAGCCTGCAAAATGTGCCTTTGCTCTGCATTTTGGGTGCCCTGTAAAGGCAGTGCTTCATGTTAAATTTCATGAAATATAAACTATAAACCACCCAAAGGTAAAAATGACTTTTTTTATGGTATTTCAAGCCTCCTGACATTAACCACAGCATACCCCCCGGGGATCCTAACAGAGGAGAAGTCATCTTAAATGGGAAACAGTCACCTCTGGGGTTCAGGGCTGCTGTTCAGGTTGGCAATCTGTGCCACTCACATCCGTAAGAGGAGGAGGTGTTTTCACTTGGAAGCAGCTGAGTAAGTCCACTGTACAACTCCCACCAGGACAGGGTATGAAAGCAAACCATGCAGAGGGCATGGACTGAGATCAGAATGCCCCCTGCTGGCACAAATGAAAGTAGAACATCATCACCTGATCACCAGCTGCAAGAATTCGTACACTTACAATTTTATAGATGTTTTGTACAATGATTTTACTGGCAATACAGCCCAGTCTACATTTAAGAATTACTCTGATGAATGTTAAAAAAAAAAACATTTACAAACACAGACGGGAGACTGCTGTCACAGACAGTCACATCTGTATACAGCGTAGCAAGTAGAACCATCTGGAAATACAGTCCTTTCTCCTCCAAAGTGGTCTATAAATGTGAGCCTCCATTCATCTTCTATCCTTAGAGCAGTGTTTCTCAAACCAGTCCTTGGGGACCCCCAGACACTCCATGTTTCTGCTCTCTCCCAACCCCCTGAGAGTTGGGAGGGAGTAAAAATGTGGACCATGTCAGGATCTCCAACGGGCTGGTTTGAGAAACACTTAGAGTGTGAAGTGGGGACACACAGACACACACGCAGCCAGTGAAGGCATAATATAAAGCCCTAATAACAGCAAATTCACAGGACAGAAATCTGACTTCAGACTTCCTGGTCTATCACCTAATGTATAAAAACACCCACGCATGTATATGTATATACACAAACACACAGACCATGAGTGCAGGATAAATGGAGACAGAAAATGGACAGATGATTAATACGTAGTCACATGATGTCTCTGGGGTCTTCACTGAAATTAACACACTGATCCTTCACACCAACAGAGCTTCAGGAACCCAACACATGGACTGTATTAGGCTAAATGGGGCTCACGTGTCAGGGAAAATCTGATCACTGGGTTATGTAATTAGATTTCAGCAGTTCTTCCCTCACTCTGTGACAGCTTCCTGGGTCGCCACAGTGCATTAGCGGTTAAGAGGGCAGCCATCGGAGGGGACGTGTTTCAGATGCCAAAGAGTCTACCTCATTCACTACTTGGGTAAACACCATGACAAACGAATGGGTTAAAACGTACAGCTGGGTTTCAGGAGGGAAACACGTCTGCTAAGCAAATCAGTTTGGGACGGCTCGAGATTTCCGGTGGAACGGCGCTCTGGCTGCAAGACCTGCATCAAGGCCCACATCGCCAGGATAGGCAGGACTGAAAACATTCCCTCAAATCTGGGCAGAGAAAGAAATCTGAGAAAAAAATGAAAAGGGGGAAGCAGAACCCGCCAAACGAATGAATTAGGAGTGCGGTCAAATTGTTGCTGGGTCAGTCCAATTTAATTCAACAAATGCACATTGACCACGAAAAACGAAACCTGGCCATATCACAAAAAGTGCTTTTTTGAGCTTTCTACTGAGCTACAGCTTAGCCATGTAGCTGTAATAGTAAAAAAGCTGTGTGAGGTTATGTTGTTTGACCATGGGAGTCCAGTCATTAACCACAGTACAGTGTATGGATGGCAGCCATGCTGCTGCCAGTCAGATCATAAGCACTACACCTTACTGAGGACTCTTTCCCACAGCGCTTCACATTTTACCCCATTTCCACCGAGCAGGGATGTGAGTCGAACACAAATTAATGGTGAACAGTGGGAACTCAATGGCGTTTGGGCTGTACCCCCAATCCATCCCCCACCCCTGACCGTGTGCTTCTGAATGGGCCCCCATTGAGATTCAGGGGACACAGCTCTTTGCTTGAGAGCTCACTCCCATCGGGGTGCCCCATTCCTATCATTTCATATCACAATAAACAAAGGCCCCCTTTGTCTGCAGAAGACTTATTAAGTTGCACAAATTAACAGCGCTGTCTTAATGGCCGGCATCCAAAAGATGGTTGCCACGTCAACATAACAAAGGGGAGGACAATGAGAAATAGGGGTAATATTCCAGGCTTCGCTCACATACTCTCAACAGAAGTTGCTAATTTTTCCAAACTTCACACTGCTCAGGAAAATTCATCAGCTACGGTAAGATTCCCATCGACGTGGAGGAAATCCTAGAAACTGGACCATCCCCACAATCACAAAAATGCGCTAGGCTCAGAGTGAACATTCTCAAAAGGGTAATGCTGCATTATGGGTGACTCCCCATAAGAAAAAAACAAACAGCTGAAAACCGTGTCTTTGTGGTGAGCAAAGCAATCTAGGAAAGACTCAGATACAAAAAAGCCATTGCATCTCTTACGATTAAATCAGACTTACAAGTGTGGGTCACAGTACCCCACAACTAAAGAATCCTTCTCTCAAAAACCCGCGTCTTCCTGAGTCACTCACTGGCAAGCGTTCCTGGCATGAAAATTCCCTGGTGAAGTATGGGAGAACTGCCACAGCCTGGAGGCCTTGAAAGACCACAATGCTCCAGAGAGCTGCACATGAATCCAAATCCACCACTGCTTTGCTGAAGGCAACAGCAACCATAATTGTTAGAGACTAGGACTCCTAACTGGCTTCCTAAAGGTTTTTTCAACATTGCTGGTTTCCTGATATTACCCAACACACAGCATGCAAAACACACAAAAGTTGCTTCAGACAAAACATCTGCAAGTGAATTACAGGGAAATTGTAACATCTATGCACCTTGCATATGCAGAACGAGTTAAACATAACTTGGAATAAATTGATTTCCCCCTGTTGCACAGTGATCCACAGGGGCTTTCGACAGAGTGGAAAATTTCCAGGCCCATAAATTTACATGTACTGGTCCTCCATTTCTGGAAAAAAAAATGTGCTAAGTTTATTTTTATATTGCATGAGGAATTGTTTTCAGATAAGAGTGAGTATCACTACAGAGAGGACTAAAGGTCTCCGGATCGGTTTGGGATTACAGTTCATTATTTTAGAACAGAGGCATTTGAAAGCGCTACAGGCGCTCATCTCAAAGCCAAGCTGGACTGAAGGAAAAACCATTTACATAAAAAGCAAATTAATTTCAACTTCAACTTCATCAGGACAAAACTGAAAGATTCATCATTTTCACATTCAGGGCTGATTTATTCCATTTATCATGCAAATCTCAATATCTAAACAACTGCTAAGAAATAATAGCCTGTACATCATAAAGCCAGTGACATTTCATTAAAACATAAAATAACCTATTTCTAAAAAATTACTGCCATGAAAAATGACCCCATAACGTAAATCTGAAAAGCAAAACTCAAATTAAACTCAATCCACTGGCCTATTACAATTATGACTTAATGATTGGTAATATATGTAAACAGTCTTTTATCCTCAAAAACCTGCATAACCACATAGTAGGCCTCTACATAGCGTGCAATGATAAGGGAAATTTGGCATTTTAACGCAGTTAGACTGACTTAAATATTAAAGTAGAGTTGATGCTATCTTTCATTTTCCTCAGTCAACTTCAAACCCCTTCCCCCAAATCCCACCCTCTCCGACACCCACCACTTTATCCAGAATGTTCTGCAATCCATCACCAATGCCATTCTCACAGACAAGCTATTGCGCTTTCCTACAATTCAGTTGGTGCTTAGCAACAGTAGCTTGGGGGGGGGGGGGGGCAGGTTACAGTCACATGACTCTCACTCTGGCAGAAAAACAAAAATATACTTTAGACACTAACATACAAGTAGGATGCGTGTTCCTCACACATACCCGGGCTCTGCAAGGGGAAGAACATTTTTCTGAGAGTGATGCAGCTCTAAGCTACTCCACTTCTGCTGGGATCTGGTGACATGCCCAGATTATGGAGGGAAAAAATGCTCACCTACTTTAAAACAGAGGCCGCAAATTTTATTTACCCCTGAAAAGGAAGGGCAGATGTCATTATGTATGCCTAACAGAACTTGACAAAAAATGGACCTAAAGTCTCCTACTGATGGGTCAATGGGAAAGAATTGTTAACATTTTGTATCACATATGGAAAATAAATATAATTCATATTAAAGCTTTAGAACCCGAGTACCTAATGAACTGAAGTATAGAACCCAAATAGACTGGGAGCTTGTACACTGGGGTAAAAAAAAATAATGGCTGTTGACTGGTTTTTGTCTAGTTCGATTTTGAGTTAGATTGCATTTTGAAGGAAATTCAACCAGCACACTGCATTAAAAAAGATATTAAGCAAGCAGCCGTGGCAGCATAAGAATGCTCTCTGCGGTCTACGGCAAAGACCACTCCTCACCAGTAACACTATTTTGGAACAGCATGAAGGTGCCACCACTATTGAAAGTCAACAGAATTTTATTGATACACAAGCTAATTAAATTTTGATTGTCCTGTCAAATGGCTGAGATTTCTCACTTCAGGCATTAGACAATAGTAGATAGTGTGTGACTAAGAAAACAGGCCATAGAGACCCTTGTCAAAGCAGAGGTCACAGAGGTCTGGCACGGTGAACTTCCTCTTCATTTACATGTCTAGTTGCCATCTGGTTAGCAGAGCCTCTGTACAGCCCAAGTCCAATGAGAAGCATTTAAAGAAGTGATGGGAATCTCCAGAAGGTGTGGTCTCCATCCCTGTGAGTGTGAGCTTCACTCACACTGAGCGAGACAGATGGCAAACACTGAAGGCTGGAGCGTGACGGGAGGCAGGGCAGAGTAATTCAGAGCCTCTGACATGACCAGGGCCCCCTTGTGTAGCCCATCCTTACTGGCTGTTGGAAGGTCTGATGGTATTTGGGAACACATTCCAAGAACAGCTGACTGTATACATCTCTGCCAGTCATCATAGCTGCCATCACCATTGTTAAAGGTTCCTTATGGTGGCTTCCTGAACAAAACTCCCCATTTTCCAGTTGGATGCTGATGTGTTTCTCAAAGCTGTAACACACCCCTACATTTTTTTTCCATTCAGCCACCCTGAGGATCATGGTAGGTCACTGCAGTTTTCAATCGGATCAAGCACATCAACCAACAGCCAAACACCTTTACATATCACCATCTCAGTCACAGCCCTGAAGAATTATGATTTACAGAATAAACACAAAAAATACTAGTAGTATGTCCATCCGTGATTTAATAATTGCACCAGTCATGGATGGACATACAGTTATTGTACTATTAACATTTTTAATACTATTTTTTCACACTGCCAGTTATCATTTAACAACCCTTATTGGTGGATGAGACCGCCTTAAAACGGTAACAAACCCCAACAATACACAGGATTCAGAAGCACGACTTGATAGACACTTCTCACTCAGAAACTCACTGAATTCTGCTTGAATTCTAGACTCAATTCGTGCTGCTGAGGTTTTTCCAATTGCACGTTATTCAAAACACATGTGGGTGCCAAACCATGCCTTTAAGCCACAGAGAATAGCGTTTGGACCACAGACACAGTCAATAAGGTCATTTGCCAGCTTGATGCTTTTAAAGATACGCTTGGCGCGAATAAGCGCTGAAAGTCTCCCCTACCAGCAGAAGTTTATCACGGGATAATAAGTGAAGTATCACTGTTCAAAACAATTCGTGCAACATCGTTTCAACATCTGCTACACATAAAAAAGACTATCGAAACAAGTAACCCATTTGCCCGACAGAAGGGCGTTAACAGGAGCGTGTATGTGAAATAGGGATTAAAAGTGCGATGTGCAACAGGGAACAAAGTCACACCAGGCGTGAATATGGATCAGACAGGTCAATCGCTGTGTTTGGAGATCAACCGGAATAACAGACGTATCTGAAGATATTCAGGGCTGCTATTCTAGGTAAAAGTTCAAGAAGACCTAAGATTATGTGAGCATTTGACTTTCCAGTATGGACCCCACTCAGTGTGGATATCCTTTTAGACTAATTATCTGTAATCCCTTTCCCCGAATTATTTAGGTTACTAATGCAGCCGCATGCTGTATATGTAAAATAACGAATGCACCGATCTGCTCAGTAAAAAAACCTTAGATCTTAAACCAGCTTCACTTTCTTTGTAGGAACACCCAGCTGTTAGTAACAAATTGATTATAATCAGTGCAGAACTGAAAATTACGCTCGTATGTTTACTTCCGCACGGTTCATCTAAAGGGTCGAGAATCTTTTTAGGAAAAGCAATAGCAACAAAAAAAAAAAAGTACGTACCCATGTCGTCTTCTGCAGAAGTTAAACGGTGCCGCGTCCTCCGCCGTGCCGTGGGACTAACTGCACCGTGCAGTCGCTGCTCCGCTAGCCGCCCCACGGCTGCTGACGTCACTGACTGGGGTTACCAGTCCTGGGACAAGATCGGACGCACTAGGACCGCACTTGGACTTCCAGTCAGAATACATTATTCATTATTACACTAACCGACGCAACTAATTCTCATAAAATACATCATGTTCTTACATATCTTCCATAACCATGTATCTAGTGTACGTCCCCAGATTGCCGGCACACACACTGGAGACACCTATCACCGAAATGCATGTTTTAACACAGTCGAGATGGGAATCAACCCTACAACCGTGGAGATGTGAAGCTTCAGTGCTCCCCACTGACTGACCATGCCAGCCAACCCTTTCCATGTGCGGTAAGATCTCCTCAGGTTTATCCCGTTTAATCCAGTGGCATGCAATTTATTAAACTGAAAGCTGCCCCCTTCCCAGAAATATTTCACAAGTAGAGTCAACTGCACATTCTAGCTTAGCCATATTTTCGTATGATTTTTTGTTTTTGGATGAAACCAGAGTAACCAAAACAAAGGTTTTCAAATGAAGATGGTCTTCAACTAACCTATCCCTGCGATTCTGTCGTGTTCAATCATTTTAATAGAAAAGCCAGCATACCATTCATTATACTACAACTGCAACATCTAAGTTTTGCAGGACATTCAGTATACGCTGACTAACAGACATGGTATGAAGGAGGTCCTCTCGATAGCCGTGTGTGTTTGTGGTGTAAATCGACCCGCACACTTTTTCCATCACTCTGTAATGCACGCCCCATCCACAAGGGCTTCCCCTCACGTGTGTTCTGGAGGGGACTGGGGGGAGAGGTGAACCAATCCCTTGTGCTAGCAGCCCCTCCCTGTACCAACTGCAAAATGAACTCGCTCCAAATTGCCCGGGTCGTGCCGAGGTCTAGGAAGACATTTGCGTGGCAATGATCAGAAAACAGAGGCAAAGAGAAACTGGTTAGGTTTAGCCAATGTCCCTCAGTCAAAGAGAGACCTTAAAAAAACTGTTAATTACACAGAACAGGAGGTTTTTCTTTAAATTTTAATAACAGCAGACCATTCCTAGTCTCTATTGTGCAAGATTCCTGTAATTAGAACAATAATTAAAGTCAGAATTATAGACAACATTTAGAAACCTTTGAAGCCTGGTGGTGTCATGTTTCCCAAAATACTACACAGCAAACACAGTAACACAGTAACAGGGCAAAATGTTTACACTGATGAGTGATAAACAATGAGTGAACAGTCTGAATATGACGCATTGATCGCTACCTAGACAATCAAGCTCAGGTAAAATCACACTGACCTGGTGCGACCCTGAGGTCAGCATCGTAATAGAATGTTCTTATTCAATTAATTAACACTGAAAAAAAGTTTCCAGTACTGAGAGCACTCAGTTAGGCCTACTATTTCCCAGACAAATCCAGAAATGAATGACTGAGGTCAAATGTTTCCTGCAATGAATCCTACACACACACACATAAATAAATAAATAGGCCCTCACCCCATCCCTTCATGGGCTGGAATGTTTGGCAAATTATATATCAAGTTAAATATATCCATACAATGTGCTAAAATAAATTAATTGTTGCTATAGCTTTTTGAGAGAATAGGAATACTCTGTGGATGTTATGTCAAAGGTTAGGTGTCCTACTCCAGGACGCCTATCAGAAAATGGTATACCAAATATCAGTTGCCATGTAAACACATTCACACAACCTCTTTAACACAAACATTCACTCCACACATGCTCTATGCCTTTTCAGGCTATTGATTCCTGTTTCTCCTCTCACTGCAATGTCAAACTGTTAATAATGATTTTCCTGCCACCTGGCTCTGCCCATAAATCCAGGAATTTTGGAAGGTCTCCTGCACTTTTACCCACCACGTTCCTCCAGTGTCAAGACAGCTCTGTCTGCTGATTATCTGTCTGGCTTCAAGTACAAATAAAACATCAACTTATCATCCTCACTTAAGTGCTTAAACTATTGCCAAGAAAACTATTCTGCCTGGCCATAAAAGTGGACGTAAATTCTTTGCTGCCTGATGACAAAATTTATTAGCAGATTACATTACACAAAAAAAAAAACTCAGCCTGTTGAAAGGAAACTAGACTCTCTTACCCAAGCAACCTCGTGCTCCACGAGAGCTAACCCTTTTCCCTCATCATTATGACGATTGTTATTACAGAAATCTAAAAGTAACATCACATCTTATTAGCCCTTCCATCTTCATTCGATATTGCTTATACATTTACTTTTCACTGGTTATTATAGTATCCAACCTTTTGGCACCACATGTGCTTATTTGATAGGTAAATAAAATAGTCTTTCTTTGACTAGTTAGGTTCTTTTTCTGTTAACTGGCACTGTCATTTTGGTCTATGTAGGCTTTACTTGGGCATAAAGATCACTCATTGATTGCAGTCTTAATAAGCAACTTAAGTTGCTGCCACGGTCAGAGCTCACTCCACGAGGCCTGTTTCATGCCAACCACATAGCTGGACATGTATGTGGTGTCACTCTGAAGATGGGAGCAGTAGGGTATATTCATCCTTACCGGTGTCACTATGAAGATGGGAGCGGTAGGGTATATTCATCCTTACTGGTGTCACTATGAAGATGGGAGCGGTAGGGTATATTCATCATTACTGGTCTCACTATGAAGATGGGAGCGGTAGGGTATATTCATCATTACTGGTCTCACTATGAAGATGGGAGCGGTAGGGTATATTCATCCTTACCGGTGTCACTACGAAGATGGGAGCGGTAGGGTATATTCATCCTTACTGGTGTCACTTTGAAGATGGGAGCGGTAGGGTATATTCATCATTACTGGTGTCACTATGAAGATGGGAGCGGTAGGGTATATTCATCC
>JABFEB020000001.1:36804136-36817873 GCA_019775895.2 Stomatorhinus ivindoensis | reverse complement strand
TGCTGAGCAGAAAGTCAGATCTATGACTCATTCTTAAAAGTCGGCTCCAGTGCTTTGAGTTTCCATGTAATTATGCAACTCTGACGCATCCGGGCCGATTGCTGAAATCCGTTACATCCTCACGACCCCTATTGAGCATCTAAAAAGATGTTTTTCTCAGCTTCCAGAAGCCCTCATCTGAAGAGTCATCTCAAGAATGGTCTTCACCATTTCTTCCCGAAACAGAATCCCAGGACACAGACCACATAAAGTGGGCTTCAGTTCTTTCAAATGCAGACCAGCTCAACAGTAAGTCAACTTAAACCCTCTTTCGGATCTTCAATTCCAGCTTCTCCTGAACATTCAAGGCCCGGTGGTGGTGATCTGAACCAACTGAAATGTTACATTTGTATTAAACCTCATAACAGACAGGCAAGGCAATACAAACATTTATTAAAATTCAAGAATGGCCCAATTTATTACCAAAGAAAGGATGAAGCAGACGGAGGACTGAAAGCAACATCACTAACCATCTGAAACATTCGAAGACACCACAGGAGGAAGGAGTATGTGGTGGAACTCAAACAGCTTTGACTTCACTTCTGAAGCTGACAAAACAAAGATCATCTGCTTATTTTACAGCCATTCCTAACGATCGAAAGGAGGCCACGTGAAGCCAGGTCCACTGACACCATATGGCTGACAGGCTCTGCTTTCTTCTAAGTGCACATCGTGCAAACAAAACGCACTGTAAGAATTTCCCTTTATAAATCTTGCCCATGGCGCTTCAGTAGCACTTAGACAGTTCTTTAGGCTGTGAGCACCATTGTTTATACATCAGCTGCCTACACCTGAAGGAAATGCAGTGAAAATGTACATGAAAACGCAAGACAACCACAAAATCTAGTAGAGGAAGGCTAAGAACTGTTTCTTACATTTACACACATTACTCGTGAGCTATGATTTATTACACAGTTAGAAGACGGCTGTGGCTTCAGCTGCCTGACAGGCATGTACAGGTTACACGCCCTCAGAAGCAGGGTGTAGCCCTACAGCCTGAGGGGGATGACAGGCCAGTACTTGGGCTGCTTCTTGTCGCATTTGCGGTCAAAGGTGAGCTGCATGGCGGTCTCCATGCCTTGGATCTTGGCAGCGTCCTCTCCATACAGCTTCTTCATCTCCACCCCGCGTCTCTCTCCCGGCCTCTCCAGGGGCGGCCCAGGCCCACACATGTGGACTCTGTGAAGGTCGTGGTCAGCCTGCAGGTAAGTGCCCTGTCGCTCAGCCTCCAGCTGCTGTAGTTTCCCTGAAGTTGGACATTTCGGGGGGGGGAGGAGCATTGAATAGCACCCTGATGCCACGTCATGTTTTTAGCACAAGTGCCCTCCAGAAAAGAGGCTCACATTTCATGAGGGGCACTCATCTGACGCTCAAAACATTCCGCAACATTCCCAGATCTACTGGATTCAAGTGCCCTGGGAGGATCCACCTGCTATGCAGTAGATGTCACCAGAGCTCTCTCTGATCCAAGACCAGCAGAAGGGGAAAAAACAACATTCCCGGCATTTTTTTTTGTTTTGGAAACTTTAGTGATGGATTCTACAGATTGCAGAAAAAGCGTGGCAGCCCGTACGCCTAAACACCAGAAAGGGTCAGTTTGAGGCAACACCCAGCCCCCGCCTCAGGCTGAGGGGGGAGCCAGAGGTGCCGTAGTGCCTCAGCTGCCCTCTAAAGGACATGCAAGCGGCTGCAGAGACACACTAAACATGTCGTGGAGGAAAGAAATCCCACTGAGGGAGACGAAAGAGTCTCCCTTGGAAAATGTTTTTGTTTTTGTCTTACTCTTAACCTTTGCATTTCTCGGAGCCGAGCAGATCTCAGCCTCTAATCAGACTGTTGCCAAATGCACGGGCACTGCCTCCCCGGATTGAGCCGTATGAAAAGGGTGCTCAGTCAGGCAAAAGAACAAAACAGGAACAAAGCTGCCTGCCTGCCTTTCTGCTGAACAGATTTGAATAATCACAAAAAAAAGCATTTAGGGCAATTTAAGTGGCAGACGTGGATAAAGCCCCAGTGCTGCAGGGAGTCGAAGGCCAGCTGTAAGTCCTGCGAAAACGTGAGAACGGAACTGCAGGAATAAGACAGAGATGAGTGAGTTGAACAGCTGAACAGTGGGGGGGGGGGGGCAGCTGGAGATCGGACGGCCACATGATTCCTGTTGCAACTACCGCTGATGTTTTTTTCCTGTAGAATCAGGCTGGGGGTGGTGGGAGAGTTAGGGATTATGGATCTGAGGAGTCAGCACAAAAAGGGGGACGGAGCCTATGTGATTACGGGGTCCACGGAGGCCCAAGACATCCGGTGCAGCTTAATCATGGAACACAAGACGACTACATTGTGTATAAAAGGCCTTGGAGGGGGGGCTATGTGTGGAAAAAAAATGTGTCCCCCTGGGCCTGGACTTTACACACATTTTTGCTAATTTCCACACTGCACACCAAGGACCGTCATGATTACCCTGATGGGTGTACAAATTACTCACTGAAACATGCATCTCCTGTAGAATGGCATGACTGTTGTAGCCCAAATTGCAGAGATAATGGGTTTTCACACTAAGATGGAACCTGGATACCCTGGCATTTTCAGAGTGGTTCATTTAAGATGGAAAGTCATTTCTATTTGGTTACTTTAAGACCCCAACACTGGTGACTAACCCTACGAGAAACGTGTATGTTTCCGTCATTGCTCATCAAGATACAGGCTGCAGGGATATTGAGCGATACGCTGCTGTTCCCAGGCTCGCAAAAGCCGGCCTCTCCGACCAGCCCAATTAAGAGGGGAAAGTGGAAACTCACTCACTCTCTCTCTCTCTCTCTCTCTCTCCCCTTCTCTCTCAGTTCCACAGCAAAACTCTATTGCCAGGCAACCAGCACAAAAGCACATCACGGAAAACCATAAAGGCCAATGGCCTGCTTGGGCAGAGACAAAGGAGGAGACCCCGATCTGTTCTGTCCCACGATCGGACAATTTATGAGCACCACTGTTCTGGTAACAGAATCCAATGCTGTGAAGAGAAGGAAAATGTGACAGGATATGACACCTCTCTCTATATATAAAGTATGCTCAGTTGTATGTAAACTTTAAAAGACTTAAGCAGGCAGCACTCTGGATTTTGTCCCTGTCCTTAGTAGGAACAGGAGTCTATTTTCCTGGGCAAAGGTACAATGACACCTGCAAGCTTGGAGAGCGAGTCTGCCTGCACTAGACTACTGCATCAACTGGACATATTCTCCTTTGTGTGGGGGCAGGGTGCCAGTACTACCCGGACTGCGAGGAAGCCTTTTAAGGCTACTTAAGCACAACCTCAATCTGTGCAGAACCAGAGAATAACAGAGGAAAACATGCACAGCTGGATAAAAATCTCCTGTTGTAGCCAATAAAGCTTCAAGTTTTACAGCTTGGCATCCTGTTAAGGGCTGTGGACTATAACAGCAGATACTACACCACTGGGGGAAGGCTTTTACCCAGCCAAGATGATAACACAGCTAACTAGTGCCCCCTAAAGGTCATTCTGGCACCTGCAGGATCTTGAGAGAATTGTGTAATTAGCCATTATGGGAGGCCAGCAGTTATGTGTCTTGAGAGATTGACCACAGTGACCCTGAGGACAGTCTTTTCTGGACTGAATTACTTCTTACTGTGTGCAGTCTGTGCTTGGCAAACGTGGCCAGTGTGCTAGCAGCTAACCTTTATCCAGCCAAATCATTCCCCTACCCAGATAATGGGCTCTCAAGCACATATCACCTTTCTGCTGGGTGACATGATGCAGGGGTTAAGCTACGCCTTCTGCTTCACACAGATGCTCTCTGGGAAGCTGAAGAGAGATTGTGTCATCCTGGGGGGGTGCGGAGGGTGGATTAGGCCTCTGTGCCTGATCAGAAGGTTCGTAGTTTGAACCCCAGCATCGTCAAAATAGTTACATCTTGAATTTTTTTAGATCTCAACCCCCCTTGCCAGGCAAGATTACAAAATACCAGAATAGCTTTACTTTTAAAAATACCATCAAAATACAGTGTATTGTATATCGTGGTATAATACATGGAAGGTTTGATGGTATGAAATATTAGATACCCCCCGTGATTAAAAGCGTCATTTCATTTATAAGCAGCTGGTACATATCATCCCCTAAAAAGTCTGCTATTAACTCACTGAGCTCCTCCCGGTGCTGCTCTGTCTGTGTAAAATACTGCCGCAGCTCCTCCGTGATCTCCATGTTGCTGACGTCGCATTCGATCTCGCTTTCCGACTCACTATCGGAGCTGCTCTGCGGGGGCCCAGGGTGCAGAGCTGCTCGCGGCCTGGAACCTTCCCTCAGTGAGCCGCCCAAGTCCTCGGCAACGTGCCAGTCTGCGTAACGCTGCGATACGGACGCGCCGTGAAACACTTCCAAGGCCTTTCTGTAGGCTCGTCGGTGCCTCTGCAGCCAGACCATAGCCTGCTGGTAGTGCTGCCAGTACCTGGAGTACACAGGGTGTGAAAACCAGGAGACGACATCACTGTGGTCAGCCTGAGGAAGGTGAGAGCCAGAGAAGACAGAATCAGAGACATTAATGATAGCAGGTTACTGAACGCACGTGGAGTCCAGTGCTTTTCCATTACTTGACGTGAATCTTCACAATAAAAGTGTACGTATAGATACATGCATATATAGACGTCGAAAATAAACTATTTTTCCGTCAATAGCACAGAAAAGATCACCATCACGCAGTTAATAGCACAGAAAAGATCACCATCACGCAGTTAATAGCACAGAAAAGATCACCATCACGCTGTTAGTATTATTTTAACAAACACAAAGGGTGATAATTTGCCATGTGTTATTCGCTATAATGTTTCTTGAATGGTTTGACGTAATCAGACTTAAGTACAAGATGCGGAGTCCGACATAACTTTAGCCCATCCAGCTGATTAGTGAGCTCTATCCCCAGCTGGGGGGTAACCAGTTCAAATACTCCTAATAACTCAACCGGTTAACCAGCCGTCACATGTAAAATTTGAAAACATTAAAGGACCACAGTGACAAAGACGTATAAATCACACTGGCATATCGATTTAGGATAGAAATACAAAGGCGGCCGCGTTTTATTTCGAATACGTCTCGATTGCTCACCATTGACACCACGAACTTAGAAACCTACACAGGAAGTGGATACAATCCGCTTCCTTTTCCTATATAGTGTAGTTATACTGCCACCTGGCGGTATTCGATTGAAATAAATCCATTTTCCCATATCCAGAACATGGACCCGCTGGAGGCCGGACATTGAGCATATCATGGGCGGGGCAGGGCAGGGAACGGGATGCCAGTCCTTGTCAGGGCACATGCAAGCTTCCTGGGATGGGATGGGCTCTAAGCTCAATGGGACTCTGCACTGGTACATAGTTATAAACAGATGCCTTGTCGTCTAGTTTAATTTTGGTATATTTATTCATGCGTGTTTCCATCACTGACTTAACATTGGCCTATACGAGTGTGAGTACCAAAAGCAACAAAAAACTCTAAGAATACACAAACACAAATAAAAAAGATTAAGCACTTTCTATTTCAAATCTGAATTTACACATGACAACCTCCCAAATATACATTTCAAAGAGATAATTTACATTATTCTTAGAGTTAAGCATTTTCATGCCGATATACTGTAAAGAGAGTTATTTCTGTCCTTTGAACACTCATCCCCCATTCACAGCCTGTCTGGGGCTGACCTGCTCACCTTGAATCAACAAAACTACATACTTTTTTCCAGTGACAAAAGATATCCGTTAAGCAAACTCTCGCATAAGTCAAATTTTACTGAAGTCGGATTACCTCATACCATTCGAGAACCCTTATAGTGAATAACACATGGCAAAATATACCAGTAATACGCAGAGGAATAGCTACAGGACAGGCTAGGCAGGCAATTGCCTGGGGTCCCGAGCTGGAAGGGGAGCCCCGAGGGCAGATGGTTA
Source organism: Stomatorhinus ivindoensis (assembly GCA_019775895.2). Taxonomy (NCBI): domain Eukaryota; kingdom Metazoa; phylum Chordata; class Actinopteri; order Osteoglossiformes; family Mormyridae; genus Stomatorhinus; species Stomatorhinus ivindoensis. The sequence continues at coordinate 36,811,882 of JABFEB020000001.1, read as the reverse complement.
CATAGTACATTGCAACGACAAATACCCTTTGTGCTTTCTGTTTTTCATAAACTTGAAAATAAAGGATTTGTGTTTAATAAATTCTCTTTGTTGATATAATTAATTTAGACTTCACACTAAAATAATGGCGATAAATTATACCATGTCACCCTGCGGTGTGTTGGCGACTGCCCAGGGTTGGTTCCTTCCTGCACCAGTTGTTCCCAGGATAGGATCCTGTCCCCCCCACGACTCCAGTTGTGATTAAACGGTTACGGTGATGGATGGATGGATTGATGGATTATATGACTTGGTTGTAGGGTAACCCCATTACGTAGGGTTGGAGTTGTGGATGTCATTTGTGTGCCCAGGTCTGTTGGTCATTTATTTTCAAGCCTGTGTTGTGTTTTAAAGTCTGCGTTCAGTGACCTCTGTAGGCTCAGGGATTTTTCATGTGTAAATCTGGTTTTACATAAGCCAGGAGTAGTGTGCGTGTTTAAGTTGCTGAACAAAACAGTGTTTTAAAGGTGGGAATTTGGTCAGTGAGTGAATATGAAAAGTGCCATTTCAAAGTTGTTACAGAATACGACATATTTAGTAAAAATTTAATTCCAGTACTAGGTGTGGGAGTGTGGTGCCTGTTCGAGAAGCTGGTTTCCATTTTAACTTTTAACTTTTTCTGTTGTCAAGGCTCTGTCCGGTCCAGCAGACCTGAAAGACTGTTGTATCTGACAGCATGCTGTGAAGTGCTGTAAGCTGCATTGCATGCTAGAGGCAGGCAGACAGTTGATAGTGAGCATTTTATATTTAGCCCAATATATCTTTCAGTTCTTGAAATAAATCCCAAGTTACTCAATATAAGGATTCACATTAACATGAAGAACAAGCTGAAAACTATCGAGAAGCATTTTCTCAGTGTTTCTTTGCTCAAGAAAAACAAATTAGAAAAACAAATTTAAAAATAATAGGAAGTCAAAGAAAACTTCCTGCAAAATTATAAAGTAAATAATATTGTATAAAACCATTCACAACTGTTCTATATGCTAAATTTAGGCCTACCCATACAATGCAATTGTGCAATTGAGATTAGGGCATTTCTAAAGGATAATAAAGCAGGACCACTGCTGGGGTTTATTCCAGCAATGCCGACTGGAACAGCCACTATTTGATGTGCCGTTTGGAGAACAACAGGATGCAAAATCAGTTCCTTTAAAGAACATTTTAATCTTTGCATCCTCCTTTACTCCTTGACAACAGCAATAAACCTTAGAGGCACTGGTAACATTTCTCAAATATGTAATCGGAATGCGAGTTATCTTTCACTCTTGGATGTGTGTTATTTTCGTTATTTTGAAAAAAGGAAATACTTAAAAGAGAATTATCCTCAAATGTGTTAAAAAGGTTAGGTTTATATTCCCTTAGAAAATATTACAAGGAGGAAAATCTCTTTGAAATGCTTATTATTTAAGCTGGCTGCACCACATCATTTTCAGGAATTTTTGTGTGATTAATTTTAAAACAGTTAAATTTACTAGACACAGCATGTTTCCATTTTCAGATACTGTGATAAACATGCCAGTTAGAGTTAATTTTGTATATCTAATTTGCATAAACATACACTGAAACTTTCACAGCCAACCATTTCATAAATCATTTGTAATTCCATTTTTATATGGTTTTTAAAAAGCCTTGTTTTTGTTAGTTGTTCTTTATAATGGAGTATGAAATTAATTAGTTTCAATGGAAATGAAAATCCTTAAAAAGGTTTTTTCATGTCAGGTGCAGCATAAAATATAAAAAAGGTGCAGAGGTCACTTCTACCAAGTAATGCATTTCAGGGGTTCGAATTATAGGTCAGTGTGACTCTTCTGATTCAAGGGTTTAGACCCAATGTCACAGTCATATTACAGTAAAACTACTGCATATCTGTCCTGTTAACACTTGGTTTTAAAATGTGTCTTGGGCAACTGGATCACAAGTGTTCAGCACTAAATACAAATGGAAATGACTGCCAAGACGCATTGTGGTCTCAAACCACTTGACATGTTGTGGCTACAGGCTGAACTGCCATTTTGGTGTTGCTATTATTGAATGGGTAAAATGGTAAAACATTGCATATATTTAAGTGATAGCCACAGAAGATAAAAATATAACAACAATATGAAATCAGTCATTGATTACAGGTGATATAAGACAATGGGAAAAAAAATTCTGGACACCTTTTTCATGTATAATCTTCAACTGAAATCCTTTGATGGCGACTGATGGCAAATGTGAATCCATCCATCCATCCATTATCTATACCCGCTTATCCTACTGGGTCGCGGGGGGTCCGGAGCCTACCCGGAAGCAATGGGCACGAGGCAGGGAACAACCTTGGACAGGGGGCCAGCCCATCGCAGGGCACACCCACGCACCATTCACACACACAGGCACACCTACGGGCAATTTAGCAACTCCAATCAGCCTCAGCATGTCTTTGGGGGGAAACCGGACTAACAACCCTGGATGGGGAGCCAGCCCATCACAGGCAAATGTGAATACTTCATGTTATTGGAATGATTTCTGATTTTTTCAGAAATAACTGACAGACACACCAACCAAAAGATGACAATAACGGAGGAAAATGATACCTTCGGAGATTCTGTCATGCATTCTAGTGCGATGACTGTTGTGTAGATTTACCATTAAACAGGCCTATACGCAAATGAAGTAATACTTCTTACACGATATCCAACTATCTTTCTTGGTGATATTAATTTAGACTGATAATGAGACCCTAAGCCAAGATCGTGCCTTTGGGAAGCTGTAAATAAAGTGAAATGGCCCAGGACATTCACTTTATGTTGTTAAAATTAGGATTAAAATATTTAAGTATTCAAATATGTGCAAATCTTTTCAGAATGAATTTTATGCCTTAGTTGAAATCCAGTGAAGGTGATCTGTGTGGCTGAAATAACTTTCCATTATCGCTAACTGTCTGGATCACGAGCGGCCAAATTAACATATTGTTCAAAATCACACATATGCTCTACAAAGCTCTTAGAGCTCAGTTATGAACATCAGGTACATCTCCTAATGGTATGGGACTGAACAGAGTATCTGTAAACACTACCCAAAGTCCTTTAATTAGCACATTTTGTTAACAACACCTAATGTGAAATATGAAAAACATCATATTTCCCTTCTGACTATTTTTAGAGGTGCATCTTGCCTAAAATCAATTTCTCATTAGAAATGCTTCTTCTAATTCCAGTGAATGTTATTCTTGCCTGTTGGCTTCCAGTTTAATATGCAAAGGTACTTCTGTATGGTTTTTCTAGTATCACAGTCAGTATAGTATAGTATAGTAAATTATAGTATAGTATAGTACAGTATAGTATAGCATAGTGTAGTATGAGTGTGTCATACTCTGCAATGAAAAAAGGGCTTCTAAAACCAATGATTCATACTGTTTCCAACGCTACTGATTTTGAGTTGAACTGAATTTTCAAAGTAACTGTACGAAAAACAACTGGTAACATAGTGCTTTTTGTACACTTCATTTGTCCGACTGAAAAGCTCAGTGGTGAAAACTGTAATTAAGGAGTATGTGTTGTTTTTACAGAACTAACCCCATTCTGTAAGGTGGCCTTTGATGTCTTTGAAACTCCAAATGGGGTGAAATTGAAGTTGGTTACCCAAAAGGACCTGAGCTATCCATCCTTAGGTTTTTAAGTAATTTCATAATTAGGGGTAAGCTAGCACTTTGCGTCTTTTTAGCAAATATTAACGAGAGCTTCTGGGTGTCTTTCTGAACTTACATTGAGACTGAATGGTGAGGGCACCCAAGCAGTCCCCCGCTTCCCCAACGAGACGCCCCTGTCCGTAAAAGCCTTCCACTCACAGAGTCAGTATTCTGTGTTATATGTCAGAAGGAAAGTCTGCAGTTGATCTGGACTGATCTAGTAAGGGACACATGAGCACCAAACAGAACCAAACCAATATAACATAGATGACATCTCTGTTTGCATCCTTACACTCATCTGTTTTGTTAATTAAGCAGCTGTCAAATACTTGGCTTTGAGGGACCACAGTATGACTCGATGAATAAGCCAATGGTGCTGCAGGCAATCAATCCATCAATCCATCAATCACATTCAGTGTAATACAGGACAGTTCACAAACAAGATGCCACAGGGAGACACATATGTGTTTTCTTTAGAGGTTTTGAGCTACACTGGAACATTATGCTAAAGTATAAATTAGTCTGCTATGGTGAACTCTCTCCTTAGTATAGTATTTATTTATGTAGTACCAAAGTCATGGAGTTACACCATTAGTCTGTTGCTGTGCATGATTGACTTAATGGGTAAGTAACTAATATGTTAAATCCTGGTTTGTATTTTAGAATAGAATTTAAACATTGTTAATTTAGGGTTAACCGGAGATCTAATGATTAACGCGCAATCATGTTATGTCAATGCAAGTTAAATTTCTTTCCAGAGTTGCCTGTTAATGTACCGTGCCGTATATATTTAGTAGGTGAGAGATTTATCTAACTGACATTGATATTATTAATCTGACTTCATATATTGTGATCTGAATCTGTATTTAATTTGTATTATTTAGAATATGCAAGTTTGCATTATAATGAATGTTCCAATGTAACAATCTAAGTAGCCACCGAATTGCAGATGACAGTTGTAAGATAGTGATAATTCACTGAATACATTTGTTTCTGTTGTAGACCACAGCCAGTTATATTCAGCAGACTAATCACAGCTGCCCATGTAACAGATCAGAATGGTAACCTTGTTTTCCAGCTATCAGTCTGCTTTCCTGTATTAAAGTGTTCATAAGTCTGGATCATGAGTATTGGGGTCCAGAATTGGTGCATGTCTGATTTGGCAAGGGGGAACAACCATATATCCTGGAATTCTGGAAATAATGCTTCCCCCTCACGTTGGGGCAAAAGAGTATGTGAGAGGGTTGAAAGTAATTTGTGTACATAATTGCATGTGTGTAAATGGGTATTATCAGTATTGGGGTCCTGAGTTGCTGCCTGTCTGTTTTAATAAGGGGAATCAAATATTCTGCAATTCAGGGAATAATTTCTTATTACAATTGTGCAAAGAAGTATGTAAGGTGAATGAAAATCATTTATGTACATAATTACATGTGCTTAAACTAGTGTAATCAGTAATGGGGTCCAGCATTGCTGTGCGTCTGTTTTAGCAGGGGGAACCATATATTCAAGCCTTAATGTAATAATGTTCTCCCTTCATATTATGCACAAACATATAATTGCCAGAAAGAGTGATTCAGTCATACATTTCCAAGAGATTTACATCACCAGTTTGGTGTCCTGTAATTTCTCTATCTGTGTGTTAGCACAGGAATCCATGTATCACAATGGCTTAATAGAACTGAATTATGTTTAGATGGGTCTCAAAGGCATAGTTGCTTGCATTAGTTGATAAATGTAATTAGTAAGTTGGTTGCAATTAAGTTATCACATTGATATCACATATACTGTAAGATATCACATTGATATCACATATAGGATATCACATCGATATCACATATAGGATATCACATCGATATCACATATAAGATATCAGATCGATATCACGTATAATTTATCACATTGATATCACATATAAGATATCACATCGATATCACATATACGTTGTCACATCGATATCACATATAAGACATCACATCGATATCACATATAAGATATCACATCGATATCACATATAAGATATCACATTGATATCACGTATAAGATATCACATCAATTGTCATGCATACTATAGGTGAAGTCCTGCAAACAGTGCTACCGTTTTATGTATTATCTTATAATCAGCAACTTAAATCATTTCACTTACCTTTAAAAACAATACACAAATAATGAAAAGACATCCAATGTTTTTGCATAGCAGTTTACTCAAAAAATTTGTAGAAAGATATTAAAACGACAGAGAAACAGTCTAACTAAAAAGTCATGATTCAAATCTGTGTGTGACAGTGAGAACATCTCTCTTCTGGGCACCGAGTTGGATGTCACCCAGGATACTAGTGGCCAAACATTTCAATTTGTATGATATTCTTTGATTATAAACATTTATAAACATTACCTCCAATATAGGGGAAGATGGTGGTGCCGGAGGTAGCAGTATCATTCGGCAACTGTAGGGTTGCAGGTTCGAGCCCTGGTTCCTCCTGACTCCATCAAAGTGTCCTTGAGCAAGACACTGAACCTCCAACTGCTCCCGGTATGCAGGTTGGCACCTTGCATGGCAGCCTCTGCTACCGGTGTGTGAGTGTGTGTATGAATGGGTGAATGTGAGGCATTATTGTAAAGCGCTTTGGAAAAAGCGCTATATAAATGCAGTCCATTTACCATATTCATGTAGTATTTATTTTTTAAAGTGTAATACTAAAATGCAGGGCAGCATGGTGGTGCAGTGGTTAGCACTGTGAGTGAATGGTGTGTGAGTGTGCCCTGCGATGAAGGTCCCTGCCTCATGCCCATTGCTTCCGGGATAGGTTCCAGACCCCCCAGTAGGATAAGCGGGTATAGAAAATGGATGGATGGATGGATGGATGCTAAAATGCCTGGTGTTTACACAACTTTGGCCTGCTAGTAATTTTAACTATAAAGTAGTGGGGTCACATTACGATTTAAATCAGCGTGTGACAGTAGGAACATGGGGGACTGAATTTCCTATAAAACCGACCGATATTTGAAGTTTATTAATATTCAAAGTTAGCAGTACCACTAAAATAATGGAGAGGATTACATTGGACAGTCAGCCATTTTCCATGGTGGACGATGAGGAATTTTATTAGGTTAATACTTATAAGCATCACCAGTACCACTACTTATAAGAAATCTCAAAGTTCCAACCCCTGACAAGTTTATAATTTTTCCACATTGCTTGACTTTAGATAGTCATATTTGCTAATAAAATTTTCAACCTCCACCCCTTAGATATTAAGCTTAAGTTTTCTCAGACTTGCCCTAGATTGTTCATTCAATTCACACAAAATTTGAGCTGCAACCTCTTGAGACCATGTAGAAAAATGTCCACTGGATTTCACAGTAATTGTTCTGATGCTACAGAACAATTTATTTCTCAGGCATAGTCTGTTTACGCTTAAAGAGCTATTTCTCATCAACAGAACATCCATTTCTCACCAAATATTCCTAGTTGGCATGACATTCCAAAGTGAATCACCAAATTTCATAAAAATCTCCAAAAATGGGGCAATAACTCAAAATAGCTTAGAACCCACAAACCATTGGACATAAAACATGACATTTTGTATGCATGTTCATGGGAGGATGTCCCAATAAATCACATAATAAAAGTTTATTTACTCATCAAACATAGCTGACAACAGCCAATCAAATTTCAGCAGGCTATAATTACCCTTGTTCATTATTAAATCTGGCACATTGATTGATTTTTTGTTCTCTGCTGAATAAAAAATAATGTGACATCAATCCACTAATCTTTTATTTGAGTACCATTCTGATGTGAAATCTGTTCTTTCACTTAAGTACGAAAACTGAGTATATCTTTCACCCCCGCTTCAATGATTGTGTAATGCCTGTAGGTAATATACTACATGCCTACTCATGATATCATCATAGTTCCCATTCAGCATCTAACTGTTTCTTAGTTCTCAGTGTGAATGGGTAAACCCCTCTGTGTCAGTGAATAAACCCCGTTCTTTGGAGATTCCTGACTTCCCTCGTCATTCCTGCCCGACGCC
>JABFEB020000001.1:36783082-36801503 GCA_019775895.2 Stomatorhinus ivindoensis | reverse complement strand
GTCTGGGGGCTGGGAGAGAGCAAAAACGTGGACTGTCTGGGGGCTGGGAGAGAGCAAAAACGTGGACTGTCTGGGGGTGCCCGAGGATTGGGCTGGGAAATACTGATGTACACACTTTGATAAGGGGCAGCACTGGGGATTGGTCGGTACCACTATGTTCTCCCCCCCATCAGGGCTGCAGGTTCATTTTGCTTCCTCCTGCTGTTCACAATCAGCAGCTTGGGAAATTAGAGCCTCTAAATTTCCCCTTCATGAGCATGTGCCCCGTGACAGGCTAGCATCCCACCCAGGGTGCTCTCTACCCCGTGCAACCAGGGTTGGGCTTGGAAAGAAATTATAAAACAGTATATTGTAAGTATAATTTTGATTGCATACTATAAAAATATATTTTTGAGAGTCCACTGAAGGCTGCTATTACAGCACTTGAATGTGTGACTATAGAGGTTAACAATATGTTTTTTTTTCTGTTTTTGTTCTTTGTGAACATCGAGTCCCTGCAGAGTAATAGCAGATGTTTGCATACATTTTCAAGTGAAAAGTGAAGGATCATTTCTTTTTTTTTTTTTTTTTTTTACTTTTGAATATAAAAGTCAACTTAAGCCAGGTGTATCAACACATGATTCATTATTGAATCTGCCCCACCAATTGATTGGCCATTTTGCCGAGAAAATTAAGAACAATGTAATGTTTAGCTTGAGCTGAAGACCTCCTAGTGTGTGGCTTCCAAGTTATTTGAGTCCTCTGGTTTAAGTGTTAGCTGTTAAGGTAGGGCATGGCTGAAGGGATGATCCACAAAGTGGCTTGGAAACAAAGGGTTTTACTGGAACTAACAAACTAACATGAAACATAGGGACCACGCGGGGTCAAAATAAAAGCAGGAAATAAAACTAGATCTGAACAGACCAAAGAAAACAAAGGGGAAACAAATGCCAAACAGCAATGGGAACCACAAACAAGAACCATGCAGGAACAAGTGTAGCACGTACAGGGCAAATGCAGGAATCAAATGCACAGTACTTATAGGAAACAGAACTAACGCAGAGCTTGTCTTCGCCTCAGCTGCACCTACAGAGTCCGTCTTGCCTACCTCGCCAGTGCCTTCTTCTGAGCTGCCTCATCAGATCCAAACCTGGATCCACTGACCAAGAGGATGCCCACTGCAGAACATCAGGTCCAACCCTGATTATGTCTGCCCCAACCCAGCGTCCACAGTTTCCCCTCATCAGACTTCTGCCACATTCTTGTCTTTCTGTGTTTTAGAGAGGTTCCTGGGGGCATGGATAAAGTTGGTGCTCCCCAGACCCAATGCCAGCAGTCATCCCAGCACCCACAGGCCCTCTCCAGGTTCCCTATGGACCAGTGGTACCCACTCTGATAAGTCCTGGACGGTCCATTATGCCTCATGCTTAGCCCACTCATCCATGCGGTGGCCCAGGAAACAGGGGAACACACTAGGAACAGAACAGACTTGGAAAACATTGAGAGATGGGATGGCCAGCGACACTTGCTGGCCAAACCAGGAAATGTTAGACTGAATGGGACAAGATAGGGACCAGTCCTGAAAGTTAGCATCCTGACAACCAGAGAATTAGGGAAAAAAGCATTAAATAAACACTCTAAAGCTTTGTTTTTTCTTAGGTTGCTATTTTGCAGATGCAGATTTTAGGTCAACACTCAGGAACATCTTACACACCTCAGCTGGGAGAGTCAGGATTCTCTGAGGGAGTTGGACCTCCTTCCGCTGTGGCACTATTTGACCCATAACCTGCAAGGTTCACATGCCACTTGGATGTCATGCTGGGGGAATGTTAGTGCCATCATGCAGGTTTACTTGCTGTTAGTCTCAAAATAGGTCACCTTATCTTAAACTGCTTATGTTCCTGAAACCCCCACAATTTAAAATACTTCTAAAAATTATTTTATTTGTGGCTTTTCATATTTAGGTAATGTAAGACTTCCTCTGTAACATTCCAGAAAATGGGACATGATTTAGTGAACATGATTTAATTTGTTCTCTTTTTGTATTATAGTCATGTGACAGAGGCTTTTATTCAAAGAAGGCTCAGACACTTGGGGGTTAGGGGTCATGTTTGTGGGCACAACAGGGAAGCCACTCTGCTGGTTATAGGATTTGAACCAATGAACTTCCAATCACTAGCACAGCAGCCGGACCTGCTAGGCCGCAGACCACACCATCTTGGGATGATGCAGCACACAGGTGATGTACAGGAGTGGTGCTGTGTGCTTAAATGACTGGCTCTTAACTCTATGTCCCCGTTCACCCTTCAAAGCTGGGAGGTGGGAATCCCATGGCTCTGTGGCAGCAGTCCTGTGAAGTGCCCTGTGACCAGGCACTGAAATGTGTTACACTCTGACCATAAAATTAATTGATGGTGACCAAGCACTGGCCTAAAACATCCAGCAAGTGGCTCAGCAGGCTAAGTCTCTGTGTCCGAGATCAGAAGATCGTCATGCCCTTGACAGAACAGTCGCATGTCTGTGGGCCTTTGAGCAAGCCTGAAACCCCTAGCTGCAGAGGTGCTGTGTGTCAGCTGACTCCCTCAAGCTATTCAGAGTAAGATGGGGCCAGGAAAGAGAAGCATTCCAATGCAAATAAATTTTGTTTTGTTTAAATATCTAACATAAGGATTATTGGGTGTCTTTCTTTCATCTGGCTGAATTACGTTACTCCAATATATATTTATTTTCCTGAGTATATGTTTAATTTTATGCAATGCTTGGCATTCCATCTTGTTTTGCCCCATGCCTTGCACCTGTAGCTTCTGCCACAGGCGCCAGCCCCCCACGACCCCGGATTGGACAAGTGGTTGCAGAAAATGGATGGATGGAAGTTTAATTTTATATGTAGCTTATTGTTTTTCATATTGCTTACATCTTTGATATATAAATTACTTCATATTTATATTGCATTGGCTTTGGAAGTCAGCAATGTAAACTTTAAATAAAATAAAATATTTTATATTTTTAAATAAAAGCTTTAGAATCGTGAATTGAATCTACAGTATATAAACCATGTTTGTGAATGATGCAAGAAAGCTAGCCAGATGACAAATTTCTGTTACACAAGGTGCAACTGCTGCTATTTAAGAAGATTTTTTAAATCTCTCAGGCCTTAAAGAGAATAATAATGAAAGTAACTGGCATTATAGGACCCCTGAGCAGCTGTGTGTCTATCGACAGCACACTGCTTAACAGCTCCACGCCCCACTGGCTCACGTCACCCGCTCATTCGCGGCCTGAGGTCGCTTGCTGCCGCTCTTACTGTTCAGCTGGTGCGGATCCCCTTGTCTATGTCTTGCTGTGGCACTGTTGCCATGGGGACGGCATTTGCAGCCAAACCACTCTCTGTAAATTGTCTCATTCTGACACAGACCGTGTCGTGTTAGCAGACAGCCTCAGATGCTGGGAGGGAGCATTTGGCATTGTCCTGAGAAAACAGGAAGCCCTCCCCTTTGCATTCTGCCAAATAAAACAAGCAAATACTTTAATAGCACCTATTGGCTGTAGGTTGTAATAGTAACCACTAGTTGATTACTATTGTACCATGAGGATAAGCAATCAATTTGACAGAATACTCTCCTCATTTGGTGTTCTGGTGAATCCCAGCTTGATTTCCATGGGTTGCAGAAGGATGTTTATCATGAACTTTAGTCTGGTATACAGGATGAATGCTCTGTCTAAGGACTGGAAGCATAGCTGCCCCTAGGTTAAATCTAAACACGGGAATATGTTGCCATCTCATGGAAGAGGGAGATCACAGCCAGACCATAATCCTGTCAAATGAGAAGATGACAGACAATTATAAACTGGATGTCAAATACCACAGGGGAGCCTGATGCATGCATGCGATTACAGACTGAGTTTCCTTGGAGATCGGAGATGGTTGTGCTGGATCACAGTACTAAAAACCCCAGGGTTTGCATCTGTAATCCCTTCCCCTTGGCAACCACCTGTGTGTGAGCAAAGACTACTGTCAAAGCCTTTTACATCCACAGGAAATTCAGGAAATACTTCAGAAAGGCGAAATTCAAAACATGTTGTGTCATTTCCAAGAGAATGAAAATGTATTCTTGGAAGAAAATTCAGTCTATTAAATAAATTCTATATTCAAATATTTAAGCTATGAGCTTAGTAGGGGGAGTTAAACACTGTTGGAAAAAAATGAGCTGTATTGAGAACGATCTTTTGTTAGTCTTACAAAAATAATTATTTTTGTCTTAGCGCTGTGTTCTAAGCATTATTATCTAAGGTTTCTCACTCAAATGCTTCATGTCCCAATTTCCAAATGAACAGTAATATTTTTATGGCTTCATTGAACACAAAAACTCTGTAAATCCACTAGGACTGCTGGTTATGAGAAAATTAGAGATTGAAATAATAACTAATAAAGTTGTACGTATTTGATCTGAATGTTTGCCTGTCAGAGGCTTAACCAGAACACATCGATATCATGTGGGCACAGAGCAATCAGTGGTATTTGTTTTAAGTTGTGAGGAATGAAACAGACAGAGCCAATTGAATCAAGGAGCAATTAGCTTGGATTCTGAGTGAAGGTGAACTTGTGGAAACAAAAGCTCATTCCTTTCCAAGGCAAAATTCAAGACGGCTAGATCAGTGTACGTTGTAATTAAAAAAGGTGGCCACTGGTGTTACCTGGATGACCTAGTCATTGCTCTCTCATTAAAGACAGAAGTGAGCTGTATCTAACTGGGGTGTCTCATTTTGCAGTGGCTTTGCAGAACCTTGCCATGAATATGGATGGAATATATAGCTTATAATGAATAGTATAGTCTTGAATATTGTAATAGATGTTCATTACGACCCAAAATAAGTGGGTAGTGGATGGGTGTTTACATGCACGTACAACCTAAATTTGGACACTTGTGGATAGAGTTTTGATACAGAATTACCATAAAAGCCATTGCCAAATGTATTTAATGGCGATATAATTGGGATTTGGCCCTTTGGATGGTGCTGCCATGACATGATGGGGGGAATATGGCTTTTTTTCTGGTTAGCACGGCTGTCATATTACCCTCTCTGAGCAGAGAACCGCTGCTACATCTCACCAAAGGAAGTGGCAGCAGAAGCAGAGGGAGACTGTGCCTGGTGGGGACCCGAGGCGAATATAACATGCTGTCAATTCCGTGGCTGCCTCTTGCTGGTGAATGATCTCTCTTCTGAGTTCCCACAAACTGCATGACTCATTTGCTCAGTTCATGCAGAACTATTAAACATGGAAAAGCCTCATCTAACCTCTGAATCTCCATGCAGGCAAGGCTACAGTTTTACAAGCATCATAACTACTAAAAAAATGATCATCAGTGTGATCATTGAAAGTGGCTCAGCTCCAGGAATGCAGTGACAGCCAGCTGTGTTTTCACTGCAGCTAGCTAGGGTCAGAGATAAAGAAAAACAGGGAGCTTTGCCGTGGGGTGTCAACCATGAAACTTGCCTATGGCCCCACATGGGCTTCGACCATCACTGGGACGGGCAAAAAGTGGGAGGTGTAAAGTGGGCAAACACAGTGCAGTTTGCAGATCACTTAATCCCACCAGTAGTGTATCGATTTTAACAGGTGTATCGATTTTAACAGTGTCACTGGATTTCTGAAAGATTACTGCAGGACAAGTGAAGTAATATTATTTGTAAATAATCCCCATGTCATTTTACATTTTCTGTTTATTTACGAACATTCTGCACAGCTACACTATCCAGAATGGCATCTTTCCTATTTATAATGGCAGTGACATCATTACAGATGCTGATTTGTAACAGGCAAGCTCCAGTGTATGTAAAAAAAGAGTCTCCTATTATTTTGCACATGGAAATGCGATATCACATTAGGAAAATTCACAGGTTCACGTCACAGGCCCCGAGGAGTGAGCTGTAAGTCTTCAGGGGGGAGATGATCTTCTTTGGCATTCAGTGGAGGCTTCATCACTGAGGACGGGGGAAGTCTTTGATTGGCAGCTGAACGTCTCTGTGACAACCCCTCTCTTACCTTGCAGAGTGATGCGGAGTGCCAGAGTTAACCAGGACACCTGCGGGGAGCTAGTGCTCCCCCAAAATCCATTCAACCAAGGGATTCTATATCATTGTCAGTTTCATACAGATAAGAAATTTGGTTCGCTCAGCTGCTGTTTCAGACATGTTGATTTTTAAGGTTTAGGGTTTTTTATGACCAAAGGATACAATATTTTTACCACCTACTGCTGAAAGCCCTTAGTAATTATATCATCAAAAATTGTTCACCTTTAATGAAATACCCATAGTAAGGTCTTAGAACCATTTTGTCTTTGTTTTGTGTTTTTTTGCTTTTTAGACACCACATGGTATTTATGCAGAGGTACATGGTCAGAGCCCCCCCCCCCCCTACTGTTTTCTTTGAGGGTTCCATTTTAGCAGAGGACCCCGGGCTTCAGTTTGGCTAAGCCAGTGCTTTAAAGCTCCCCTGTATATATGAAACTGAAGGTACCCCGTGTTCTGTGTGTCTGCCTTTGTCTGAAGATACCATAGAATAAGGGGTGGGGGAGGGGCAGAGATCAAGGGTAGGGCAGATCTCTCCATAGTCGCTCTCTCTACCCCAGAGCACGGCAGCAGTCAGTCCCCATGCTGGATCGATACAGTGACCAGTCCCATTGGAACGGGGGGGTTCCTGAGAAGCCTCAGCATACACTAGCATCTCTACCCCACTATGGAGCGATGGTGGCGCAGGAGGTAGTGCAGCCAGAGGGGTGCAGGTTCGAGCCCTGGTTCCTCCTGACCCCATCGAAGTGTCCCTGAGCAAAACACTGAACCCCAAATTGCTTCTGGTGAGCTGGTTGGTGCCTTGCATGGCAACCTTTGTGATGGGTGTGTGAATGGGTGAATGTGCTATATAAATGCAATCCACTTGCCATTTTACTCTGACCTGGCCTCACCCTCACTAACTGTTAAACATCCTTCTTGTTAATCAAGCTCAAAATGCAATGTTGATGTTAACTTTCTTACGCTCCGTCTTTGTTTTGAAGGAGAGAAAATATTTATTCTCATGAACTCACTACCGTAACATAGTTTTTTTCTCCTTTTTAAAATGAATTAATTAATTCATTGCCTAAACTGTCGATTTTTCCTCTGGGGCAGTTAATCAGTTTTAATATATTTCAACCTATTTCTGTGATAAACAAAATGACTTCATAAAATCTCAGGCAAGAATTATGAAAATTACAAAATTGACAAAACTAATACAAAATTAAACAAATTAATGGCTTATGGTGGGTTGCATTCAATAAAGCTGAAAAGTTTTAAAACATTTCATCCATTTTTGTGTTATTTGATCTTAAAATAAGATTTTTGGATAACTATTTAGAGAAAATCGCTAAAAAAAATCATTAAATCAAACTAACAAATTGTAATATACCTAAAAGTTTCAGGTGATATCAGTTGCTCAGCACATAAGAACACTATTTCAATGTAACATTTTTTTTTCCAAAAAATCCTCAAGAAAGACCCACTAACATGTTCCCAGTAACATGACTGATGGGGGAATGTCCTTGCCTTGTTTACATTACGCCATTAAAATAGAGCATGTGCTTTTTGTCTGTTGGATACAAAAGCAGAGCCATCCATCACTGCCTGTTCCAGCAGAAGACAGCTTGATCTCTCAGCCTTTTCCACACTAATCTAGGAATATGTCACTTCCTTTTTTAAACTCCCACATTTGGTGACAAGCTGACCTTTATTAAGATCCAGGCATCATTTTAATGACTTAGTTGTTTGTGCAACCCACAATGCAACATTGCACATGCCTTTGTACTATGTGAGCTAAGGGTAATTGCACATCCACAGTGCAACGAGTGAATGTTAATTATACCATTAATATGACGTGACAAAGCTCATCTTGTTATGATTAGTTTGCTTTTCTAGAAACTGTCATGCTAGTTCAGATCTGTACCAGGGCAGAAGCTTCTGTGGGACGCATAAGAAAGAACAGCTGAAAATGCTGGACTGACTTCATACCAGCGAGCTTTGAAAAGTGATGCTCATTCTACCTGTCACATACCTGTCTCATATTAATTGGTGTTTATTATTTTATGCACTATTTCTGTCAATGATTCAATGACGTGTCTATTTTCCTTAAAAATATCTGAATGATGCAAATCTGTCACTGTGTTGCCCTTTGAATTGGATTATAAAAAGATGTTTAGAATTGTTTGGCCTCTGTCAGGGCGGCAGGGAGCCTCAGTGCAGAGCTCTGCTGCCTCATACACACAAATCCCAATTCCCAGCTCTTGGTGAGGATGCAATGTCTACCTTTTCAACCAATCTTTTCTCTTACAGCCCAAAAACAAGTGATTAGGTGAATCGGTAACATTAGATGAATCTTAGTGTATGTGCAAGTGTGTGTCCTGCGATTGACTGGCATCCCGCCCAAGTTGTCCCCTTTGTTGTGTGCTGTCCTGCTCACTGTGACATTGGACTGTGGCACTGTCCTTCCTGTGGAAGACGAACTGATAAAATGAGGCTCAAGGCTCCTATTATTAAAAAAAGGGGCATGATTATTGTATGTAGACTGAAATTTTATCACGTTGCCCTACCTCCTCTTATGCACGAACTATCCAGTAACAGTTTTAGTTTTAGTGTTTCTATGCTTCTCTTCAGTCACCAGATGTTTACCTCTTTTGCCATTTAGTAATGAGTGTGCTCTGCTCTCCTTAACAGTAGATACAATCCACTGAACGAGGCTCTAATGATCAGCAGAATACTGTCTATCCATCTTCAAATGGAATCTGATTGCTTATTGGAGCATTTAGCAACATGTACTCCAATTATATCGACTCTGTAAAAGCACATTTTAGTTTAGCTTAAAAGCTTGAGGAGTTTTTTTCACAGAAATAAATTTGTTGGTGGTGTGGTATCATTTAAAACAAATGAGCCTTATAAGCATTTTAAAGGTGTTTAGATAGCTCATGATCCTCAGATAACTTTTGAGACATATGATATATAATATATTTCCATTTCCAAGACTCTATCTTGATTTGCAGTACACCCTGTACCTCTCAGTCAGCAGGAATTTTACTTTACTCTACCGCTGTTCACAGCCACTATGAGATCTAGATGGCAGAAGACTTTCACATACATTTTCTGTCATGGTTTTATGTTTGCGCCATGAGCCTGCAGAATGTATCTCTCAAAATCAATAAATAAAGCACTGCTCTGGTTCTAATATGTTTAAGATATTAAAATATATGAAATAGATAAAACAACATTCTCTGGACTACTGCCCACTAACTCAGTACCAGTAAGCTCAGCACCATATGCAACACATTCATTGTATTTGAAAGATAAAACAAATAAAGAATAGAAGAGCGAAAATATGTTTTTTCTGAACAGTTAAAACACAATCATGTTCTATCAATAATAAATGAAAATGGGCGACTCAAGATATAGACCTACAGCACATCTTTTTTATATAAGTAGCCCTATTTTTATTTGGACCATCGCAGTGGTGCCCATTGGGCAACATCTGTCATTTCAGTTCTTGGACAGCTCCATGATATTATTTGTTTAAAAGATTTTAGTATTTAGATGGATCCAGGTGAGTTTCTAGTTGTTTCTAGCTTTTCGTTTTTGAAGAAAGATTAGTATTGGGGCTGAAATGCTCTGGGATAGACTTAAAATACTCAGGGCTATAGCCCCGAGTGATCGGACCTAATGACGTCCAAGGACAGATCCAAATTATTGGTTCTTAATGAACTACATGTGATATCATAACTTGGACAGCCCCATGATATTCGTTCTTAAAAAGATACCTGATTTCAGAACTTGTACAGCTCCAAAATTGACTGAGCTTTTGAGTGTGCAATGCAGTGGTAATTAAGTATAACACACTAAAACTGTAAGTAATAGATTTTAATGCTTTTACAAAGTCAGTCAAGTACATTTTCCTGTTTGGCAATTCTTGAACTTCAGTCCTGCATGAGCCATTTCCACTAGCCTGACTCAGTCAGTCTCTACAGCTCTCCTAAGCTTTGCTTTAGGGCTGGAGCGCTCAGTATTTTCACTGATGTGGATAGGAATTCTGTTTCCAGGGCAACCGAAGTATAAGATACATTTCCATCAACATCTCTCCTCTCTACCTTTTATTTCCCCTATTTAACGGCACAATACGAAGAGCAAACACGTTTTACATGCAGGACCAAAATGTGATTTCTAATTACTTATACAAAATAAGATTCTGTCATCGTCATAGTGGTCTTTCGCTTTTTCGTCTTATTACCCTAAACGAATTGCGCACCTTAAGCGATCGCGCAAATTTGAAAGGACGTTAGAATTTTGCATAAGTAGTTAAGTAACCGTTCGCGGGACGTTGTTGATAATGACGCGTGAATAACGTAAAAAACCATGCAAATAATTGGAAGACGTCTCTCCACACTACAAATATTACGCAATTAGAACACATAAAAGCATTACTGTCAATAAGTACCGCTGTGTTTTTTGGCATTTTACCGTTAAGTATTTTGTAGCGTACGTCTTTAGATAAATAAAGGAAGTTTTTGTATGTGTCATTGTTGCAATACGTTGGTTTTTCGCTGATGCGCTGGGTTCCAATAAAAATACGCATCAAATAGCAAAACTATTGTCAAACTGTTCTGGGGATTACGATACACATCACGAATAGGTCTAGTGAAGGGGTACTATGTGGTAATGGAGGTGGACACAGTAACTTGACGAGAGACGTCGAATTCCAAGTCCTGGAAATAGATGCGCGGAGCAGTCCTCCAGGCAGCTGTATTCATTTTAAGAGACAAACCTACCTAATCGATTCAATATGTGATTTGGCTTAGTGTGTGTAGATTAATAACGCGGTAAATCTCACTTAATAAGACTTTTTACTTACATCAGTTGTTTATCGTACAAAGACTTTAATTTGCATTAATTAGTAAATGAGTCACATTAAATCCGTTTTACATGTATTTTTTATGGGAAGTCGCTGGTTCTTTTGCTTTCCATTTATGTTAAAAGCATGTTTGCATAAATCCTGACAGTGCATGGATGAGTGGTTTGGCTTCTTAAGCGCAGACCCTTGCTTGTTTAGACAGGCAGACGGAGATTTAGCCGCTGACGACCGGCCGCCTTCGCGCGCTTGCGCGCAGTTTCACCAGGAGCTGCCCGGTGCTGTAATGAGTCTGGGGAGGCTGTCATTCCGACACTAGACGCTCTGTAGAACATACCAACACTCCAACATTATTGATATATATTTTTATTGTGTCTTTGTAAGTATTCCTTATTAATGGAAGACAACTGTTTGGTTATCTTTTACTTACCTCCAGGATATTTCTAATCTGAAGTAAAATACACGGCTTTTATACCTAATGACATAATATCATAGTAGCATATATAAGTAACACCTACCTATACTGCGTTACTGTACTCTGGAATCATTGTTTCACAAAACTAAACAATGATCCCAAAGGACTGGGTAGCTCTTGCGTGCTTTTTGCTGCGGGTGAAAACATCTGCTGTGGTCAGAAATAAAGATATGCTGCCGTTTGGACCTTGCGCTTGACTTTGCTCATGGAAGAAGAAAGAGTGGTGTGAAAATAATCACAAGGACCAAGAGGAATGACTTGCCCTTCTGTCAAACTCCTCACAGCCTTATTTATATGTTTACTAGAGATCAACAACTTCAGGTATGTCGAACTTATGCTTTGCTCTTGATTTTTACTACACTTCCAAATGTAAGGTCTTACATTTAAATCCAGCGAAATGCGATCATTTGTCATATGCATATCCACCTTTTTCTGTTTAGCTTACTTCATTCTACTACAACACAAATGAAGGTACGACGCACATGGTAATATTTTTGCAAAGTTACCGGTAAATGAGTACCCACTGTCGACGCTAAACGTGTTTACTATTTTGATATTGTTTTTTCCATTACTTTCTTTAATATGCCTTTAAATGAACATACCTGTAGATTTCGTGATAATATGCAAATGCTTAATTGTTAAGCCCATTAAGACAGAGAAAAACGAGGAAAGAAATTATGGTTATGGATATAATATGGAATTAAAAACCGTAGATATGAAAGTAGCTGCTGTATAATAAGGTGGAAATCGAAAGCCCGGGTTCTCAGTTAAACTTGAATACAAAATTGAGAAAAAACACTATGTAAAAATGCAATATCAGAAATATTGCTTGACTTAAACAAGAACGAACGAGTTGAGATACAAGATATTTTATGAAATGATCTAATTTATATAATAGGATGGGTTTTTCTAAAAGTCTTAATAACCGATAATAAATAGTAATAATTTGAATTGGTATCTTGTAAGATGCCCAGTTAGTAAGATAACTGTAGGCTACTATTTGTAAATACCTCTACTGTCTGAAAAAGGATTTATTTTATGCAACTCTATGTTTATAAATATGGTTAATACTGTTTTCAAGCCTGTTACTAGAGAAAAAAAGAAACAATAGAAACAACCTCTCCTTATAATTCAGACAAAGCTATGATCCTTCCATTTTTCCAGTCACTTATCCAGTACATCATACCCATAAATTGTACTTATTATTCTGTAATTCTATGGTCTTTTTGGCTCACAGTTCTCTAAATTTTAACAGTACCCCTCAGATATATTAATTCACATCCATATTGATACACATGGATCCCCTCGAGTAGGCTGATAAAGTTTATATATGTGCAGGTTTTACGGCTGTAATTCTTCTCCACACGTCTCCTTCCCAGGATGGTGGATGCCAAAGAGGCTGACTCCAGAGCGTCAGGGAGAGGAGCTTTCTCATTTACGATGTCTCCCTCTGATTTCCTGGACAAACTAATGGGAAAAACATCAGGATATGATGCTCGAATTAGACCAAACTTCAAAGGTATGTTCAGCATCATTTGCAGTAAATAATTAACATACAGTTATTACTAGTTTTATACAATTTTATTATAATACAGGCATGCATTTGAACGAAGTTTGCTTGTAGAATATTGACAAGATGTCTAGAAACATATTCTCCATCATAATACTCAAAGTATATTCATTTATAATACAAATAAGACCGAGTTGGCATCCAGTATGTATAACATATGTCCATATTTTCTCATGGGAAAAGTAACTACTAATAATTAATTACATGTTGTGCATAATGTTTTTTTTAAAGATACGTTTATGTAGTGTTGCATAGAACTACAATATTAGGTACATATAATCTAGCAGGAAATGCTAATATGTATCCTGAAAGTTTGTGCCTCCACTATGCTCATGCATTTCATGTCTCTCCTAAAGATCCACTTGTATCTCTGGTACAATCTGCTGCCAGGGTGGTTGCCAGTTCCATTTATCAAACATTGCTTATTGTGCTGTATATATTCATTTTTTTCCCGAAAGCTATCTAATGCAATCCTGGATAGTCTCCTTACCCATGGGTATCACTGTCTGAGATCTGAGGGTACAACAATTGGGTCAAACATCCGATGCCTTAACTGCACAACCCGCTGACCTGATTCTGCGGACTGACCTACATTTATCTGCACATTTTGCTCCATGTAACCCCTTCATCTTCACTAATATCAAGCAAGGCCATTTGGTGATGAATCATGGCTAACATCAATACATGCACCGTCCATCCATTCATCCATCCGTCCATTGGTACATCCATCTGTCTATTCATCTGTCACCATTGAGCAAGGGGCATAGATTTGGATATGACAGTAAGCAGAACTGTATTCAAGATCACCTTTGTGATGTCCAAGACAAGGACTCGTCGAGACTGAGTCAAGACCGCGTCCAAAAATGTCCACTTCAAGATCAAATCCAAATGGGTGAGACAGTCAAGACCAAGACAGGACAAAAGAATCCTCTTTGAGATTACTTACTTACTTACCTGTTTACAACCTTTGTGCGACGCCAGAGACTGTATATCATATATTTTAAGATGATTATTTTACAGTATTATTTGTTATGATCAAAAAAGCAAGTGCAGTGTAACGACACTGTATGATGGGCATGGATACACTACATAGATGAGTTTTGGCAGGTGTACAATTGTCTACCAGCCGGCCATTGTCAACACCCATTCTAGATGGATTTTGAGTTAACTAAACCGACGCCCATTTTCTGAATGCCCTTGCTTAAAAAATGTTTTGAAGGAGTTACTTGAGAAAAAGTAACATTTTTGAAAGGCAGCAGGACTCGGTTGCGACTAACTAGAATGTCTGGTGAGACCAATGGCTAAGACTGAAAGTCCCAGTGCAAATGCCAAAGAGTTCAAGGCAACAGGAAAACTACTACAGTACTAGTGTACTACAGCCCTGGATGTTATGAGCATGTTCCTGCCAATATGGTGGGAGTATTGTATGTGTTTTGGGTGGCGGGAGTTCAGGGCCAATTTGGTCCCTTCCAATGCTGAAACCAAATCTACGCTCTTGACAGGCAGGCAAGAGGAAGTGGCAAATATTGGACTCTCCAGCACAGTTTATAGTCATGGAGCTGCTAGCTGGAAAGGATCTGCAGAGAGATGCCACTTAAGGAGAGAAGATGAAAGAGGCTTTACAATCCTGTTTAATATGCAGGATATATTTGGCCCTTCCTTCCGTCCTCCAGATGGCTGACTTTATACTTTAATTATTATACAGCTTTGCAATAAAATGCTAGCGTATTAGCCTGTTGTGTTTCTTAACAAAATAACACAACTACCTTCAGTTTAAAATGAAATTTGTCATTAAAAAGCATGGGCACAAAAAGGATTATTTTGAGCTGGAAGTCGAAAGAGACAGATTTTGGTTGAGTACATGTACTGTAGGTTTAAACATCGTGGTCCCAAATTCAGACCACATCACTCTTTAATCATTATGCCAGCTTCTGGTCTTTGTGGTCATTCATCGTGGCAGACCGTCCAGTATTCAGATGTTTGATCCAGTTGCCTTACCTGGAATGAAGCTGGACAGGGCAGTTGCTGGACAGGAAGCTGTCGCTGTGACAATCACCGCAGGAAAATGACTTCATCTTTAATGTGGTGAATGTGGCACAAGGCAGAGACACGCTATTTTGTCATTTCTTGCCGTATTAACACTCCTGATTCTGCTTGATGGTGTATTTTTCTTGGATATAAATGTAGCCAGAAGATTTAATTAGATGTAATAATGCAGCTATGGTAACCTGTTCCTTTTGAAATTATTAGTGATGGAATGTAATATAATGAATAACAGGTTAATTACATTATGTATATGTGTACATATACTATATAATGCTTTGAATATTTTGTTGTTTAGTATTACCCTACTAAATAAAAAGTACAACTGTATATCAAGCAATCGGTGTATTGCAATAACTCATTAAGATTTAAAATTCTTCATCTGTTACTAACGAAGAGTTAATTTCACAATTACATTTTTCCAATAGGTTTGTTTTTCGAATAGGTTTGTTACAGAGCAGAAGGCATGGAAGATATCAAATCTAGACTCAATCGCAGAGTAATAAAATTTAGCATTTCAGTGGGAACCTGATTCCTGTAAGACATGTGAAACATGCTTGTAGTCGACC
This sequence comes from Stomatorhinus ivindoensis, assembly GCA_019775895.2. Classification (NCBI taxonomy): domain Eukaryota; kingdom Metazoa; phylum Chordata; class Actinopteri; order Osteoglossiformes; family Mormyridae; genus Stomatorhinus; species Stomatorhinus ivindoensis. Next base: position 36,785,946 of record JABFEB020000001.1, on the reverse strand, counting down.
CTGAAATGACACAGCATCTTCTCCTTATAATGTCATTTAGCATCTTCTAGAACCTGGTGCTGGTCTAGCTGGTTTAGACAAAGTACTGGCAGATGATCTCTAGACTGAAGGAGGTATCTTTACAATCATTCACTTAAGTCATCATTGCAAGCTGAATAATTCATGTGGCTTTATTTGTAAGGTTTCCTGCCTTTCACTTAGTAATTTAATTACAGGAAATTCTGTGTGACAGGATTCTGAAAATAGCTTAATTATTACCTTTTTAATTAGTTAATCGTAAGTTTATAACAAAACTCCAGCATGATGTAGGCTGAATAATAATCACTGTTTGAAACCTGTAAATTAAGTGTAGGGGAAAAAGCAAACAGTGTATTGTGCAATTATAATAAAAATAGACTAAACCTCACCAGTTTCAACAACAAATCTCTTTTGTCTTACCATTTTGCTCCATGGCTATATACCTAAACACACAAGTGAGCTGCAGTAAAATACTTTGTGTGGTATTTTTAGTATGTAACTACTTTTGTTTGTTTCTGAATGATTATGAGTAAGCATGCCTCTCGATGGCTGGAGAGCACCAGTACATTAACTCTTGTTCAGTCTATGAAAAATTGCAGATGGCAGTGAACGGCATACAGCACCATTAGCACTCAGCTAACGGACATCTAGAGCTGTCACCTTTGCTGGTCCACCTTTGCCTTCCTGAAGCTCATTCTCAGTACCTCCTCCAGGTCCCCCAGTAAATGTCACGTGCAATATCTTCATCAACAGCTTTGGCTCTGTAACTGAGACTACCATGGTAAGTGACAGCATGCCTCCATCGCGTCCCTCTTAGGATGTCACACAGAAAGGTCTGTGTGTGTAATTTGTCAGCCATGCTGCCTATTAACGTTCCATACATCATATTTTCCGAGAGACTAGGCACCATAAGGTGGCTCATACAACAACTTACAGCATCACCACACCCCAGATTCATTCTACCAAAGACTGCTAACAGAATTCAAACCCTGCTGCCCACCCAAAGTACCCAAATGCCCACCCCAGCATGGCATCCTAGTGGCGCGACTGGTGTCCTCCCCCATAAAAATCTTGGACCCGGCTGTCAGATTTGTCCTGGTGCCGATACTGTTTATCAACAGCTTTGCCTCAGTAACAGAAACAGCACTGGTGAATTGGTCTTGCTGCCAAGCTGTTCCTGCACAAACCTCAGAGCCGGAGCAGATCTAACTCTCTCCTGCTCTGTGATAGAAATACTGTGGTACCTCGGTTCTCGAACTTAATCCGTTCCGGACTCTGGATTGAATCCTAAAAATTTCGAGTTCTGATCGAATTTTCCCCATAAGAAATAATGGAAAACCAATTAATTGGTTCCCGCCCCCCCCAAAATTACGCCTAAATATGTTTTTTTTTTAGCATTTAAACACAAAATTAACAGGATAAAACAAGAAGAGCATTTTTTTCTTAATGGCTTCCAAAACGATAAAGATCTTATCCCAACATTACCCCTGTCCTGCCCCGATCGTCTGCTCCTTCCGTGTGCCACACCCCCTCATAAACCTCGTGTGGGATCCCCATGCGATCAGCTGTTTCTGGTTGTTGTCATTAGTCCTCTATATTAAGTCCAAGAGCATTTGGCTGCAGATCTCCACCAGGAGGATCTCCACTAGAGGGATAGAAACCCCGGACAGGACGTTATGCAAACTACGCCATGGAGGCAGTACCAGATATCACATAATCCTCACGCACAGCCCGGACTTTAACTCGACCGAACAGAAGTCGAATCTTTTAAGGTATATACTTATTTTGGTGATTGATTTAAATCATATTATTAACATTGAAAACGGACGTTGATATTATTTTTTAATTCTACAAGAAGGGACGTTAATACCATATGTTAATTTTATTATTTCTTTATGTGTGAAATTCTCACTTTAATACTGAGCCCCTGAAGTCCCATATGGTGGACTCCTGGTGGAGATCTGCAGCCAGACCCTTTTCATTAAGTCCGCGTTTCAGTTTGTTTCCCCAGTCTGGTCATTGGGTAATCCGATGCGTAATCTGCTATTTCTCCCGAATATCACGTAAAGCAGTGAGAACTGGTTTTCACTTAATTTACCTGGTAAAATAAAGTTTAAATAAATGACATAAATGCTCTAACAGTATACGCAAGTTAGTGGTTTATTTAATTGTTAGTTACTGATATGTTGCGCTGCTATATTTGGTTATTCGTCCAATCTGTGAAAAAGGCATTCAAGTAATAATTACATTGTAGTATGACTCATTTCCTGGCAAGTACAATTTATATTAGGTCAGCGTTCACGGTTCGACTTCTGATATTCAGATCGAGTTCTAGGTCAAACTGGTTTGTTCGACTTTCAAGAAATTCTAGTGAGTTTGAGAACCGACGTACCACTGTACATTGTTTCATGCAAAAGAGCTGAGATTTCTGGCCAACTTTGTGCTTTAATTGTACATCCAGATAAGAAGTGTGATATTTCCAGTATATAAATACTAATTCTGAAGATGGCTATGAGGTCAAGGGACACTCCTCCAGACCAGTTCCAATGAGGTCATGGAAGAGTGTCCCTTGACCTCATAGCCATCTTCAGAATTAGTATTTATATTTAGCTGAAAAACTCTCAGTTAAATGATTTATGTTGCCTGTTTGTCATAACAGGCTTGTGTGGAAATAGAAAGTATGCTGTTATAATAATTTGCATATGTTGTAAACAAATAGCTGAATATGAATGAAAACATGTGAGAATCACTTCACTGATATAGTAAAAAAAAAAAAAAACCTAGTTAATTATCCTCACGTAGTTAATTATTTTGGATCATTATTTCTCAAATGCTGTTTACTGAAA
>JABFEB020000001.1:36762638-36780279 GCA_019775895.2 Stomatorhinus ivindoensis | reverse complement strand
GCCCCCACCACACCCAGGACCCCCCACCCAGCTTGATCATTGATGATGTACCTGTGTGTGAACTAAGGTGCCATTAAAATATGGGGGAGCATATGGGGGGAAAAAAAGGAAGAACACACCCACCTCCCCCCCAAGCCCCAAGTGTCTAAGGTGGAGTTAAAATAGAGGGAAAAGGAGCTGCACAGTCCAGCAGCCCACCCAGGACCTGCACAACTCTATAATGCCCTTTACATCACTGGATCTCAAAGGGCTACAAGTTAAAAAGAGACAAAGCAAACAATTTAAAAGTAAACAAATTTAAAACCTCTAAGTGAAGGAACCAAAGGTTTTGTTAAACCGAAATGTCTTAATACGCTTTTTAAAACAGTCAGTGGGTTGTGGTGCCCTCAGGAAGACGGGGAGGGCACTCCACAGGCGTGGAGCAGCAACACAGAAAGCCTGTAGTCTTCACATTGGTTCTGGGTATGTGGAGGAGGTTTGAGCGTATAGAACGGAGGGAACATGCTGTGCGTTGTGGGTTGATATGTTCTTTGAGGAGGGGGGACGCATGTCTATGGATGCATTGATGTGTAAACAGGGGAACCTTATTTTCTATCCTGGCAGAAACGGGAAGTAAAATCCTATTATAGTGGACTCGCTTATAACGGAATATCGTCTATAACTGTTTTGGTCTGCTGGGCCCGGCCATGCGCCTTTAAGAACATGCAGACAAAGCATCGGATATAGCGGACTCACATATAACGGAATTTAGCTTATAATGGACAAACAATCTAGTCCCCAGAGCCACATTTAACTGTAGTTTTGTTCGGCTATAACAGACATGCAGGCTCTGTCTATAAGGCGTGTGGCGTGCTGGTGATATCCAGCGCAGATACATAGTCGGGATTATTAATAGTCACGCATCTGGTCAGGTAAAGTTAGATTACTACATGCACAATATAATAATCTATACCACACGTGTGACTCCTGGGGTGTGACATGAGTAAATGGTCCTGTAGTTGTGTTCTGGGCAAACAGCAACTCTGGATGTAACTAACTGTTTTGTCAGGTCCCTTGAAGTCCGTTATAATGGGATTTTACTGTAACAGACAAAAAAATCTAAGTTATGCCCCTGTTTGTACAAAGTCACTACTGTACATAGTCTGAGTATGAAGGAGGTCTGTACATTTTGTTAATTATAATGCGAATCTGACACACAGCTTGATTACTGTCCACGTCTGCCTGGCTTATATTCATTGATGGTCTGTATTTAAGTCCGTCATACATGTTTAAAAGGTTTGTTTAGTGATAATGACCAACTAAACACATAAAAACAACAACACTTGTCCAGTCCTTTATAGCTCTGCATATTTAAAAGGCGGGAAGCCGTATTGAAGATGCAATTATCTCTAGAACTTAAAAAAAACCTTCACCTACATCAAAGGCTTTTTATCTTGCGCAGCCACCCTTGAATTGATTTTCACCTAATTTGCACTAATCCCTTCCACACCTGGACACTGATGAATGCCCCTTTCTGCCTGAAACTATCAATAACAGTAATATTTTGACATAAGGATTCTCTCAGAGACTCCCGGGAGTTAAAGTAATGGTAATCCTGAGAATTCAAGATTCAGTGGCTAATGAATGAAAACAAGAGACATGAGTATCTTCAGGAGTACCAGGTGTCTCCAATGCCCATGTGATGATCGTTTTGATCAATAGGTCTTGCATGAGCACCTTCTGAACACAAAAACAACTCACATCAATGCACAATAGGAATACGTCCTGATGAAGGCAAGTTGAAAGACTTTTTTTGGGTTAATATATTTTTCTTCCTTGAGCAGATGTTCTTACTCTAATTATCTAGAACTCATGGTTTGCCCAGTAAGAGACTTGGTCTGCTGAACTGTGTGAAAATACATAGCTTCCAGGAATAGAAATTAATACAAGGACAGAGCTTCTTATCATGGTGTTTGACAGGGTTGCCATGGCGAAAAGAACAATTGCATGTTTAGTATGTATGTCAGAGATTGGCCCTGATGGTGCATTCCCAATAGAGGCAGCAGATTGATTTGTGAAGATAAATGTTTGACATATAATAAATAAAATCAAGATCCACAATAATAAAATAATAATAAAACAGTACCGATCGAGCCATGGGCAATGCAGACGCTTTGTAGAATGTTCTCTCCTCTCCAGGGTTTAAGACTCAGTTGCAACCCTTGTTGTTCATATGTGTGGAGTTATGTTTTTCCTTGAATATATCCTACCTGTAAGCATAATTCCCAGGAACAACCTCAGACTTGTTATGATAATCTAACCAATTAAGGAAAATTGATGGATGATGTCATGTTATGTTCTTCTCTGCGTCACACTGGATGGATAACCTTCTAGAAGAAGCATCCAGGATGTTGCCTTGGAGATCTTCTTGAGTGTGTGATGAATAGATATGACAGCTGGTAGCTAAGGTAGTCATGGGGGGGGGGGGTGCCATAGATGACGGCAACTGACTTAACATAGCTCAAAGCTGAACCGTAATCTAGCAGCCTGATTACAGAGCATCTCCAAAGAGCAGGCACTTAATTATACAGATGAAGTCAGTCTGTGTAGTTCTTCAGTTACAGAGACAAAACAGATCAGAGTCAAATGGAAATGATGTTCATAAGTGAAAAATCACGTCTCCCTTTAAGGGAATCATGCAACTAGTGTATTGTGAATTTTTATTTAAAAAGTAACAAAAGATGAGGGTGCTAGTATTTAGTTTAGTTTAGTTTACCACTCTTTGAAAACAAGCCAAAAACATTTAACTATGTTTCAGTAATTGTGCTCAACTCTCTGTATAACAGCCTGGAGGGGCCGGGCCACAGGGCCAATGGCCCCAGATGAAAGGTGATTGGTCCCCAGAGTATCCCTTCTCCTTTCACTCACTAATTCAAAACATGTCATTGGCTAATGGTACGGTTGGCTCCTCTGTATGAATTATGGCCCCTCTTATGCTTCTCACCTTAAAAAATATCCTAGAATCACGCCTACCTCGAGGTGAGACTGCAACTCACTCAGCCACCATGTCGCCCTGATATGGAGTATATAGACTCAGTCCTGATATCACATCGCGAATCTGTTCTTCTACTATTAATATATCAGTACCCAAGTCCAATACAAAGTGGAATCTCATTTGTATTTGAGAGATTTTCATTCAGAGTGAAAACACTACAGAAACTACAAAGTGATGCAGCCTTAGCCTGTACTACTAACATGTAAACACAGCTATCCAAGTGAAAAATAGTGATGGCCGAGATGAGATCAAATCATTCTTTTGAACCGGTTCTCTTTACCATATATATACGTGTGGTACTGTGATAGGATGCCACTGGTGCAATAAGTCCATTTGTGACATTTCCTCACTACAAAACATTCCACGGTCAACTGTTGGAGTATTTTAACAAAGTGGAAGCAATTCAGAGAAGAACGGCAACTCAACCATGAAGTGGTAGGTCACGTAAAATTACAGAGCAGGGACAATGCATACTGAGGTGTACAGTGTGCAGAAGTCGTCAACTGTCTGCAGAGTCAATAGCTACAGTCCTCCAGACTTAATGTGGCCTTCAAATTAGCTCAAAAACAGTGCATAGAGAATTTCATGAAATGGGTTTCCATTGCCAAGCAGCTGCATCCAAGCCTTACATTACATGGACGGCTGTATGTGGCTCAGTGGGCTAAGCCTGTGTGCCTGTAATCAGAAGGTCAGTGGTTCAAACCCAGCCTCAGCATGACTACAGCTTGCCAATGGTATCCCACACAAGAATAGGCTTAAAACTAAAGGAATCAGTGAGTTTAAGAGCCTAAAGAATAAACAGGCTAAGCATCTGCATTTTTAATTCCTGTTTTTTTTTCGGTTGATGCTGCTGCGTCTCTCTATAAAATACAATTTCACAAAAAATCCTATTAAACGTACTTTTGAATGACAAAAAGAATTTATTTGATTACCGATATTTGTTTTATGGGCTTTTATACTTTAATTTACTTTATAGACTTGATATCCTATACAACCATATAATACTTACTCACGTTTTGCTCTGGCTTCCGCCCGTTCGCGTAGCATTCTCATGTGATTCCAAAGTGAATCTTTACTCACTGAAACAGTTTCACCACATTGTTGTTCTTGCTCTACATTATGATGTATACGTTTGATAGTACACTTGTATGATTTATCAGTTTCCTTTGTGAAATACTTTGCGAATTCCATCTGGGCCAATTTGTGTAACAGTCTTGATAATTGGACAGATGAATTCTAGGTAGATTTGGGCACGCCTCAGAATCGTAGAGTGAGCGGTATCGGAGCGAAACTGAAGCGAGACAGAGCGACAGCTCCAGGCTTAATTAAAAAATCGCTCCGCGCTCTGACCTATTTCCGCTCGGTCCGCTCCTCGCTCACGCTCCGCTCCGCTCTCATGCTCTGCAACACACACACACATAGACGTACCATATATATATGGTACGTCAAAATTCGAATTTAATCAGTTTACAAGTTCGAGTTGTGATCGAATATTCCCCATAAGAAATAATGGAACACTAATTAATTGGTTCCCAGCCCCAAAATATTAAAATGTTTTTTTTTTAGCATTTAAACACAAAATGAACCGGATAAAACAAGAAGAGCATATACTGTAGTAAACACATCTAAGCACATTTATCAAAACAGTAAGTATTTGTAAAGTAAGAAAGTAAATGTATTCGATCAATGTGCCCTGCCCCGATCGTCCGCTCCTTCCGTGTGCCACGCCCCCTCGTTAACCCCTTGTGGAATCCCAGTGTGATCAGCTGTTTCTGGTTGTTGTCATTAGTCCTCTGTATTTAGTCCGCGTGTCAGTTTGTTGCCCCCAGTCCGATCATTGTATTGTCCACCTGCGTTTAGCCTGCCTTACCTGTAATTAAACGCCTTATTCCCCATACCCTGACGTCTGCGCCTTTGTCTCCGTTCCGTCCCGTCCCCTCTTGGCACAACGATATTATTATAATTAGACGTATTAATGGTTTATTATTAATATTAAAATAATGAATAAGAAATCTTTATTTTTAAATCTTTTATTATATAATAATAATTACTGTTACTGTCTATCATTGTCTAAATGTATTTTTACTGTCTAAATATATGTATCCAGTTAGTGTAAACATGCACGGTGCTATCACAGCAAATGCGAGGCTGAGACTGAAGCTTTACTCTTTGTTTCTGCTTAGAGACGTGCTGCGTGACTCATTTACCCGCGTGCGTACAAGTTTTCTTAGGTCAGCTTTCACGTTTTGACTTCTGAGATTCAGATCGAGCTCTAGATAATTTTTTTTCGAACTGGATGGTTCGACTTTCAAGATATATATATATCCTACATTATTGTCTTTCAGGTTGACATTAACCCTGTCTTGTCCGATGGACTTGAAGAACTTCCCAATGGATGTGCAGACGTGTACCATGCAGTTGGAGAGCTGTGAGTGTTGTATTCTTTGTACATATTGCTGGTATTGGATTTACTTTTATAAGTAGCATAGCGAGATGGCACTGTGGTGCATTGGTTAACACTGGGATCCATGTGTATGGAGTTTGCATTTTCTCCCTGTGTTGTTATGGGGTTTTATCTGGGTACTCTGGTTCCTTCCCACTACAGTCCAAGAACATGCTGAGGCTAATTTGACCAAAATTAACTATATGTCTGTATTTATGAGTTAGTGGTGTTAGTGTGCCCAGCAATGGGTTGGTGCCCCATCCTGGGTTATTCCCTGACTTGTGCTCATAGTCTCTGGGATTGGCTTCAGACCAGGATAAATGGTTTTGGAAAATGGATGGATGGAGATTTTATGTATGGTGTCTATTTATTGTGTTGTACAACACTTTCTTAACCATTTGGTGTTTTTAAATGGGCTTCCTAAATAAAATTACTTGAGTAATGTCTGTATTTCTGAGGGAGAAAGCTAAGAGCACAACAGGGCCACATTTTCTTATATTCCATCTTAAATGGATCAAAGGTCAAATAGAAATGGAAGGCTTTTAGAAGAGCCCCTTAATTATCACAATAATCATTCATTCTTTCATGTCAATTGAGCTGGAAAGATGAGGTATGACAATAGGCACTTTGTAAACCACTTATGGATAATATTTCATCAGGACAAACAAGAAAGAGAAATTGCTCCCATCACAGCGAGCACACAAATGTTTATTCAACTGACTATGAATCATTTGCAGTTTCATTTTCCTGTTCAAATGCCACACTGGATGTAAACCCCATTCACAGCCAGAGGCATTATTTCAACTGGAAACATTAGTAATTTTAAAAGTATTTTTTAAAACAGTCACCAATTTCTGTTGAGGTCCAAGCAAATAGTAATCTATTATGGCTCACCATCGATTGTTTGCACTTCCAAAGTTATTGGAAATAATGCAGAAAACATTAAAAATGTTCTGAGCTGAACGATTCAATTATAATAAACAACACATGGGTCTGAGGGGTATTTTTTATACATACAGGTGATGTCGTTGTTATTCTTGTGTGTTTCTTACTCAATCATTTCTAGGCGGAACATAACTCTCGAAAAGGTCTTAATATTTTAAAATCTTAACTTATGTCCACTTCTGTTTCTCCAGTCGGCTACACAATGAATGACTTGATCTTCGAGTGGCTCCAGGAGGGTCCCCTGCAGGTGGCAGAGGGTCTCACCTTACCGCAGTTCATCCTGAGGGATGAGAAGGAGCTTGGGTATTGCACCAAGCACTACAACACAGGTGAGGAAGGAGAACGCCATCAGACAATTGGAAACCAGAAGCCAGCTTCCTATGGTTCCCGGAGAAGCTTAAGAACAGTTGGCAGTTAAGAGCAATGTATATGGAAAGATAAAAATTGTATCATCGATCAAGTGTGTACAGTATACAGTATTTACAAAAACAGGATTCTAATGCATACTTTACAACTCAAGGCAAGTTCACCTGCATCGAGGTGAAGTTCCACCTGGAGAGGCAGATGGGCTACTACCTGATCCAGATGTACATCCCTAGCCTGCTCATCGTCATCCTGTCTTGGGTGTCCTTCTGGATCAACATGGACGCTGCACCAGCCCGGGTGGCATTGGGCATCACCACAGTGCTCACCATGACGACGCAGAGCTCAGGCTCTCGTGCCTCCCTCCCCAAGGTACCCCAGTGCTCCCCATGGAAGCTGCAACTGGTCTGGGTGACTGCATCAGTACAGCCTAGACTCCAGTCATGATTTTGCTCAGGATTTAGGCCATATACACTTTCTATGGATCAAAGTTCAATTTCATAGCTCTTCACAGGACAAGTAGATCACATATTTATGGCCTCCATGCAACAGGCTATTGATGTTAAAACAAACCCAGGGGCACCGTTGGATTGGTCTGAGTTGGGGGCCCAATATGATATGATCTTTATCGGCATCTCTGGATACACCAAAGATACATTAGTTAAGAACAGTCAGAATGTTTATTTCATATTCGACATGAAATCATTCATCAGAAGATGTAGCGCTGAGAGACAAAGGCAGAAGAGGAGCATTTTCTCTAGTATAAGTTAATGAATGTTAAATATTAAGCATCCTATTTATAATGTCAAGCACATGAATTACTGACAAACTGGGTAGTTACAAGGAAACTTAAAGAATGGTACCTTTTATTGTGAACTTATTTCAGGTTTTCAAAGGAGAAAATTGTGCTTCCTTATTGAAAATATCAAAAATAATAATCCCAAAATATTATTTAGAATACCAGTTTCTGGCAATACGTTCTGGCAATATTCCTTTGTCTTTTAATGAGGAAACAATTTTCAGAGACACTTGGTGTTATTTTGAAAATATGGTAATAAGACCCGTGTTAAATGGTTTGTGAGGGATTTCAAAACCTGCATAATTGCTTCTGTGAATAACTATTTTCTGTTGCTATAAACAACATGTTAATTCTGCCACGCCCATAAGCACTCTTCTGAATTACTTTGGTGGCAGTGATTCAGGAGAGAGCTTTCATGACTAATAAGCACCGCACAATATTATTAAAATAATCGTTATGTGGCTATCCATTCAAGGAATACTGCTAAGGCACTGAACATGTGACTATGATATTTTGGGCTAATGCTGCTCTTCTTATTGGCCAGGTGTCCTACGTGAAGGCCATCGACATTTGGATGGCTGTCTGTCTGCTCTTTGTGTTCGCTGCTCTTTTGGAGTATGCGGGGGTTAACTTTGTCTCCCGGCAACAGAAGGAGTTCCTACGTTTGAGACGGACCCAGAGGCGCAGTAACAAGGTGGGTCCTGTAGTGACTTGGACCCTTTGACAAAATAAGACAGCTGGTGTGCATTTATGGGAGGGGGGCTTTTGAAAGTGGACCCTGGATTGATAATTTGGAGATATATTTCAACTGCAAGAGGATGGTTATTCTAATTTTGGTCCTTGTCTAATATGGCCTACATTGTACCTGTGTTATGTATACGCACAGATTACTAAGCAGTTCAGATAAAGTGCATTTCTCTATAAGACTTGGTCTTCTATCCTCGGCTATCTGATTTCCTGATAGATGATGCCATGCATTAGATTATTAGTGTAGGGCTGGGCAAACACATAAACTCCATTATCTGCCATGGTTTCCAATGGCTCCTGAGCATCATGGATGACAGCAAAGTCCTGTTGGAGCTCAGGGGGAGCCATGAGTAGGGAAGTGGGCCCAACACCTACCACTTCCAGCCGCTGGCCGTCCACAGTGGTTTTGCTGGCACTGTCAGTTCCTGGGGCAAGTCAAAGTCTTAGGCTCCCAGGAGACAACAAGGCAGCCATTATTGTCTCAGGCATATTCCTTCACAGCAGCATGTGTAGTTCACTGTGAGCACCCCTACCTGAGAGGAAGGAGTGTCGCAAAGAGAAAAGGACAAGACATACATTATTTCGGTAACAATAAAAAAGGGGATAAAATGTTCCTTTCTCTCAGAATAAAGATAATTCCATGTGAAACAGTGTCATCCTGCTCTTGCTCTCATCCCCTGGTTCTTCAGTACAGCTGGCTCTTTATAAGTGTGCAGATGCAAAACGGACCGGCTGTGCATTATAGGGAGTTTGCTGGACAGGGCTGTGTCATTGTAGTGTTTTTGCAAGTGTCATTTAACAATGGGCAGAACTTATCCCTATTAGCGTACGATGGCACAAATAAAAAATATATATAAAAAAACAGAAAAACTGTTTAAGCCTTGGAGGCCTGTGATGATGTCACAGCTCCTGATGGATATTGAGAAATGCCTCAATCGTGCCTCTTGTTCTAGCAGGATGATGACATGGGGGAAAGTCATCACAGCTTTTCTAGTTATGGCATGGGCCACTGCCTCCAGATAAAGGATGGTACGGCAATGAAGACACCCCCATCAAACCAACTGGCCCCAGCAAAGACACCCAAAGACAAAGACAGCATGAGGAGAAAGTTTGTAGATCGGGCCAAGAGGATCGACACCATATCCAGGGCGGCATTTCCCCTGGCCTTCCTCATTTTCAACATCTTCTACTGGATCACATACAAGATCATCAGGCATGAGATCATTCGCAAAGAGTAGCTGAGCCGTAGCTGGGTGGGACATGCCAACCTGCCATGCAGGCATACTGAATAACCTTCCATGCGTGTCTTCATCACCCCTCTTCTATTGCTGGGATATTAAAGGGTGAAGAGCACATTTAACACATCATGGTGTTGGTTTTCTGCAGTGGGTTGGCACTGCATCCTGGGTCATTCCCTGTCTTGCACCTGTAGCTTCCACTACAGGCTCTCAACCCTATGACCCACTCTGCATGGGACACTCAAACATAATGGATGAATGGATGATTTTTTTTTGGGAGGGAGAGATCCATAAAAACTGCTCTACACAGAGATGTTGCGATTATCTGAGGACATGTTTCCCCTATGTGGCACTGTTCAAAGTTTTTAGACAAGGTTATGTAAAAAACAGACCAAGCTCCCCGAAATGATGCTGCCTTTACATTTCTGAGGATTTCTTAGTGACTGATTTAAAAGAAAGATTTTTCAGCTACTTTACGGAAAGAAACTTTCATACAAAAAAAAATGTTAAATATATTTCATTTCTGAGAAAATGTAACAATTCCTGTAACCAACTCTGAAAATTCACATGTGCAAAACTGCGGTATTTGTTTGTGGGCTAAATACAGTTCAGGCATGAAGCGTATACATTTGTATCAGCAAACTAAATGCCTTATTGTGCAGATAGTCAAAATGCTGGCAGTTTGGTTTAACTTTCACTCTTGTATAGCCTTTTTAACTGCTATATTCATTTGATACATACATGTATACTTGTTTCTGTTTCGTTTGAAATCTAATTCTTATGCTGTTTGTATTCCTGAATGCAGTTGAGTCCTCTGACCATGTAGAATTACGTTACATTATGTCAGCTGAGCTTGTGACTCTTCCTGCGATCACCATCACCAGCTTCTCCCCCTGCAGATCTTCCTGCTCCTCACTCGTTGTTTTGGTCTCTCGGCTGCTCATTGTGGAATCGCAAACTTTCCTTTCAAACGTCTGATAAACATTGAAGCGCACAAAGTGAATGACTTTAGCTATGACAGCATGAGAACTGGAAACCATATTTAGACTTTGAATGTCATCTGCACCTTTAACTTAAAAAAATACTACACTGGAACTAGAAAATTTTATTTAAAAAGTTTTCTGTATTAAAACTAAATCATTTTAGGGTTACTTGACATTTAAATGTTGACAGTGGCTAAATTTAAATCAATACTAGTGCAGACATTATTCTGGAGCTGTTTTAAAGGAACCCTTCACTGTATCTGACATGTATGCTTTGCAGAGTAAGAGCCCATAGGCCTGTCCATCCAATGGGCACGATCTTGAGGTGCTCATTTCATTCTGTGCCAGTAATGTCATCCATAACTACAGAACACATTCCTCCAAAGTGACCTCCTGGCCCTTGAAAATGATCAGCTCATTAAGAAGCAGATAAAGGCCTTCAGCAGAAATAGTGTGACGAATGTGCAGTTAGCACTGGGCAGGCCAGCTACCCAGCCCTGCATAATCTGGAAATTCACTGAATGTTACGGTGTGCCAATTAGTGATCACTGAATGGCCATGGGAACTGTAAATGACTAAATGTATAAATAACTGCATAACAGAGCTGTCAAAGGGAGTCAACATTACACCGAAAGGAAAGCAGGGTAATGAAAAGGAATAGACAGGTATGCAGTATATATAGAAACACAAACAGGAAGTGGTGGTGAATTCCGAGCAGGATGCACTAAATCAGAGCTGGAAATCGCCAGCGGGTAGCTTCCTGAATACAGGTGCCAGGAACACTGGGGGAAAAGAGGCAAACCTGAAAACCTGAGGCACGCAGCCATTAAGTCAGTCCAGACAAATCCCTACAGATAATCTGTACAACTCACCCTCCTCCCTGGAATTTCCACTCACAAACAAATAAACAAAAATTAAGAAAAATGCTTCCAGAGATTATGTGGCCTAATACTAGCCAATGTCAATGACTCCACTTTGGCAGTGAAATAAAGAGGTATTTAACAAACTGTCCCTTTTGTTTACTTCTGCAATAGATCAGCGTGGCTGCTCTTATGGTCACTTGCAACGGTACAGGTGGGAATGGACACTGCTTCTCCGGTAATGCCTAGATGTGTTACTTCCTCTTCAAAGCTGTCACAATGGGTCAGCTTAGAGGAGAAGCACAAAATCAGGCCAGCTTGCTATGATGGCACTATAACCCAGAAAATCATGCCATACTTTAAAGAGGTGGGATTTATTCTGTAGATAACATTGAAGTTCACAGAGCAACTATTGCATCTGAAATATCAGTGCTGACATGACTGAAATGGTCTGGTGTGGGTGGAGCAGCTGGACAGTTGCTTCGGAAAGCATAACATGAGGCTTGATGTGTCCCCGTGTTGGTCATTGCAGGAAAACAGGTCTAACATCTGCTCCATAAGGATGGCCATAGCACCACCGGTCTCAAGCAGATATGGACATGAACGCATCCAACAATACATCTGAAGCAGTCATTAAGCCCGTTTCTGCAGCAATATACACTTGATATGTATTCTAAGCCACCCTGTTGACACTGTCAGGATAGGATTGTGTCTCACAGCAAAACTAGAGATTTGTGGCACAAGACTGCAAGGCCTTTATATCTTGGAGATTTTTGCAAAATGTTGCTCTGTAATTCACAGCTCGCCTGCCAAAATAGACCATTTAGTGTGTTACCATGAACTAACACAGAATCTGTCTGCCACAGAGAAAACCCTAACAGCGAAAAATGACTAAGAACCTGAAACTGCTCATTTCAAAAATAAGTTTTTAGCGGCATCGCACATATGCTCTTCTAATGAACAGGAATTTGAAAATCACATAAACAATCTGTGTTTTTATACAGACTCGCAGGCACAATTGTTTTTATTTCGAGAGAAAGTAATACTGGTTAACATTATAAAGAGCTTAGAAACATTAATCCTGCACTCTTTTATAAAATACTGCTTTATTGGACAGAAAAACTCAAGATTAACACAAATACAAACAGACAAAATGTAAAATATAGATTTTAAATTTCCATTATTATGGAAAGAAATTATGCAATCGGGGATTAGTAGAATTATACTGTGTTTCTGAAAACACAATGCTTGTGTTATCTTCTTAAGCCTTGGATGGTAATTAAGTCATTTGCTTTATCAGTAAATGGAAACAGATTTAATCAGCCTCAAAATGGCTATAACTCCTGCTTCTATGTAACTCATTTTCATTGATTCTTTGGTCTTACAAGGACTGGGGTAAATCCTAAAGCTCTTATTACATGGTGCGTTAAAATTCAGGGCAAAATGCAGGAAACCGCATCTGTTTGCAATTTTTGAGGTTCTGAAGACAAGATACGTGGCCACCAAAAATCCTCAGTTCACAATGAAAAGGCCATAAACACACTTGTCATTTCCTCTACCCAAAAGATTTTCAACGAAAAACCCAAAACTTCACTCCTGAATTTCATTAGGATATCTATCTATATATCTATAACCGCCTATCCATTTCAGAGTCTTGGTCAACCTGGAGCTTATCTTAGGCAGTACAGGGCAGGGGACACAGAGGATGGGATTCTGGTCTGGAAGGTGTATCTACTGTACACACATGGAACAACCTAGAGACTAAATCACGTAATCACATTATCTGAAGGTCTTTTACTCAGTTCAGACAATTGTATGATTATGCACATGACACATAGATAATGAGTTGAGCATGTGGATATCTGGGTGTTGCAACAGGAGGCATGGCCTAAGGGTGTTTAAAGTGGGGTTGGGGAAGACACTGGAAAATTACAAAAGGCAGCTGGTATTAAACATCAGACCAGAGAGTCTGGAAGATTGTTATTGACCTATATGTGAACAACAAAGAGAAGATGTTCCCTCAGTCATCACCAACATGCAAATAACTCTTATCAAAATGATAAAGCGTCACATGACACTTAATCTCTGTCTGAGTTTGTTGTTTGTTTTCCATGGTACAGCAAAGGCAACACCAGTGGGAAGAAGCAGCAGGGGTGAGGGTAAGATGGGGGGGGGGGACTCACCTCCAATCAGATTGCATCATATGGACAGATGGAAAACACTGCCGCTGTTGGAATCTGAAAGGATGAAAGAAAGCAGTCATGCACTCTGCTGTGATTGGGTGGATTTCACAAGCAGGGGTCCAAACAGAAAACACTATCCAAGACATCAACTTTAACTGGACCTTGTACATGACACAGCCCAACATTTATGAAGGGGATGCTGGTGTAAGCAATGTATCATTACACAAGTCATGTACTATAACAACTTTGCCGTAATACTGTAATAGCACTTCATGACCACTAGAGGGATAAGCACCCCCACCCCCTCCTGCTTCTTTAGCAGTGTTTTACCATGACGGCTGCACCTAATTACCCAACTTTATCTTTGAGGAGGAAAACAACACCTATATATTTTCCTCACTCCTGCTGTTTTGAGTTGCTGGGCCTCTTGGGATGAACAGAAGAGGTCAAATGGAAGAAAAACAGATGCTGACCATATGGCCATATGAAAACATGTATGTCAGCTAAACAAATGAAAGTAAAAGTTAAATCAGAGTTTTCCGATTTATTCCAAAGAAGGTAAATTTTAGTGCTGAAATATGAAGGTAAAATATGCTTGCTTGTACTTTGTAATTTGTTGTACTGAAGATTTATCTCAGGCATTATGAGGTAATATGAGGTAATGCAGCAACACAGATGCTAATGTTATGGGCATGAAAATGTATGACATTCAGAATGAATAACTTCACTTTATATTACTAAATGTAACAATATATCTAGTGAGGCAAATGGTATGACCAAGAATTTTGGAGTAATAACAAAATGGATACACAATTATATCTATACTTGCAATGACTATAAGCCTCTGAGGAATCCGGTTCATCTCTGTATTAGGTCAGAAAAATGGGTGGATTTTAGCTGGAAATAATAAATGATTGATTGTGTGTATTGAGGGTGTTTTGAGTGACCAGGTTCAGGCCTACAGTTATCAACACTGAAAAAAATCACTGAAGATCAGGAAAATGCAGGAATTACCTTTAGACACACAACAGACGCTCTTATCCAGAAAAAAAAGAGTTCTTATAACAATTTTACTCCAAAAATACTTTGAACTCAGGGCTTCTGGTTCAGTTTTATGTAAATAGTAGCTAACATGGAGTCTTCGAGTCCTCCATTGCCTTTCGCATAAGGTACACCTGTCCTCCTGGTGTGGGCCCAAACGAAGCCGGGAACACCTCAGAGTACAGCTCAGCTCTGGATAACATAACAACGATTCAAATCAGACTGATGCTTCTCTGCAAGTGAAGTAAAATGGCACCGACTGTCAAAAGAAACTAAATTTAACAGGATAAACCCAGACAACATCGGGAGAACATGCAGACTCCACACATACAGAGTAGAGATATGGTTTAGTCCATGAACATTTCAAATGTACAGTATAGTACTTATATTAACCAGTGAACCCTACGTCACCTCTTAAGGGGATTTTGAAAAACTTGAACAATATAAAAAGTAATAAGGTAATCATCCTGCAGTTACGTTATTAGTGTTCCTCTTTTTTGTCATTTAAGGAAAATTAGTCTATCTCAGGTTGAAGAGTAACATTTCCATTAAGTTGTTATATTGCCGTTATAATGATGAGACGGGGGATCCGTGGAGAAATAGATGAGAATATTTGCTTTTAGCCCTCGAGCTGAGTCGTCATACATTGTGCCTTTCGGTAATGTTCATGTTTATGCGGTTTCTATGTATCGGTGATGTCTGAGGAATGCGAGTCACGGGATGAGGTTTCGCTTTCGCGGAGCCACAATGGCGGCCCGGACGGCGTAGTTTCATATGTAAGCGGTTTCACTGCGCCTCAGCCCACTTCGGCATGAACATGGCGGATGGCGGACTGCCGGACTCAGAGCAGGTAGCTAACCAGAACATATTAACGGCGAATCCGTCAGCCCCTATGGCCACTTCTTTACCTTATACCCGTTTTACTTCTTCAGCAGGAAACTGAGAAGATAGAAGAGACAAGACAACGATTCAGGAACGAATATGTTGATGGTAATGGATTAATACACTATCTGGCTGACTTTTAAAAATGCTGTTCATATTGTTAACCGGGCAGAATTGATATTACATGAATTCAGCAATACAGCTGTGGCACCGACACTACAGGTGCTTGCGACATAGACATTAAAGCACAGTATCAAAATATAAACGGTTCGAACTTCATGGCTCACATCCAATACATTTCCGTGTCTTTCATCTGCATTTTTAAATACAGAAATAGAGGCCAGCAATGGGAAATTTGCTTTAATTCTCTTTAAATGTCAGCATTTACTGTTGTACAGTGAGAGAGAACTGCCTCAGTGCAGCTGTACCATGACAGATGCCTTGCGCATGATCCAGAGAGCTGCGGTGTGGGACGCTTTCTTTCTTCCTCCTGTTGTAAAATGTGTCCATTGTTTTAACAAAGGACTACAGTATAATTCTCCCCGCTTTGTGTTAAGACGAGGAACCGCTTTAGACCGCTATCTCTGGGTATACTTGTGTACACATGATTGAAGTACATCTTACTGAAGTTCTTGGAAACACGTTTGGGACATAGACTTAATCCAAAAAGGGGGCTATTTATTTGATGTTTATTTCATGCAAAGTAAACAGTCAACAGCCTAAATTGCAAAACATGGGCAAGCTTTTGTTTGCTGTTTTAATTTATACAGAGTCGGCAGAAAAATATGACCCCAGGGACGTGGAACGGCTGGAGAAGGATGATTCCTATACCAAGAGCTTCCTCACCTGGCGACGTTTTATTGTGGAAGACACCTTGAAAATGATTGATGAAAGTTTTCAATGGAGGAAAGAGCTTGGAGTGAATGGTAGGATGATGGTCTTCAGCCAGAAAGCTCTGCATGAACGCATATATCCCCTGAGATCTATAGGATTTCCCCGTCAGAGTAATAAAATTAATCTTATCTTAAACATATCATTATAAAGTATTGCAATGCCTTTTTAAAAAAAAACACATTTTCATGAGCATACATTTCATTTGAGGGCAAGTTTTTAAAATAACATGTTTTGATGCCATTTAAGGAACATACATCACATTTGCCTTGATAAAAGATCCCGTAATCCTTGTCAGGGGGAATGCTATGAGCTAGGATGAGGTTTGTAAACTACTGTTTCAATTAAAAGGACATAGATTTCACTTAGTCACTAAGTGATTGATGTGTGCTGATTGGTCAGTCTCCTGTATTCATGCATGTGTCACTAATGCTAATTAATGTCAGACAGCAGGATAAGTCTTTCAATCAAGGAAATAAACCAGTAAAAGGACAAGAAGAATTGAACTAATTAGCCAGGCAGAGAAGCCTTTCAGTTGTAAAGTAGTTTGTAAAACCTGGAGTTCATAGTGTCTTTCCTGGTGTGCATTAGGTGGTCACCCTCACTGAAAGGCAACACAAAGTCAGTTAGTAGCTCTTAGCTCTTTCTTGTTTTAAAATAAAGATGACAGTTTATTGAATTTGCTGTTCAGTGCTTGCTGAAAATGGCCTCTATTGTTCCTATGCTGTACAAAGGCTGCAACAAAAACTTCTCATTTTTCTCCATAAGATATTTTGAGATCAATGTACTGTTTGGCATGTGAAGATTTTTTTGCAGAAACGGTGCATTTATTCTCAAGAAAAACACCTTTTTATCACCCAGATACTTCACTACATGCTTTTTAAACTGCATAATTGGGTTTATCTTGTAATTTTGGTAATATAACGTGTAACAGTCTCTTCAGCTATGAATCTAAGCTACCCTTACTGGGGCTTTCACAGATTTGAGTGTTTTCGATTTTCCCTGTTCAGGGGGCATTTCCTGAACAACGACGGAAGTCAGTGTTAACAATGCATCGTACTGTGTTAGTTCAAACCAACTAACATCCACAGTACTGTTTCCCAAAACCATCGTACCATGGTAGTTTGAACCACCGTAGTGCGAACTGCAATGGTCTCATAAGAACATAAGAACATAAGAACTATACAAACGAGAGGAGGCCATTCGGCCCATCAAGCTCGCTTGGGAAGAAC
>JABFEB020000001.1:36736784-36760850 GCA_019775895.2 Stomatorhinus ivindoensis | reverse complement strand
GCTGGGTACAAATGGAAATTACAGTAGAATATTAAAAATTTTCCTTGTTTTTGGACCTGGTATAAAACAAATTTACATTTGTAAATTTACACTAGGTTTGAGTAGCTAGAGTAGGGGATTGACCTTGGATGCTTGGATTTGTATTTGAGGGTTAGCAAGTCCTGTAAGTCTTCTCAGTTGGTCCTACTGCATTATCCTGTCCCTAACTTTTGTTGTGCCTCCCTACTGTAGGTCACCCATTTCCTTACTGTTTTCCCATAGAAGAAAGTGCTCTAGTTACACTCAAAGGCAGGTTAGGCCATCGGCCATCTGAAGTATGGTAAAAAGACAGCTGTATTTTTATTTCAGTTAAAAAAGAGGGCTGTTTGAGAGTATGAGTCTTTCATCGCATTGGACAACTTTCCTGAAAGGCCATTCACCCCAGCCAATGGTGTCTTAACTTGAGGTTCTTTTGCACCTAGCATTCAGGATATTGTACTGGCTTTGCATGGTTTAGCTAGGCATTTTTAAGGTGCATGTCTTCGGTTTGGGGATCATATGCATGTTCCAAGCCTGTACCAGTAAGTATTAGATTGCCTGCTGTGCTTCCAGACACAGGAATCTTTAATCTGAGTTACCTGATGAGAGACTGTGGAGTTCCTGAGCTCTCCAGAATAATGCACATTGACCCCTTCACTCATCCTAGACAAGAGTTTGCCAGCACAGTAAAAATCAGACTGCATCACCTCTTGCAGGAGAGAAACAAATGTGGTGATGGTTTGGTCAAAGACCAGCTTTTGGTTAGTCATGTGTTCTAGAAGCAAAGACTAAAACATTAGTTTGAAGGGTTAGTAAAGCTTTTAAACTCGCAATAACATTTGGTTTAGCAGCTGCTCTGCATGCTTTTGTAATGGTTTCTCTTTTGGTAAGTGGTTTTCAGATGGTGACAAGTTTAATATTTGATTTATTGATTTTGTTTAAACTTGCATCAGTGGCACTTGCGAAGGTAAATATTTCATAATTGTTTATTCTCTTTTGTGTGCAGCCCATGCCACATCTATTCTATGCTCATATTTTCCTCTTGGAAGCATTCAAAAAATATCATGCTTGTTGCTCTGAACTGTGTGCAGTGTGGTGAGGGATTTTCTCTCATTTTATCCTATGGTGCAAAGTGGTTTTTTCCAGATCTGTTGATCACCAGTGCTGATAATGGCTCTTTTGAATTGACTTTTTCGTCAAGATCGAGATCAAGGCTGTGTGATGACATACCAATGACCAAGAATTTATTCGAGGAAATACAGACCTTGAATCTGATTTTAGCTGATGAATGATGTTTGCAGAAAAAAATCTTCTCCTCTGTTTGCCCTTAATGAAAATATGTGCACATATCTTCTATTAAACGGTTGCTAGAATTAGAAAATAATTAGCCAAAGCAGTATGAGAACTGTGTGACTTTGACACTCCTTATCAGGGTCACTTCAGTTGTTTACTCTTAAAGGGACTATGTACTACTTTTAACCAAGTCTGATATTTGTTTCTTTAAGGGTCTTTTCTGTTTGTTCTAAAATGACTTTTTCTTATTTTTTATATAGGACCTGGAGTTTGTGAAGTACATAATTAATTGCTTCAAAATATATTATCCAAAGTTTCTATGTAAGTATGTGAGTTATGTTTCCTTGTTATGTGTTTATTTCCCTAACAACACTTTGTGCTGTTTTCATTTGATATACTCAGACGTATTAAGGTATTTCCTGACATTTGGTGCCATTTGGAGTGTATTTCCTTGATTGGTGAAGGTTTATGATATATGGAATTCTTTTTTTCTTTAGCTAAGATGATCATGTATGAGATGCCGTGGATCATGAATGGTGAGTAATCCTGGAAGGGGTCGTGGATGGGGAACGGGGCGTTTCATATCTAGAGCATTATGGCCACTCACTTATGGGTTATAATAAAATTAAAAGATTATTTTTAAACTGTGGAAGCTAAATTAGGAGTGTAGACCCCTCAAAAAAAAGAAGAAAAAAAACTGGAAAATATAACACAGCCAGTATTTCCAGTAAACTCTAACCTAGTTTTAATTATGCCCTCTAGCTGGTCATAAGCCACAGCTTAAGGACATAAACAGTTTGACACATAAACACATCACTGTTGTAGTGACTGTGTGTCTTTGGCCTATGGGAAGAAGTACGGGGTACAGAGGAGCGCACACAGGTCACTATTATGATCTCCAAGTGACATTATTATCTGCTGATGTGCATGTTGGGTAAAACTACACTAGGGCTACTCAGCTAGGCTTCTGGAGGGCTGGCTGTAGGAGGCTTTATTCTAGGTGGATGCTGTTATAATTAACGTTACTGTCTTCATTTGAATTTTATGACTTGAGGTGAAAGACTTCCAGCATTGCGTCAGGAACATAAGCAATATCTTTGCTCTAGATGAAAAATTTCCATCTGCATGTTGGACACAAAACTCTGTTTACAACAGAATATTATTCCTCTCTACCCCCACCAGTGTCTGTCTACTCATCTGCCCAACTGATTCATTTTATCCTTCAGATTCACTGATTGAGCCAATCAGTGCTAGACAATATTTTGACATGGGAAAATCTGCATTACTCTCTAGACTTAAATTCTTCCAGTTCAGCCCAGCCTCTCACTGGCTTGCAGTATAAAGTTGTATTAGGGGTAAGTGGTGACAATGGTGCTGGGATTATGGTTTGACCATCCACTCTCATGAGTAACTGTACAGTCTTTTTTTGGACTCAGCGGCATGGAAGATTGTGAAGACGTGGCTGGATCCAGATGCCATCGACAAGCTAAAGTTTGTGACGAAGAATGATGTCCAGACTTACATCGATGCCGAATACCTTCCCCCACACATGGGAGGAACTGTACGTCATTATATTTTTGGATTATTTTACTGAATTGATATGCTTCTGTTTCATATTGTTTTGAAATCTCCCATATCAATGTGTTGACTCAGACCTCTTGTATAGCTGACCCATATACTGGTTATTGGCCTTCAAATTAAAATGGCTGTCTTTGTAGGTAACTAATCAGGTAACTCCTTTTTCACGTGGTGTACCTGTCGGTATAGACAGTACAGTAAAATCTCAGATTGCGAGCATAATTCAATCGTATATCAAAGCAAATTTTCCCGTAAGAAATAATGGAAACTCAGATGATTCGTTCCACAACCCAAAAATATTCATAGAAATTGATTAATACAAATTTAAAGTAAAATTGCATAAAACAAATTAACCTGCACTTTAACTTTGAAAAGAATCATGAATGGTGTGAGGGAGATGAGAGAGAGGAGAAGAGGAGGGTTATTAGGTTTTACTGTACGTAATACTCGTATTGCAAGACCTTGCTCGTTTATCAAGTTAAAATGTATTAACTTTTTGCTTGTCCTACAAAACACTCACAAACCAAGTTTGACTGTACTTAATGTGTATTAATGCATGTGAGTAAATTATTTCATAGCTTTGACTGTCATTTTTTATTATAGACTTAGAGTCTCCATCCTCAGGATGTTTTCGATGTTTTCCAGGACCCCTTCAAATACAGTTATCCACCACTCCCTGATGATGATTTCCAAAGCCCTCTCTGTGAGAATGGTGGACCGATCATTGGCGAAGATGAAAAAGAAAGCAGGGATGGAGACGTGGACCAGCTGGAGCTCAGCTTCAGCTCTGATCAGTCACACAGGCCCAGGAAGGTACCACGACCCTCATACCATCATTCGCTTGCAGGTTAAGAGAGTTTCTAAGGGTGATCTTGAAAATCTGTATTTCGATTATGTGCTAAGAGACCACATGATTCTTTTGTTTTGTAAAGTTTAGACCACAGTTTACAGTCTTAAACTTGATTCTTTAGGTGAATTACTGTCCGCATGTATGTGCGGACAGTAAGTGTAGCCTTTCATTGCTGTGTTACTGTTCTCCTAACTTGTATGTAGCACAGTGACAACTGATGGAGCTTGAGCAACTTTAACTATATCTTGCTTTAGTTATATTTTTCTTTCATTTCAAGGCCTTAAGGGCAGCGAAGAATATGCTTGGATTGGAATGAAAGCTGTTAGCCCCTCATTGGGTAGAATGTGTTTTGACAGTGCTTTAGATTCACCATGACATCCGTCCCTGGATAGTCCCTTTGTTATGGCTAATGGTTTCTGCTATTCACCATGTTGGAAATAGGTCTGTCTGCTTCACCTAACCCTGGTTCAATTATTATAGCTAAGAACATCTGCTTTTGGGCTGGTCAGTGATTCAATGGCCCCTTGACCTCCAGACATGGCCCCTGAGATTATTTATATCTAATGAGATGTTCTACTGCATCTGTGGAGCAGCTTTGTTATGCCTGGGAGCTTTCTGGAAGGATTGGTTCGTGTTTGCTGGGAGGTAGGGTAAGGTATTTTGAGGAGCTGGGGGGAGTGGTTAGACTCCTGTAATGAAGGCATCTTTGATCAGAACTTACCTAGGGCTGCTAGTGCTGCCAACGTTGTAACCCTTGGTTGCATCATCTTCCTAAACTGACTTTGGCTTGAATAAACTCATTAATAATTTCATGTCTTTGATTCTTAGTGCATGATTTTTGTCTGCTTCCCTTCCTGTGGAGATTTCTGGTCCTCCCATGGTGCCTGAGCATGTTGGATGCCAACCAATAGGGAATGTGTCCCAGCTTTGGCTAATACTGTTTATCATGGGTATTTTTATTCACAGGTGGATAATTCACACATATTTAAATGGGGGGGAGGGGGGGTAGAAGAGATTACAACAGAAGAATGTGTAGGATGGAAATATTTCTTATTTAATCTCAAACAACGAGAGATGGATTTTAGTCAGTGCTGAAGCACAGTGATTAGTGGTTAAATCTGGACAGCTGCCGTTTCCATGCAGGTTATATAAGCTGATTGTAATTGACGAATTCACATGTGTTCTGTGCTGAAAGACTTAATGTTCCTAGTCCTTGAGATAATGAGACTCAATTAATGAGGAGATGAGGAGGATGAAATTCACAGTGTAATCTGTCGTGTCTCCCCGGGATCCCACTCTGTAACCATTCTGTTTTCTGTTGCATATCCAACACGTTATCCTCTGTGCGCTCTACTTTAGATTTTTTTTTTTGTTATGCTTGTAAACAGTAGAGTTCATGTTTAGTCCCATTTTAAGTTCTAAAAGTATGTTAAGTGCTTGTGTTGGCTTTGCCTTTTTCTGGGAGTAAGTCACGTCCCATTTAGACTTCCCTTTCTGCTTTTGTATTAAGAGTTCAGTTATATATTTGCAGATATATATTTGCAGTAAATTAGTATCTGAAGCTGCTGATTTTAAGGGCAGTTGCTCTCAGTAACCCAGACTGTAACTTGTCAGCCATTATGTAGTATTCCGTGGATTAAGAGCTCTGGGTTTCCTAATTACTTCCCCACTATATTGCAGGAGATGCTGTAGAGTACATGCTCTGCATAGTGATACCAGTCTGACAGCAGTCACTGGGCTTACTGATTTGTCAGCTGTGTATGCCTAAGCTGGGTTCTTCTTCAGCGATGTGCTCCTGACACAAGCTCCAAGTTCCTGTTTTGTGACAGTATGGCCTACAGGTGTCGGCTACTTGCTCAGCCTGTTAACCCGGCAGTTTGGGTTTGTAAGCTGAGGACTGACTTGCCCTGTGACACGCCCCTTGATATGCTTGGTAAAAGGGAGATGGGAGATGATGCCTTGTCTTGGCCCGTCACATGACATTGCTGGGTATTGAGTTCTGACCTCAGGTCTTGTGGTGCGGGACAGCTGAGATGGGCCATATGTCAGCAGTTCTCAAAGTTCTGCTTGTGCTGTTTTCTGCCTGTTTTTGGAAGAAGTGCATTCCTCCCACCTGTGCTGAGTAGGCTTCTCTGGTTAATCCAGTTTCCTTGTCTTCAGTTACAAGGCAGTTTTCCTGGCATCTGGCAAAGTCACATGACACATTGCGCATGGCCCCCCAATGAGTAATGTTATGTCATCACACAGCATTTCGTGTTTCTAGGTGAATTTTTCAGAGGATGGTCTCAAAGTCGAGGAGGCTGAAAGAACGGACACGGCAGGTCGGACCAAGGGGCTCCTGAGACCATCAACTACTTTCAAAGGACAGCTGCTTTCCATCAGGTATCCAGGGTGATTGTGTTTGTGCTTATATGGTATACAAATGGTGTTTAGTATGACATGAGTATGACCTGTCATGCAAGAATTTTATATGGGACCAACAAGTTGTTTTGGTGTCAATTTGTTTGTGTGAAAATGACACGCGCTTTTCGGGAAATGAAAAGCTATCCAAGGATGCTCAGATATGAGCTGTGTGAGGAAACAGGAGGGATGGCATGTCAGCATGGGTGAGGAATGAATGGTGTAGGCCAGGGGGGCATCAGACTCAATCACAGAGGGGGCCAAAATTAAAAACTGGGTTGAATTCAAGGGCCAAATCAGGTTGGTATTTTTTGAAAATATTGACCATGTTTAGTATGATGTACTATGACAAATTATTTATACAGGAATACTAACTTAACTTCTCCCAAGACATCTTAGAATTCAGAATAACCCAGGCTTACAGATTCAACAAACAAATGAGAGATCTCATATAAAAAAACACATCAGTCACATAAATTGTTTAGTATGCCTAGAATATAAATGAGTTAGTAATCTGTATAAATTTGGCGTATTATTATACTTAATAAATTTTGTTAGCAGAGCATACCACATAATGCTGTTTTAGTAGATCATGGAAACGATAAGCACTGAAGTGGCAGTAAAGAAAGTAAAAGCCCAGCAGTTACTGCATGTTTTAAAAGAGGAGATATTGTGGATAAACAAGGTAAAAATAGATGCTGGTGATGTGGTGATATTTTTTGTAGTTTAAAGTGGCACACATTTATTAAACATAAGGATATGCTGAATTTATATAAATTACTAATATTTTAGTACTGAAAACCCAGCATACGGACAAATGTTTCACCCATAAAATAAAGCCCTGATGATTATTTTGCATGTGCCATATAATTGCGGGTACATCGCGATGTGATGATATGCAGCCCTACCTTGATTGATGTACCTGTGCTCCAGCCATCGCTGTACAGTCTGGGATTTGTAGTGCCAGTGATGTGCATGCTACATATATCCTCCTGAGACCCAAGGAGAATAGTGTCCTTCAGTTGTAGGTTATTTGTCTTTGGAGGAAATAAGACATCTTACAATTTAGATTTTTTCAAATTTATTTTAGTGCACAACAGGAATAAATATGTTTCCTAACATCAGTGAAAAGATAAATGCAACAATAAAATGTCCACTACAGTGGACATAAATGAATGAGTGGGGTCTCAGGAGGCTACACGGCAGGCCAGTTCTGGTAGACATAAGATGTTATCGTATGGGCCAGATACAATTGTACAGTGGGCCTATTGTGGCCCATGGACCTTGAGTTTGACAACCCTGGTCTAGGCTGTCTGCATACTGAACGGGATACCAAGCACATATCCGAGTGTGTTTTAGGACTGGAGGCAAAATGTGTATCATCTCATCCACTACACTCTCTGTGGGTCGTATTGTTTTCAAGAATAAATGGAAGAACTATATGTGTGTTTGTTTTAATGTGTAATTAGGTAAGTCCAGCTATGTTCTGTCCTGCCTTGTCTAATTTGAACCTTTCCAGAAGTTATGTGATTATAAGGCCTCAGTTTTATTTTCACTTTGAATTGATTTTGCTTTGAACTGAGCTGGTTGACTGAGCATCAAACATATATGTGTTTTTTTGATGCTTGAAAAGTCAACAATAAATGGGCTCAGTGAGGGTTAGGAGTCTTGTTTCAGTATAGATCAGTGCTCCTCAACCAAGTCCTTGAGTTCACATTTTTGCTTTTTCCCAGTTTCCAGCACACATGTACCAGGTATTCAGTGTTCTTGATTGCTTGATTGTTTGGTTCATGTTGGTAGGGAACAAAAATGCAGACTGTCTGGGGCATTGAGAGGACTGGGTTGAGAACCACTGTTATAGATGAATGTGGGTGAAATGTTTTCTTGAGGGAAATCTCTTAACGACTTCTTTCTGAATCCACTGTCCCTTGGTTATAAAGCTTATTGTGCAATGGAAGGTATGACAATCTGTTAATTTATCCTTCCTGGGCTGTTACAATTGTTGACTAATTTTTTAGCCATGTTGCTTGTATGTTTTTAAGTAGTGATTGACTTTTCATGGGGGGGGGATTAAAAGATTTAGAAAAGGCGTGATTTAGTATGGTGTGCAAAATAATCACTGCAACTGGATCTCAGAAATGTAGTAGTAACGCTCAGGTGGCCCCTGTCCAATCAGCCTCTAGGGGGCAGTAGTAACAGAGGTGAATGCGTGTGTTGCAAATCTGAGAAGTGTTGCTACTATAAAATGGATGGCTTTAGATCCAACTTCCATTGACAACTGAAAGTTGTCTTCTGATTGGCAAAGATGTTTGGCAAAGATGTTTATGATGAATGACCTCTGAAAGCAATAACATGTTACTGTTTTTAGAGACATTTTCATAGTTGTTAAAGCATTCTGGAAGTTCAATTAATCATCCAGATCAAGGTTATGTAATCCTCTGATTTTTAATCCTCAGTCCAGCAGAAGAG
The DNA here is from genome assembly GCA_019775895.2 of Stomatorhinus ivindoensis. Taxonomy (NCBI): domain Eukaryota; kingdom Metazoa; phylum Chordata; class Actinopteri; order Osteoglossiformes; family Mormyridae; genus Stomatorhinus; species Stomatorhinus ivindoensis. Next base: position 36,752,242 of record JABFEB020000001.1, on the reverse strand, counting down.
CTATGCTTTGGATCGAAGGACAGTGAGAAGAAATGTCTGATCATCCTCAACAATGTGACCAAGAATCCAGTGGCTTTCAAGGTGTCTGACTGTCTGTCTGTCTGCAAAGTTCTGTGTTTTTCGGTCATGTATGCCGATGACGACTATTTAAGCAAGTCAAGCACAATATACCAGTGTCAAAATGTGAGGTATTGAATTACACTGTACTATTGACCCTCCTACCAAATATATTAAGCTTGCAGATAGATATTCATGTACCTGTTTTTGGAGCAGGAGCCCAAGCTGCTAACTCTTGATCTGAAAATATTATCCCTGTTTATTCTGAGAAATCTGCCCCTGAGTGTGACTCCTGTCATATTTTCCAAAACACAGACTCGTAAATTCTTATTTCCATTCTTAAAGGTACGGACAACGGCACCAGAAAAATACAGAGTGAAACCCAGCAACTCCTCGTGTGAGCCAGGAGCCTCTGTAGACATCATAGTATCTCTACATGGAGGTAGGGGCAGCAGTGAGCCTTGTACATTCATCTGTAAACTATGCTGTTTCACAACAGAACTTTCCCACAGAAAGAGAAACCTTTGTGGAAAGTCCCACTTATTCTTTTCTGACATGCATATTTTAAAGGTGACAATATAATCATCCCTCATCTGCCACAGAGTTGTGTCTTTTGAAACATTGATAAATGGCCTAACCACAGTAAAGCTTTTTATGAAGGCTGAAGCTGCTTTTGACCATTTGAGACCAGCATCGTTTAGCTGAGCTCAGCAGATGATCGTTTAGCATGTGGTTCTGAACATCATTTCAATTGCATCCCAGGTTCATTTCCCTCCTTTCATTAGTTGTTTTTTTACTGCCTGATGTTTCATTTGGGCCCTTTCTCGCTGTGACTTCTGCTGGCTCTGAGAGTCTGCCACACTCTCATTGGTCTCATTGTCACCCTGCAGGCTACCAGGCATCTCCCCAGGACCGCTTCTTGGTCATGGCTGCAGAGATGGAGCTCAGCTCTGGAGCTATTTCTCAGGAACTTTCTCAGTTCTGGAAAGAAGTTCCAAGAAGCAAGATAATGGAGCATAGGTCAACTAGGGATCTTACACTTAACTTTATCTGTCCATCTTTTTATTTGGTGGGGGTGTGGGGGCAGGGTTGCTTACAGCCAACCCCAGGCAGGATGTGTCAAACATGAAGGACACACACATGCACACACACAGTACAGGCCATTTAGAGACATCAGTTAGCAGGACTGCGTATCTTTGGTTACCTGCATGATCTGGGGAGGGCATTCAAACGCCACACACACAGCAGAGGTGGGATTCAAACCCCAGCCCTGGAGGAATGAGGCTGCACTGACCATCCCACCCCATATTAAAACCAGACTTTACTGAAGAACCTTTTCAGTAATTTTTAAAATTTTCATTAGGGCTCTACAATATCACATCATGATGTGTAAAATGCCCATGAGTAACATTGTGATAATTATCAAACAAAAATGGAGATGAAATTACCACAATTAAACTATATACAAATAGAACTTATTAACATTGTCCACAGACACAAATGCAATGTAATTATTGTACATTCACACCATATATTGCGCAGCCTTCAGTTTCATAAATAATCTATCACAAGCATCATGTCCAAGGTATCCTCTGCCTCATGCTTCTAGGATAGACTGCAGGCTGACTGTGACTTTGTGCTGGATAAGGGACTATGGATGGATGATGGATGGGGAGTTGGATGGATGTAGCCTGTTTCCCAGTTATAGAATCATTAAAGACTATTGACTTTTAAACACCTTGGAATGCTTTTTGGAGGGTTTCCCTTTAGTATAACCTCCTCATGATTGTCTGAAATCTGCAGTCACAGACTCTAAAGGTGCTCTTTCTCCCTGGGGACATTCCCGGGGCAGATCTCAGACGTCAGTCATTCGGTGACCTTCGAGCGTGTCATCCTTTGTCATCGTGACAGCTCACACCGCAGCCTTGGTGACATTCCCATGTCCGGCTGTCATTTCCCAGGCCTCCATCAGTTCCAAGTGCTGTCCTCTAATGGTCTGCCTCCTTCCCCATCAGTGGTTTCTGTGTAAGGGCTTGATCAGAAACGCACTACACTGTTTGCTAAACGCTTCCCCCACTGACAGTGAGGGCCTTTGCTTTCACTATGACTAGGCCTACTTCACTTTTCAGGTTTCCCCCCCTCTAATGAAAATACTATTTTGTCTTAGGTTACGATGCCACACTTTTGAGAAAAACAGTCCTGTTCTGGGCATTTTAAGCAACAGCACCCCTCTTGGTTCTGGGACTAATGGGCAGCCAGACCTACACAGCACGGTGAGTTATCGATTAAATCTGCTTTTGTTTCTGCTTCAACCAGACGTTAAAGAAGAGACAATGTGGCGAATTGACCTGAGTGATTGAAGTGATTTCACTGTGATTTCTACCCAGCTCATGCGAGCCATTGCCAGTAATTCCAGGCTGGAGCAGAAGCTTGACCAGTGCCTGTGGCTCCAGAAGGTTCTGATGATTCTGGTGTCCTTCTTGACGGCCGTCTGCGTCTCTACCTTTTACATGTTGTACACTGGAGAAAGGACACCCTGACCTGCATCCCTTTCTAGAATTCTCTCCTCCAGGCTTCCCCCTAGCCAGAAAAGATCCTCTCATGACATGTAGAGAGTAACTTGTAGCAGCCGACTTCAGTTTCCTGCGGTGAAGGCAAAGGAAAGACGTACCTTCATGTGGAGCCCCATCTCTGTCTCAGAGTCTGACACTCAGGACTTGAAAGAAAACAATGTATTTTTATTAATTACCATAAAATCATGCCATTATTTATTGCCATAAAATGTAATCATTTAGCAATGTATTTACTCTCAAATGATGTACAGTATTTCCTCTAAATCTGAGAAATAAATACATTTTTATTTATGTGTGGCTTAGATAAAAAGGGTTTGATTTTACATACACTACTTTGATTTTACTTTACACTTAATTTTGCCTGTATGTTATCTAGTCAAAATCATAATTTGATGGGTAATTTTTAAGCATATGGGGCTTTAGATTCAGTGTTGGGGATGAAATATGTTTCACAGGAAATCACAGGAGTGCGAAGGCTGTTCACCGTAAGCCGAGGGAACTTGCAGGGATCGACTTACTGGGTAGTGACGTGCATTTGCGGTAATTATCTAATCTATGTATCTAAAATTACCAAAGCAATTACCCATGCTGCTTTCCAGGGTAAAAGGGCCATTTTCCCATTCTGGGACCTTGAAGGTGCTTGGCTGGATGGCCTGGTATCTGACAAATGCAGACCCTGCCGTGGTCACTCAACTGCTCTTAGGATTATGCTACATTATTTCTTTGCTTACCAACACTTTCATCCAAAGAAGCTTACATGGTTTAGGGGTCTATCCAGTTATATAGCTGTCAGAGGAAGTCAGGCTTCTAGCTATTGGGTTGCACTTGCAGCCCTGAAACTGTGGAGTGTCCCATCATGTCAAGCTGCTTGTTTTCACGTTACTTATCCCAGATAGGATGAGTCAAACTGAGACTGGGACGCTTTTTATTTACTTGTTGGGTTTCTTTTGGATCTTCCTCGTAAAGTTCTGTAGTGCTTAACTGACACATTCTTTTCAGAGTGTGTGATCTGTGACTTACTTAATTTCATTGTTTAATGCCCGACTTCTGCACACTGTTATTCAGGTGCCTTAGGAGACCTGCTTTCCTGTAGCTTGTCCTGAATGCATGTTGGTGGTGTGCTGAGTAAGATAAGAGGCTTCTTGAATTAAGAGATTAAATTCCTGACAACACTCTGGACTAAGGTGACATTTTGGGGTGGTGTGTTATCCATTTGCCTCTGGTTTGCTGGGGCAGTTTACTTAAGTCCTAATAAGAACTTGCTTTCTCTGGCCACCTCCCAACATCCAGCATGGAAACTTCACAATCAGATTTATCGGCTAAATATGTTGTCACAATTTGGTTCCGGCCGATGGTCTCTCTCAAGTTTGACAGACAATATACAGAGAATACACAAAATACAAACCATAAACAGATTAAATGTAAAAAAAAAATAAAGACAAATTATGTACATAAAGTGCCAACTGCAAAATGATCATTACATGTGGCAAATTGTATAATACATAAGAACATAAGAAATTTACAAACGAGAGGAGGCCATTCAGCCCATCAAGCTCGTTTGGGGAGAACAGTATATGTAGATGTGAAACAGTGTGTAGAGAGCGTGTCAATCCAACACTAAAATGTACCATCAAACCGCAGAAGAGATAATATTAGCACTCTGAAGTCGTTCAACTGGAAACGCTTTGTTTTTAAGTCATGCACTTGAATTTTGCCATGTGAAGGACTGGGACTGGAGTGGTAGTTTAAGGGAAGATTTAATGTTGGGTGTGACAAGGACGTCATTACCTTCAAGACTGGTCATGAATGTCAGCTTAACATTAAACTACAGGGTGGGCCATTTATATGGATACACCTTTATAATCCAACACAATGGGCAGCATATTGAACACATTTTACAAGTGGTCAGAAACTTGTAAATAACTCATGAAAGAATAAAGTTACGTTAAAACCAAGCACACCATTGTTTTTCTTGTGAAATTCACAATAAGTTTGATGTGTCACATGACCCTCTTCCTATTGAAAAAACAAAAATTGGATTCAAAATGGGTGACTTCAAAATCGCCGCCATGGTCACCATCCATCTTGAAACGTTTCCCCCCTCACATATACTAATGTGCCACAAACAGGAAGTTAATATCTCCAACCATTCCCATTTTATTAAGGTGTATCCATATAAATGGCCCACCCTGTACATCCATAAAACCTCCTCAGTTTCAATATGTTACGTTACTGGAGTCTCACTCTACCCTTGCGGCGATCAGAACCCGACGGCATCATGGCCAGACAATCTACACGTTTGGTTGCCAAGGTGATGTTCCTGAGCACAGCAGCCTTTGTGATGGAGGTCACTGCCCATCTTAATCCACCCTATTCCATGTAACTTTATCATTCAGAGGGCTCAATCCAAACCCACCCTGTAGCACAGCCTACATTCTGATTTCCCTTGGCGTAGCATAAGTGGGAGTAATTGCAGGATTACCAGCTGTTCTGTATGCAAAAAGTCCAATGAAATTACAGGACTACTATAGTCTTGCAAATGAGAAATTTTAATTGCTGTTTTTGAAGATACTTAGCATCTTCTCATCATGTTGATTGGTTTTTACTTGCCTTAGCCAAAAATGCAAGCTGTAAACACTGAACATTCTGGGGCTTCAGTACCTGTTTCATATTAGACCATGTTTAAATACACATTTATAACCTATTCATCTTCTAAAAATGAGCCCGTTAGTAGTTTTCAAACTGAAACAGAAGTGCCATTGTCTTAAGCGTATGTATCTGACTATTGAAATGGTGGGGTGTTTTCCAGTGTTGTTTTTATGCCACCTTCTGGCTCTCAGATGAAATGCCACTTAGTCAGAATCAGTGGAATTCCTGAGGGAACTCCTGCTTTGTAAACACTGCTTGGTTTATGATACGTCTGAGCTGTAGCATAAGCTGGAAAATGAGCTCCAGCCAGTAGATTCGAATTGAGAATGGCCCCAAAATGATCATATATCATCATGTGAAGTCTGTATGTGTATTCTAAATGTAACATTATCAGTACAAGGAAAGGGATAAAGGTACTTTTTTTTCAAAATGTTCTAATGACAAACAAGAAGTACAGTAGATGAAAATAAAAACATTTGTGCTAGGACAAAAAAAAGAACAGAAATAAACTAGTCTAAATCTTGCTTTCTTTGTGGGACTGACCATAAGATTTCATCCACATCACATGCGATGTTGTCTTGAGCTAAGCAATGAGGAAGGTATCGCCCGGAGTGCTGTATCCTGACCTGGTGTGACCCTTGATCGATGCCTGCACAAGCCTCCCCCATTGCCTGTAGAAGGGGTATGCATTGGTGGGGTTAGTAATCATACACCCTCCTCAATGGGGTTCAAGAACAGAGAATATGGGGGAGATTGAGGGCCATGGGAATGAGTGTGTTGTTGAGGGTGTCCAGAAAGGTGATACTGTGTGCAGTGCTGTATGAACCTAAGATTGCATGATGGTGAAGGATGTTTTTCTGTCTGATGGCCAAATGCATTATTATGTTGCCATCATGCTGTTCAGGGACGTTGATAATGGTACGATGTCCAGTAATGCTTCTGCTATAGCCCCTTGTTTGAATCCTGCCTTGTCCACATAGCATATACAGCATCTGCTTCAAGCTCCATGACTCTGAAAGGGACAAGACAAAACAGTATAGCACAGTCTAAAAAGACAGGGATCAGTCAATATGATGAAGTTTCATACACTTCCAGACACAGTACCGATAATAGGATAGTATAGCTTACCTGTACATATTCATATCACAGCTATTTTACATGATCTGAGTTTCTTTCAGAAAAGAAAGACTCTCTACAGCTGCTTCATGCAAATTCTGTTGTGTTTCAGTAAATGAGACAGAGAAGACAGACTCACTCTGTTGACGCTTAAGAATATGATGTTTTCTGCTATTATTTAGTCCTGCAATTCTCTGAGTCTGATGCAGTTATTTGCAATGACCACATTTACAATGTGAGTCTCCTGCTGTGGGGTGAACAATCTAACAATCTAACAATCTTTCTTCATTTCAGCCACCACCACTGTGTAACACCTACCCAGGTGAGGCATTCTGTGCCAGTACAGTCACCACACAGTGGTATCTTTATATCTAAATAGCCTTTAGATATAAAGGGATGAATAGGAGGCCAGATTTGAAAGAATTACAATGAGCAGTTTTAGCCAGGGGATCAGGGTATTACCCTTACTCTGTCAAAAGATGCCCAGGGATCCTTTATGGCCTCAAAGAGTCACGAGACCCGGTTTTACATCTCAGCCAAATGATGGCACTGTTTTTAGAGTACAGTGTCCCATCACTGCACTGGGGCATTAGGGTGCACACAAGCCACAGGATGGGCTCCCCTCTTGGCCGTAGTGCACCCATCACAGCACTGGGATGCACACAAGCCACAGGATGGGCTCCCCTCTTGGCCGTAGTGCCCCCATCACAGCACTGGGATGCACACAAGCCACAGGATGGGTTCCCCTCTTGGCCGTAGTGCACCCATCACAGCACTGGGATGCACACAAGCCACAGTATGGGCTCCCCTCTTGGCCGTAGTGCACCCATCACAGCACTGTGATGCACACAAGCCACAGGATGGGCTCCCCTCTTGGCCACACCACCACCTCTCCCAGCAGTAACCAGCTTTCTGAGTTGGTCTCCTCTCCAAGTACTAGCTGTACTAGCTACTCTGAACTGCAGGTGGTCTGACTGCTGGTGTTGTGTTGAATTTCTTTGAATTTAAATTAATTCAATTATTCTCCCTGTTGATCCAATTCAATTACTAGCCAATATGAAAATGACTGCAGGCCAATGACAGTGATGATATCCGGACATCGGCATGTTTTACTAATTGCATGCTATATACATGTGATTGATTAATCACATTTCTGCACGTGCACATTTTTCAATAAAAAGGAATGGCATTGTTAACAGTCGGCACTAACCTGACTCACTGTTCATCAGAAGCGACACATTCAAGCGGCATCTGATTTCTAAAACTACACGCAGACAGAATGTGTTACTGAAGCCTTAAGCCCCAACAGTTCAGATCTGGCCCATCAGAGTGAGAAACAGCTTCTCTTCCACGGTGATAGTGCTCTTATTCTGTTTTGTTATTCTATCAGCAAGAACTTAATACTTCATTACCACACCAGTGCCTTGCTATTTACGGGCCTGTTAGCACCCTCTTTGACACAAAGTCAATGGTAACCCTGGTTACCACTATTACCAGCTTATGGAGGTGCCCTCAGTCATCGCTCTACCACCAATCAAATCAAGCAAAGCTTCATAAGAAAATTTTCATAAAGTAACTCATTGTTTCAATTTCCCTGAATGATTAAAAATGCTGAATAATAGCTCCAAATGTGAAACAGAATGAGTAAATATTTTATTGTTAAATTGCTTGGTTATTGTTTGGTAACATAATGAAGATGGTTGTGCAGTAAATCAATTTGTCTGGAACTGTGTGGGTTCATCTTGTCTATTTAGATGATGTGCCCTCAAAGTGTGTCTACCATATAGGCTACTGTCTGTCTGTTATAAACATAAGACTCACCCAACGTGCTTTAGAATCCAGGTATCAAAAAGACAAGGCAAGTCTGTATATGTATTATTAATTTATAGTGATTAATACAAACAAAGCAAGTAAAGATTAAATACTGCATCTTGTTATATTTGAACATATGCCCGTTTCCTGTGACAGAGGAACATATATTTCTGCAGCTTCTTCTGGGAAATTATCGTTTTTTTGTATATATAAATAAATTTGAACAAGTGTGTCATGGTACCAATGTAAATATAATAATGATTATATTAACGGGTTAAGATATTAATTTTGAAATGTCATGTAGTATTGTACTTGTACCACCAGATGGCGGAATACTAAAGGAAAATGTTAAAGAAGTTCATGCGTCTGATGCTAAGTTACTGTTCCTTTGAACTGTCAAGGCGCACAAAACATAGAGATGTTTATCATTGCATTAAAAGGTAATGTGGTTGTATTTAGCATATGTGTAGAATGAAACAGTTATGGGTAATATTTTATTTGCTGCAGTGTTTGCAGTTTTTCACTGGGGTCACTGCAGATGTAGGGCAGTTGAGCCTGGACGAAGGGGATTAAAAAGAAGCACGTGATGATTTGTCCCGTGATTTCAGTAGGAACCCGGGCTATAGGTTTAATGAATGGATCCCCATTCAGTTACTGAGACTCTGTAGATAATGGCATCTCCGCGTCTGGAGGACTTCTGCTGCCCTAACAGGGATTCCTCCACCGATTTCATAATCAATTTCCACTCTATGCTTTTCAGCGCCATTTGCATCAGTAGCTCTGTCATCAGCCTTGTTTTGTCCATACTGCAGGTTTTGCCCAAACAAAGAGGCTTTAGGCGCTATGGTCAATATTCTCTATCTAAGCCGGCTTCATCGTCAAGGATAATTTTCATAATCAGTGTGTGCGACATCTTGGGATGCGCAGGTAAGATAGCTTCCGTCATAGTGAGAATATGAACCAGAACATAAATAAATAAATAATCATAGGTTTTCAGTGTTTCTAACATTATCAGAATTAATTACGTATTTCTGTCATTAACTGATTTCAGCCGGGATTACTGGACATTTGAATTTAACAACTCTATTATAGAGTTCATCAAATAAGTACAATTACGGTCTTACAGAAAATATTTGAAGCATAACAACTTTCAGTGGAGTTCAATTAGTTCAGTACTATTATCATTAATAATAATAAAACTGAATACTGTAGAAACTAAAATGTTATATTCGCCACTATTAAGCCCTTGCTTAATAAGTATTCATGATCTTGGAGCTGTCATATTGTATTCTGTGTGACCTGCAGCCGGGGAGTTTATGGCTGTCTGGGGCTCTTCCACATCTGCTTCAGACAAATGTCAGGGGGTTCTTCTCAGTCCGCTATGCGGTGAATCTGGGTGCACAGGCAGCTTTGTGGTCGGCTCTCAGAGAGGACCAGCTGCAAAGTCCTTCAGCGTAGTACTAAGCCTGACCTCCTTCAAGTAAATATCAGGCTCTGCAAATGGATGATTGCGACCCGTCCTGAAGATGTCTGTAAAGCCATGCATTCGTACCTTTCTATATTACGTGTTTATTTTTGTTAGTTTTTCATGTTTATTCTTAAAACCTCAAAATGCTGGCTTTTTAGCCACAACTGTGGAAGTTTATTTTGAATGTCAAACCTCAGCTTTAACAAAAAACAAAGCATTTGTGGCAATCTTTGATATCTGTAAGAAGGTATCATGTTTAAAGTGACAGGGGTGCTCTCATTCTTCACGGTTTATCCCAATGAATCAAATACTGAAAAAAATATGTCACCCATTCTTATTTGCAAAGGATTTTCTTATTCTAGAATCAGTCTAAAGGAGTGTCTTTTTTGGCTCTTTCATAGCTGTTTTGGCTTGAAGGTAGAGCATAAAAAAAAGCATGTTGTTAAGTACTGTCCTTGGGGAACCGGAGACTTCAATGGTTTTCCAAGAACCCGGTAACTGCGGGCATAAATTTCATACGGATCTGGAGCACATTAAAACAAAGGGGATCCCTGTAAAAAGTTAATAGCTGCCCATTTTATATTTCCATTGCATATCAAAAGCCAATAAAGAGGCTTCCTTGGCATAATTATGGCATTCCTGAAGTATCACAGAGGCTTAAATTAGTTTTTTGTACATTCTTTAAGTTATTACAGTAGCAGTTTCCTGAATGGCTGCAGTTTTTAGTGTGGCGTGGAGAGACCTCAGATCAATTTTCAAGTATTATGTTGCTGCAGCTAAGATCTGTTTTGTTGATTTTACTTGTTGCTAGATTAAGAATAACCATGGGATGTTGTTTCAGATGTTGTGCTTTGGATTGCCAAAAGGGATGTATTTATCCATTTTTCTTGCATGACTTCTTGGTACTGATGCTAACCTGGAGATATATTTTGCTTGATGATAGAGACGTCCAGGATGCACAGTTTTGCTCTGCAGTTTCCTTGTTGTCTCCTCTCTGCAGGTATCATCTTTAGGTCGTCTGTTTGGTTAGGCATGCCTACGCTCATAAGCAGGATCTCTGTGCCAGAAAACACTGACATTTGGCCGAAGGTGTTCTGTGTTGGGAGTGCGGTACGTCCTAGTCTTATTTCAATCCTAGACTTAGTTCTTGGCTGTGTCTGAGTCTTAGCCTTGTCATTATCTGTGCATGAGTCTCAGTCCTAGTTAGTCTTAGCCCAAGTCCTACTGTCTTTAGCCTTGTCATTGCCCTATACTTGTCTGAGTCTCTGTTTTAGCCTTAATCCCAAATCCAAGTCTGAGCCCTTGCCCTGGTCTGAATCCTAGTCTTCATTTCAATATATTCAATAATGAGGTAGTTAAAATATATATTTTCTGTTAATGGAAGATGTGGATCCAGCTGTTCTATAGCGCCTCATTCTGGTGGACCTTCTGTTATGCTGTTGATGTCTACTTAGTTGTCAAACGGTCAGCTGGAATCAGGTATGTCTGTCTGTGGTTCAGCTTCAGTCTGTGTTCGTTCTCCTCAATAGAATAACTTCCACACTTTTTGGGGGGCCCAAATATCGCAGATCTATATCTGTCAGTCAGCCAAACGTCTCTGTGTATTGGCATTGCTGTCTAAGTAATTGATTTCTCTGTTAATTAGTTTGGATCGAGTTGATACGTGCTAAAATACCATAATCATTATAGCATTATATATGCCATTGCTGTTGAATTTTTATGCGTCCACTTTGTGCTGTTCTCTCCTATTATGAATTAATATTTTACCTATAACTTCAGTGAGCATCTAGGCTTGGGCAACATGACGGTATACCCTGATATTTAGAAATCCCAAAGGTATTTTTTTTAATACCGTAAAAAAATACACACGCTACTTTTTCTATGAAATTGACACAGAGATGCTGTATTGCGATGATGTATTGCACAGCATTACTGATGACTGAAGACAAAAAACAAGCCAAAAAATAACATGCATGCATTGGTTAATGCCTCAAAGATGAAATGCGCCATGAATGTACTGTAAATTCTTGCAGCATCCTTCGCATATGTGAAACCTAGTTTGCATACGGCTGCAGATCAGCCAGTGAAAGTGGTGTCAATAAACAAAGGGTGATCTTTTTAACTCTTCAACAAGGCGTCGTTCCCTCATTTCCCTACTGCTACACTGATGCGCCCATTTAGGCTCTCTCTGATTCCCGAGTTCACAATAGCCTACATGATTTACGTTGCTTTTTATAAATACTCTCATGTGCCATTTACTGGGATGAAATGTCTATAAGGTTTCAGCCAAGCCTTCTTTTATTTTACATTTTTCATGAATCCAGAAACAGTAGAGCATAATTTGATTTTATTTTAACTTCCAATCAGACTGTTAAATCTCTCGGTCTTATGAATTTATATAGTGTGTAGGATGCATGCTGCATAGGGTGACTTGGTAACCTCATGCATACGGTGATCAGTAGTTTTCGTCTGTACTTGACTGCTAGCAGTGCCCCCTTCCTGATGCCTGCTGTCTTCTGCTCTCTGCGGCAGCACCATTGTGCTGTATCACATGATCACCTGGGGCTTGGCGGTAATGCTGTGCATCGAAGGAGTTGCCATGCTGTACTACCCGTCTGTCTCCAGGTAGGACGGCTATGCGTATCCATCCCCGCAGGGATGTAGAGCTGCTCTGCACTGCTTTCAGTTTCCTCTCACTGCAGTTGTGAGGATCGCCTGCTCCACGCCGTCCCCCATTACATCACAACCTACGCGCCTCTGCTGCTGGTGGTTCTCGTCAACCCTGTGCTGTTCAGCCGAACTGTGGCAGCGGGTATACATTGCCCCAACAAAACTTTCCCGCACCCCAAACCAAAAAACAGTTTTTTTTTAATCTGCACTATTTAGAGTGTAATATCATGGACCTGACATTGTTAAATTGCATCTTCATTCATTTACTCTGTGAATGCAGTTACCTCATTACTGAAAGGTGGGCAAGGTATCTACACTGAGAATGAGAGGCGACTGGGAGGAGAGATCCAAACGCGCTTCTTTAAGATCATGCTGGTGTTTTGCATTTGGTAAGTTAGTCTTTTATTAAAAGAAAATTAATATCACATTGCACTATCTCCCATTGAGTCCTGAATTCTTCAATTCTTAAAATAGTCATATCCTATACTGGGCAAGAATGTTTTATGAATTTAATTATACTGCTTAATAATCTATTTAAATGTGACATTTAAAACTGATAGATTATCAAGAATGATGGAATGTTATTTCTAAAAGTTATCAGAGAAGAACTGGTCCCTACTGAAATAATGTAATAAGAAAATCTGGTTTGAGTATATGACATTATGATTTTTTAAAAAAGATATCAGTCTCTAACACATATTGAGATCAGTCACAAGAATGTAACATTTCAATAAATAAATGGACTTATCTGTAGAATTTCTATAGAAGCAACTATGAAAATAAATTCTGAATTGCATATGTAAATGATATTGTGAATGAACCACATAAATGTTAACACAAGGTTTGAAAATACAGCACTTGGAAAAATTTGCTTTCAGTTATGTAATTTTTCTTATGAGTCAGCATGGTCCTGCTTATCATCTGACATAACCTATTAGGTCACGAAACCCCCAGGGCAGTTCAGGTACAGCACAGGTGTAAATGGATTGCACAGCACAGCACAGTTCAAACCATCTTGTTGCACATTCTAGTTCAGCATGTCTCCATGTACCTCTATGCCAAGGCATTCGTTCTACTCAGCTTATTAATTCATTTAGTTTTGATACTAGTTTCGTATCAGCTAACTATCAAGATGCAGAATATATAAAAAGCATCACTAGTACGACTGAGAATAAAAATGGGTAACCACCTGCTTCTTTCAATAAAGCAATTATGCATAATCAGGATATTAATCCGTTTTTATGATGAACTGCGCAAGATTTCTAACAATTTAAGGACCCCCAAAAATGTGCTTACCAGAACAAGCGAAACTCAAAAACCTCTCAAAATAATTAGGATAAGACAAATCAGAAGTATCAGTGTCAGATAAATTGACGAGCCTAATTAAAAGTTCATCTGGAGCAATAGAAAGGCTTCAGATGAACTGGGTTTACAAACCACCACCCTAGGTAGTTATGCCCTGGGTTAATCGATGACGTAATAACACAGATTCCAACTTCCCATCAGCTGGCTGCCCAACATTGTCAACGACAGCCTGCTCTTTTACCTGGAGATGCAGACAGACATGACAGCCAGTAGCCTGAAGAACATCAGGAATGCCACTCTGATCACATGGTTCATCATGGTGAGAATATGCAGTATATTTTAGCACCTTTAAGGAAACAAATCTTGAAGTCTTTAAAATCTTTTGAGCTTGATTCTGCATTACAAATGGTGATGTAACATTCCACGTTTCCCAGGGTGTCCTTAACCCCATGCATGGCTTCCTAAACACTCTCGCCTTCCACGGCTGGATGGGCTTCAACGCAGATTTCAGGTTCTGGCCTTGCAGCAGCGCTCCTTGGGATTCGGCCTCAACATCAGGGCTCGCTGGGGACACCTACAACCCCGTCCCAGTGCTGTACCAGAGCCACGTGCAGGAGACCAAGATGAGCATTGCCAGCCAAGGCCGTCGGCTCTCTGAAAGCATCAACTTCCTTTCAGAAGGTAACTGGAGCCAGGGGATCGGTGCATTTTGCCAATTTTACCAGGGACTGTGAGACCTGCTATAGCTGGTCTTGGACAACCTTGGTCAAATGATCTCTCATTGGCAGTCTGGTTTTTAATTATGACCGCATGAGACCACAAGTACATCCGTCGTAATACTTGTTAATCCATCAGTCATAACATTCAATAACAAGAATGAGACACATGATGAATACATCATATGCAATAAGACTAGCTTTGTAGGGAAATACTGCCTGATTTATTTTCACCCCTCCTGTGTACCAATACTTACAAACATGAATTACAGAAACAGTGTTTCTCATGTGAATTTTGTGATGCCTGAACAGGTCTGCCATTGTAACATTCATATTTGCAATTAAGTAACTTGTAACATGATTACTGAAAACAAATCTGAAATCTCCCCAGAGAGACAAAATGAGTCATTAAACACATATTAATCCATAAAGTCATTAAAATGAGCAGGCAGATATTTATTATTGCAATTGAAGCAACATTAGCGCTGTCTATGCTATGCGTGATTAAAGCGTGAACAGGCGGCGGCCCCGTGAGGCCTGATCAGGCGATACCTGCTCAATCGAACTGGACAAGAGAAGCAAGGACAGCAACCTGTAGCTCAGCCAAGTAGTGATCCAATCTGGTCTGTTCTTCTACTGACCCAGGCCCCTGGTTCCAATTCTCAGTCCCATAATGACTTGTGTGGGTCACCAGTTCTTCACCTTTACCCATCAGAACACATTTATTCAGAGGTGTGGAAGAGGGCCTCTAATGCATCCTACTCCCCAGATTGGCCTGTAAACAGTAATGCTGTAGTCTTCAGTACAAACACTGAGATACCTTTCCCAACCTATTTTCCAGTTATTACAGTTATCTGTTGGTCATAAATGCACATTTTACAAACTACATGGAAAATATATACCAGTCAGCCATAACATAAAAACCACTGACAGGTTAAATGAATAACATTGATTATCTCATTATAATGGCACCTATCAGGGGTGCCATTATATACACTCACCTAAAGGATTATTGGGAACACCATACTAATACGGTGTTTGACCCCCTTTCGCCTTCAGAACTGCCTTAATTCTACGTGGCATTGATTCAAC
>JABFEB020000001.1:36699366-36714737 GCA_019775895.2 Stomatorhinus ivindoensis | reverse complement strand
CACACACACACACACACACACACACACACACACACACACACACACACACACACACACACACACACACACAGCAATTTATGAGTGGTGGCGAATGGATTTGAGTGATCTCAGTATTAGATGGGGCGTCATCTTGAGCAGTATTACACTAACACAGTATTTTGAGCTGACGAGAAAATTTGCCTTTTGCCAAAATATAACATGAGGGGTTCATTCCTGGTTGCCAAATTTTTTTCAAGATATTAATGCCGGTATTTTGAAAATACCATCAAAATACCATATACTGCTGATAATCTGCAGCGCAGATCAGATCATATGAAAAGACGCCTGTCTGCAGCCCGCCACCTGTCAGAGCCCTCTCTAAGGATGTGCGCACAAAAGATTACTGCTAGTCCTTCCCACCCCGACAACCATCTATTCCAAAGACTGGCTTCTGCCTTCTAGCCAACTTTTTCAGGCAGGGGAGACCAGATCAACATGCAACTTAGGAACAAACAGTTTATGTGCAATAATGCTGATCAATAAGTCTGGAGTTAAATTTCCACAGTCAGTACATTTATATGCACAGCTAAGCTGAGCTATGGTTAATGCTCATCTACGCCATTTAATTGGATTACTGTTCTTGTCCCAGTATACATGCACAGGAGGGGAATCGATTTATTTGCGACTCCACTACAGTAGGTGGCGATATGGCTCCGTTCAGCTTGTTGGTACTGGGCTTTTTCCGGTTCAAATATTTTGTTATAATAAAGACTGGGGTATATGTGAAACAAAAAAGAAAAAAAATTATCACAAACCCATCTACAAGTGATTTAAACACCAGGGATGAAAATCATTATGATTGTCTAGGAGACCGCATGCAGCGCTCATGCAAAAGCAATGGAGGTAAACTTTAATCTGATTTTTTTAAACATATGCTAGATAATCTTGAAAAGGAATAATTATCAAAACTGCAAATCCTGCTACGTTTTTCTCCTGGAGGAGTAAAAATGTTTTAGCAAGACTACATGCACTGTAATGTCCATACCAAACTGAAAGCAAGAAGCCTGACCTTAACCTAGCTGACTAGCAATATACGAATTGGATGTGCTTAACATGTGACGTCACTATTAATATTGAACGACGTCCAATCTTACAATATACTACAGCCATTTTTCTAATTCAGTACAAATTATCCAGGCTCCTTGTTGTGGTGCCATTTGGTGCCAGTACCAGTTTTTACACCAGTGGAAAACCAACACCTTGAAGTACCGTATTATTTGTACTTTCTTGAAGTACCAAAAGTAGGATACAGTAAAATCCTGTTATAGTGGACTTGCTTATAATGGAATATCATTTATAACGGATGAGGTCCGCTGGTCCCGGCCATGTGTGCCTTTATGAACATGCAGAAAAAGCATCGGATAAAGTGGACTCTCATATAACGGAATTTCGCTTATAACAGAAACAATTTGGTCCCCAGGGCTGCTTTTAGCTGTATTTCTGTTCTGTTCAGAAATGCAGGCTCCGCCTAGAAGGCAGGTGGTGTGCCGGTGATATCCAGTGCAGATATGTAGTCAGGATTATTAATAGTCACGCATCTGGTCAGGTAAAGCTGGAGTACTACATGTACAATATAATAATCTATACCACATATGTGTCTGCTGGGGTGTGACATGAGTAAATTGTGTCCTGTAGTTGTGTTCTGGGCAAACAGCAACTCTGGATGTAACTAACTGTTTTGCCAGGTCCCTTGATGTCTTATAATGGGATTTTACTGTACCTTGTGCAGTGGGAAAGCGCCCTTTAGTTGAACAGTGAATTGGACAGCTTTACAGCACTGTACATTTCATATGTGCTGTACATCCTCTGCTATGCTCCAAGCGTCATCTGTGACTTCCGGGTCACAGCCCAGCAGGAGAAACTGGAGCACGTGCAGAGTACCTGGGGTGGTTAGAGTCTGACTGAATGCATACATGCAGGAATAATTTGACTCCCAAATACATTATCTGGGTGTCTTAAATGGAATTTCTTGAAGTCTAAGACAATTTCAGTTGGACTAACATGTTTACATGTCCGGTTTTAGTCGGACTCCCACAATAATTCAATTTCCTTAGTGTGCTAAATGTACTAAATGTTTGAACTCCTCTGGACATCTGCCCATATGTTATCTGTACACTGAGACTTTTTGCATATTTGATGCTACTATGTATGTGTATCTGCGACACTAGTACTTATTAAAACCAGGTTCCCAGATAGAGTTCTCCACGCTCAAATTCATTTCTCTTTTTTTAATTCACGTTTCATGTTTTCTTTGAATATATGCACCTATACTAATAAAACAGTACTTCCATGTGAATTTAATCAATTGGAATTTTTTTTGTTCTGTGCATGAAGATGAAGCCACTCAGCTAAGTGGGTCTGTTATACTCAACGACTAACTCCGAATTTCACGAGAAGATTAAAAAGTAGCGTTCCCATGGTAAGCATCAGGATCGAGTCGCCATGGAAATGATGCTGCTGCCTCAGCAGGGAGTGTTACCTTGCCAGGACAGTTTATGCCCAACAATGACGGGGGTCAGACATGGGCCACGCTACATGTGTAGCTGGGCATTCTTTAGGGCCACACTGCAATGCAGCACAAACAAGAGAATGGGAAGACCAGGCAAAAGATATACCTCACCCGAAGATCTAAGCACTCGGACTGTGCAGAACCGCAGCCTGACCCAGTAACCAGCAGGTAACAGAATTCAAGCCAGCAGCCTTCCGGTCAGAGACCCTGCCCCTTCTGCTGATTTTGTTATTTGTGGTTTGTGACTTGAGTGCTGGCAATTTTTTGAGCGATTAAAGGTGGGGGGATGAAAAACAGTGCTGAAGCTGCACGTTCAGCTTCTCATAAACACAAACATGAAGCAGCCATCACACCAGGCCTCGGGTGTCACCCCAAGAGGACACACGCAAATTCAAACATGCCACCACATGGCTTACAGCATGTTTTTTTGCAATGTGTGTAGAGCACATACTAGCAAAGGTGCTTACCCTCGATGATAACCAAAGGGCGAGAGGTGACAGAGATGCTAGGCAGAAATCACAAGCACACATGGAGCAGCTAGCAATGCCAGGCCCGGTGGCAGGTGAATTTTCGTGGGCTGATTGAGAGCGGTTTCACAAGACACCATGGTGCCATTACAATAAGAGCATGCAAAAGACATATCAGTACCAGCACAGTATGGCGTGGTTCTTAGTGCTTGACTAAAGGAATTATATATGAAAAACAAAGAGTAAAAACTGATAAACTGAACAGGGCCAGGCATCTAAAATGCAGCGTTTCTGAAAATAACCAAGAAAAAAAAAAAAAGACACTAGACAAAAAGGCAAGGAAGGCAGAAGCAAGGGCGACAGAGTGAGAAAGAACATTCTGGCCAAACACGCCAAAGGCCCCATTTTCTCCTGGCCAGCCACCTCTCGACAGATGTGCAAACAAGGGTTGGAAACAGCAACCATTTTCTCCTGAAGGGCTCCACTGAGTAAAACCCGCCTTTGAAGCCCTGGAATGGGCTGCAGTGTCGTTGGGGGAGGGTGCCGAGGAAAAGACGTGGGGGAGGGTATAACTAATGAACCACAAACAGGTAGCCCCCGCCACAGGACCGCCCCAACATTCTTCTGTCACTTCCGATAGCACGAGCGGATTGGGGAGGTGGCAGAAAGGGGAGGAGGTTATGCCGAAATTCTTGACAAAGTCCAAGTAACCCTCATGTTCCTCCAGCAGGGCCTGTGGGCTGTTCTACACATGCCTCATTCTGCTCTTCTTGCACAAAACCATTTGTTTAAGATTGCCCTCTTCCTTGAAGAGCCCCCAGGCAATGGGGCTCTACACAAAAACAAAACAAAAACACAAGAATGAAATAAAGGATGAGAAAGTCAGAGTGCAGTAGCAGTTTGTGTAATAACTACATCATCTCAGCTTGATGCTCTGCAACCGGAGACAACAGACAGGTTCCACACACTAGATCCAAACTTACTTTCTGACATTTTCACTGGCGGCACCAGAAACCCGTGCATTTTAATACACTCTCGCTGAAAGACGCCATACCAACGCACCCCCGCAAGAGAGCCATGCTGGCAATCGGGGTTGCAGTGAAGCAGTGAATCTGGCATTTCATGCGCAGGAAGATGGAGCGGACAGTAGAAACAAATCGGAAGATAGCATTTGGAAAAAACAGTGTTTTTACACTGCAGGTCTTACAGCACAATACATAAAATGTTGCTCGAGTCATTCGGAGCCCTGAAAATATTCAAAATTCCTTTTGAAGAAACATTGTGAATATTCAACATTCAAGGCAGCATAATGTTTTGCCTACAGGCTACTAAGAACATTATTTCACAGTATAAGCTAATGTATGGTCCTCCAGGGAGATGACATTCAAGGTCCAAGTGAAAAAGTCTCGATAAATGGGAGAGAGGTGAGAGAGTTGTCTTATTGGTGTAATTTGGCTTGTTGGATCTCATTAGTTCCGGAAGAAGCACAGCAGCTGAGCCTGCAAAACACATTTTTCTGTTTCTATGTGGTATGCAGGTCATCGCTAGAGCTGCCCCAGCTCAGAGCAGCAGAGTGGCCCAGTTTAATCTCCTGCCTCAGGTCCTATTGAGAATCAGGGAAAGGACTTAAAAATGACCATAGCAATGCTGAGATTATCTGGAAAGGACGACGGAATAAAACAGTCTACCTAAAAATGCCAAAACCGCTTCTGAAAAGGCATGGTGGAAAGCAGCAGTGGCAATCATGCGACAAACTTCCGCCATCCAAAATTCCAGAGGTGTGAACCAGTCTGGGGTGTCCAGTAGGGGCTGAGGAAATATTCTACATCTCATCCTGTAAACTCAGAGAGATGAGGCAGAATGGGCCTGACTCAAGGAGCTGCGGTGAGGCTACTTCCCACTCTGACACAGATTACTGCACCTATTATCTTAAGAAATCAAGATGTTGGTACTGTAAAGGGAAAATGGGGAAGAGAAAAAAGAAAACATGCAGAGAGTGTAAAAGACTACTTTACACAACGTGCTATTGTAGCTGCCTGCAGAGAGAATGGAGCTGGTAGGAAAACCTGCAACAACCACAGCAAACAACCGGCATCTCGTCAGCTGTCACATGACTTCAAATTATCTTGATAAGAAAAAAAAAAAAAGTAGCATAAATTAAAAACAGACTCCATACATTCAGCTGCATGGAGGACATTTGAGGAGACGGCTGATTAAATAACCAAATGTTAGATCTGGGGATAAATGTAGGGCACATTTTGATAGGAGACGAGTGTACAGAAGGCGGTATTATACCAGAGCTCACAATGAACAAAGGACACAATGGCCTTCACTCGGCAGATCCCCTTACATGTCTTACAGGAAGTCGCTTCCCAGCTGACAGGAGCAGCAGGTCAATGACGCGCCCCAGATTAGACCCTGGCTGTATCCCTGAACCCAAATCCACAGTGCATTCCTATTCAGCCTGGGGGTGGCGGGGGGAGGTGACAACAATATCAATAATTAGCAAGGATATATTTATTCAGAATGTTTACAACTTTTATACCACTGCAGATGGGGAAGTAGCCCAAGCTGGCACTGGGAACCAGATGGCAAAAGCACGTTAAGAACTTCACCTGAAATCCATCTGTAAAGAGCCAGCTGTTACGTTGTGTGCTTTTTAATTAGCTCGGCAAGAGCACATAACAGATTATTATACTCAGTGCATCCTGAGCCTGGTGCAGTGGACCAATGATCCGAATCTCGGCCAATCCAACCATTAACTAAATGGTATCACCGCGTCCTAAAGTAAGCCTGAGGTGCAAGGCTTGAAACTACAAACAGATATCAGCCGTGTAGAAATTCCTTAAACTGGAAACTTGAAGCAGACCAACAGCTACCTGCAATGTTTGCAATGCCATCCTTTAGAGAGGGGGCAGCAAAAGGGTGTCATTTAATAAGAACAAATCTAATTAGGCACTTGCATACTTACTGTATGTGTATTTAAATATTTATTGAAAGATTGGATCAGGACTCAGATTCGACAGTCATAAATATTTAATGTATCGAATCAGGGTGCCAAAAAGTGGAGCAGGACATTCCTAATGATAACTTTGCTATCCCCCTCCAGAGTCATCATAAAGGCTGCTTTAAAAAAAAAAAACTTCCTTGGTGTCTCTGTTAAACAAAAAGACAAGATTGCAGTGGGTGGGTGCCTACTCTAAGGTGTGCTGCTCATTGTGCTGCATGGGACAGAACTGAGCACCACTGTGACCCGAAAAAATGTGGGAAATAATAATGGAGAAATTCAGCTTGCTAATGGAATTACTACAAACAATGTGAATTAAGCACCACTAGAATCAATGTACACCTATAAAATGTGCTGGGTTTGATAAAGTAAGATTGGTTGATATCAAACACAGATGATTGTACTGAATGCAGCAGTAAATTTTAAAACCAAATCAGGCAAAGCTGTTGCTCAGTGAAGGCCGGGGGCATCGTTTCTAATAAAGGAATCCCAACGACAATCAGAGGTGAAGCCATGAGTGCTGTATTTATAGCTAAGCTAACAGGAGGCAAGCAGACAGAACATTAAGAGAATGTGTTCAGACAAGTAGGGCAATCATAAGCCCCATCCACACAAGTGCAGCCCATGTGCATTTTTTTTTATTTATGAACACGACCAATGTTTCACACAGTGATCCAGGCTTTTCTATTTAAGGTCATGCCACAAAGAGGGTTTGGGTTGGCCATCGTTTTGTATACTACTGGTAACCAGCACTGATTTGTAAAGCTGCCCAGTTTAGTTCAAGGCAAGTCAGCTACTTCTTTCCACCATAATGTGCGGAACAGAATAATACAGCAAATAAAGTGAATGATGCTGACAAGCGAAACAGGTGAACACAGACAAAAAGACATTTTCATTAGTTTTCCGCAGAACCAGTAAAGTAATTATTTGTCTGCACAAAATGCTACAAGTAATTCAAAGCAAAATTAACGAGCGCCTGAGGGTTATGTCAGCAAACGAATGAATGACCATCAAGTGCAGCTTAACGTGTCAGAAATGTGTGCCAGGGATGTTAAGACTTGAGGGTTCAGAAAAAATGAAACATTACTTAACTCTGCATAATGCCATGATGGCTACAGTGTTTTTGATTGATACATGATGACTAGACAATAGGTTAACGTTTCTAAAAGTATAAAAAGGCATGAGAGGAGCAAGAAAATGTTTCTCCAAAGGGGCTAAACTCACAGCTGGACATACAGGAAAGGCTCAAGACAGCTAAAATTCCAGACAGTGAGGCTAAATGAAGTCACCTTGCAGGAGGAAACAGCACCCAGGGACACAGTGCAGCATGAAACTGCAGTGTTTCAGCACCCAGGGACACAGTGCTGCATGAAACTGCAGTGTTTCAGCACCCAGGGGCACAGTGCAGCCTGCAACTCCAGTGTTTCAGCACCCAGGGACACAGTGCAGCATGAAACTGCAGTGTTTCAGCACGCAGGGGCACAGTGCAGCATGAAACTCCAGTGTTTCATCGAGAAGAGACTTCTCCTAAAATCAGGAGTCACTATCTCAGCTAATCAAGAACTCCACAAAGAACAGAACAGAACTTGCGCCTTGAATTCTGTATTAGAAGCAATAATGTCTCTATGACAAGATCTGGGCGGCTGACCAATTTCAAACTGTCCGCAAATGTTGTTCACTTTCAGTGAGTAATAAACACACTTTAAAAAAAAAATTTTTTTCCCAACGACAAGAGAAGTGCAGATGTACCAGTGACATTTTATACACCAATTTGGTTGATTAATAGAGCTTATAAAATCCCAAACTATAAACATGACCAATGTGTTATATTTCATGACTTCATTTTTAAAAGACAAAAAAAACTATTATTACCAAGCATGAACAAAAGGACACCAGCACACCACAGGATTTTGGCAAGATGTGATCACTGATACCTCACCTTCGTTATCATTAAATATTTACAGCTCCAATCCAATCATGTATGATGAACTGAATAACCTCCAAGTTTCTGATATTGCCACTGTAATTCCAAGCATTTAGGCTGCCGTGTCACTCAGATTTTCAGCAGCAGGGACATTGAGGAAACTCTGTACCATAAGCTAAAGCCATGCAAGGAAAACCAGATCACAGATCTTGCTGCATGTCCACTGCATATAGTCTTTACAGCTTGTTTACTGGGCAGTTAGTAAGCCTATAGAGACCTTTAAAATGCTTCCCCGGTTAAGGTTATTGACACAAGTGTTTATAGCATTTTTCAAAGTACACAGCCATTGAAGAGATGGTAAAATTCTGGTGAGGACTGAGGACCTTGTGGAAGACTCGCCTTCCACTAAAATGACAGGAAAATATTGGACTTCATCAGGATACCTTTATCAATCACATTCTTTACAATAAAAGCAGTTGAAGAGGGAACATTAAGCTGTATGAAGCATGTGTAAATGTCACTTGTGTAGAGTGCTTAAGAGCTGTCATATTTAACGGCCGGTTCAGAACCGCTATCGCAGATAAACTGATCTTATAAAACCAGTACATGCACCCCAAGGCTGTGCAATTAAAACAGCATGTAATGCTCCCTACAGCCTAATGAACACAATCAGTTTTCATCTACCATTTGGGGAAGACTTCAAAATAAACCCAAAACATCTTTAACAGGCTGATTTTAAAAGTACTTTGAAAAATGTAGTACACTGGCAGTGGTTAAGAACTGAGGAATATTTACTGGTCTCCTCTGAAAACATTTCAGAGAGTTATGCCATGTATAGTATTCTTTGGGTGACGAGTCTAATGATTTAGTGAGTGAGACTAAACATACTTATCCTGGATATCAATGGGCCTGAAACAGTCCAAATATGCATAAGGATGTTTATATATTTGCTCTGAATGTTCCAGGCAAAACCCTACACGAAAGGTTGCAGGTGTCAAAAGTTGACCTAGGACAAAGCTAACTACACATGATGCAATCAACATTGCAACTGAGATTAAGAATTTAACAAAGAATATAAAGCATTCATAAACAAAACATCACTCAAAGTTTTCCTAAAATTCCATGCGTATTCAAAAGTAGAAAAGGACTAACATTTATATGCTGATCTACTATTGTCTAAATTGTAGTCACATTACTAAGGCTATACGAGTCTGTGTGCACTGGCCAAATTTCGAACCCAAATAAAACACGAGAACCTTCTTGCACCGTTGCCTTACAGCAATATTATTGCTCTAAGGTTTTCCTTTGTCAAACTCCACTTTATGTTCCAAGCACCCTGCCAGGCTAATGGAATCTGTTCTGAAGAGTTTGCTACTCGGAATAATACCAGAATACCTAGAGACAGTGGTGTCTTCATGTGCAATAGAAAGCACCGAGCACACCTACCCAAACAAGGAAAGCATTCCCCTTTCCACCATTTAACAAGCTTTTAAATTTGTACATATGCATGCATAAACAAGACATTTCATACATACCATGGTAACTAATCAGAATCAGAATCTCTTTGAGAAGTACAAGGAATTTCTTTTGGTGCAGGTGGTGTTATGACATAAGCAATTTGAACATGCAACTAAACATCTAAAAAGTAAAAATACAAGGACAATAAGGATAATAAAGTGAAGGAGAGATAAGGCAAGTATGTAAAAGAAATAAACAGATAAATGGAACATGCAAACAGCTTGAGTATGGTGCAAAACGAGTTCTTTAAGTTCTTTAAGCACAGTTGGAGGATAGATTGTCACCAGTTAGCCAGGATTCATTTTAATACTAAAACTGATTACTTCCAGGTTTCCCAGACTTAATAGCATAAAGTCAGGGAAAGCAGAAGTCAAAATCATTTTAAACTTGCAAAACCATTTTCATTTAGTAGCTTATTGACAGGCCTGTTTGACCAGTGTCCCTGTAGCAACCTGGCGATACCCTGGGTTTATCAGACACCTACATGTGGACTGGTATCAGAAGCCAGACCACATGGCACTCAGGCTTTTTCTCAACCGGCACGTTCGGTGAAAAAAAAAAAAAAAAAGGATAAAAATCGAATAGCTCATCATAAATCTTACAAAAGAGAACAAATCACCAAACAGTAAGGAGGGAAGAGTTGGGACAAACAAGCAAGGCACAAGAAAGCCAGATGATTTGCCCTAAACCACAGGCAGCAGAGAGAAATACAAGGTCATGACTGAACCAAAACACAAAATGGAAATAATGCAAGCAGACTTGGTCCACTGCATTTGCATATCTATTGAGTTTCACTAGTTTTAGTCCTAAAATGCTCACACCAAAAATAATGTCACTCATGAAAGGCAATCTTGGCTACCAGCTGGCCAAGACTCACGAAAAATGCAAATTACCCCCAAGTGAAAAACTAGTACTCTTCGAGGGCAAACATTAGCCTGACAATCAGTCCTAAAGGAAACACACTGAGCATGCTCGAGTTCCATGAATTCATGTTGCTGTTGAGTTACTCAACCATGATAAAATTAACTTACTAACTTAGCCCGTGGAGCAGAAATGTAAGCTAATGAGAGATCAGTAACTAGATCACACAAAGATCCAGAGATCTACCAACTTCAGCTATCATGTCAAGCAGCTCTAGTCAATTTATATTTGTAGTTAGAAAAGCATTATAAAGGTAATCCCAGGGGAACCGAAACTGATTGAGGAAAATCACTAGTTTACGATGTATGGGTTGTTGGCTGCTAAACAGAAGGCTAATATTAGATCAGACAGTGCACCAAGGTCTTCAGAATAAGAAATTAAGGACAGTCTCCCTTAACATTGCAAAGTCACAGCTTTTGGTCAAGGGGTGGGGTGAGGGGTGAGTTTAGAGTCCAAAAAAACAAGCATCTATCTAAAGTGTAATTCTTCATCTGGACTGTACACGTCTTGCAAAAGCTTTCCTAGAGGGTGCTGATGGAGCTCGCTCCAAAACCAAACCAGTGGTCTGATGAGAAAATGTAGCTAAGCGTTTTTTAAATAACTGGGACGAACATTTCAAATAATTTAATAAAGACTGCAATTTGGAGAATACCTGTGGTTAGGGCTTACGATTGAGGAACTGCAACTTAAAATGCCGAGCTTCACACAGGCCGGTAAACGGCAGTAGCTTTCTAATTAGCTCTGCAAGGCCGGTTCCTGAACTGTAAACTGTTAACAGCATATTTAAAAAGCCAAGATAGATGTCCCTCAGAAACTGACACATTGGCATATTTCAAGTGTAACCACAGACATACCACCATAGGTTATGATGTATATCTCCCAAAATCAACATGGCTCCAAAAAGGAGCCCTTCCGAAGGTATACGGACATGTTTAAACCTTAGCAAGTGTAGAAGCCCCAGCCAAGCCCCCCATTCCCCTGGTGCCTATGCAATGGAGATTAGTCATCTACACATTCTTAAAATAACTGTCCCTGTAGGTCAAAGACCCTTTTTGTTTTATAGTTATAATTCTGAGAAAGAAGCGATAAATGTGCCAGCCAACTGCACCCAATCTTTGCAAGTCTTTTAAAATACATATTAAAAATATATATTACAGCTTACAAACAGGGATAGCCACAGAGTCACAAGCACCACCAAATAAAGACCTTGGATAACAACTGCAAACAGCACATTGTTGGTCAGACCAAAACAATCAATTCCTTTAACCCACTTTCAAATGTATTTTTTTGTGACAAATTGGAGCCCCAGCAAAGTGAATTACTTGGAGATAAAAATGTATACAACTCTTTGAAATGTCAATAAGGCAACATGAGACTGACAACACATGGCAGATGTGGCATGTTAAAGGTATGTGCACTACCTCAAAGGGGAAATTCTCTACTGGCTTGCGCTTGCTCTCTCTCTCCCGCCAATGGTATTTTTTTCTAGAAAGGTTGCCTGAGGACACTTAAAAAAAACAGGATATATATTGTGTGTCGAAATGTTCAGTGTGCCAGGGGAAACGGTGTAGGCCAAAGTGCAAAATTATAGCCCCCCCTAACTCACATATGATCACAAGGTGTCCATAGGCCAACAGTTTTAGTAGGCTAACATTTTCATATGATAACCACCATTACCCCTGAGCTTAACTTGATTTTGATGTTATTAAAGGCGTTAATGGATTTTACACAAAAGTGCAGCAAGACACTAATAACAGTCATCATCTTTCATGAAGTTTACCAATCAGGTTATACAGCTACGTCTTGGCAACAGGTTATAAAACATACAGTGGTGGTGTTGTAACTGTGAGATAGTAGGGAAAATATAACCATCAAAAAAATATAACCATCAAAAACATAACTCAACAAGAAACCACAACAAATAACCTGCTATTCTGTTGGTAATGGAGGGCAGTACATTGTGCAGAACAGAACAACTCATGATTGCACTAAAATCACCGGTAAACTTTTCGTGGACGGAATCATCCACGATTTTATAAATTGGGAGGCAATTCTCACTTATCTAGGAAGAAATGTTTACGCCAATGACACATCATTACCCTGCCAAATCACAATCGAAGAACTGAGTAGTTAATACAAACTAGTCAGTTAAGGAAACAGTAGTGCAGTTTTAGCGGCTCCCAACCCCCACTCCGGCACTTCCGAGTTGTCTGTAATGGACAACGTGTTTAAGATCTTATTTACAACTACATCAGTAGCAGTAATTATTATAATTAACATTATCAAGAAACGTAAAAAAAACACAAAACACCAGCAATGAGCTATATTTATGCGAATGTAGCAAAGCGTAAATATCATACGTGAAAAGGAAACGCGGCTACAATTACACAAGCGTTTGCACGGGTATAACCCTCGAAGAACTGGATAACAAAAAACAAGGTCAAAAACGAGTGCAAAGCCTCTTGATAATGTGGATACCCAAGCAGATAGATAGATGATAGTATGCGGGAAAATGAAGCAAACCCCAAATAAGCAAGCAATAAAACAGGCCATTTCAGGTCGGCTTTGTATATAACCTTTGTACGTTGCAAAAATGTAGTACAATTAAATTAAGAATTAACGTACGGCGAGAGGAAACTTGCATGAGGCGTGATGAGGAGTTAACTTACCTAAATGAGAGAGTGTGCTCGGGCGTGCTTCCCCGCCGCTTTCACTTCCACAAGGAAAGACCTTCCAACTTCACAGCGCAAATGCACACTTCACTCCCATATTATTCGTTACGACTCAATTTTCTCCACTCCGGGAGCCCTGCACAGCCTGTAATCCACAAAACGGCGATCAGAAAGCTTGCATAAACCGCCGTTTTCCGAGGCGGGAGCAAAAGTTAAGAAGGGGTGAGTGAAGTCGGCGACCGCCGGCGTTATTAGTGGAGTTTCTACATGAGACGGCGGCAGACGCTCAGAGCCTGGAAAAGAGGGAGACACTTTGAGATAGAAGGCTCGGTCAGTGACCCACAATGGAAAAATCAGCAAATCACCTCAAATCTCTTCATTCATATCGTATCAAGAATGACTCCCTGTACAAATTGCATGGAAATCACGTCAAATGGAAATAATAATCAAACGGAGCGCTAAAAGACGCAAGACGCAGTGCGAGCGAGCCTGAGATACATCGTGCTGCTGTGTTTAATCTCAACTCGAACACCAAAGAGGAGAGGGTCGTTTAACTATAATGTTGTTATTCATTCATAGCATATCTCATAGTGAGCACATACACATAGCTGCTACATTTATTTTACACGAATATAATGGTGTTCCTACGCTCAATCTAAAGCTGGCACAGTACAGGGTGAATAACAGTAATAATCATAATAACAACGACTATTAAGTTGTGCTTTAATTCCACTGCCTAATTATTCACCTTCTAAGGCCCGCGATGGGGAAAAAGCACATTTAGATTTGCTTCTGAATATATAGCCCAGTGTAGTTTCACCACGAGGCAGCGTTACCCTCCATCTAGCTTGAAGAGATTACCCTCCCCCACCACGATCCCCGGATGCCTGGGCCTTCTTATTTTCGCCTGCGCGGTCACATTGTGGCTGATTAATTCTCCTTTCGCCTTGCTCAGTCATTCAGATTTGGAAAGTAAATAAAAAGTTGACATCATTGCAGCTCTGCATTAGTGTGAAACATTCCTTCGGTTACCGTATGTTCTCGTATACCCGCGCTTATGTTATTCTGAAGTTGTTTTTTTTGTAATCGTAATTAAAATATGTATGGCTGACGTATGTTTTGCATTGATCTACGTTTATGTAAGTCTTGATATATCTAGTCAAATAAACTTCTAAGATTTGATTTATAATGCAATGGACATAACAGAAATATTTGAGTATTTACAAATGGATTTAACAAAGAACACTTATAAATATCCCCTGACATTCCCCCTAAAACAAATGTTTGATACATTTAATACATTTACAAATCAATAATTGCAGGTCTTCTCTAAAGACTTTCTAATGGCATTGTTTATCTAATATCATAGTAAAGTGTTTCCTTAAATGTTATTGTATGGTTTTATGCTTGTGTCAATTTCCAGCCTTGCACTATTTAAACTTGTATTAACCTCTGTATATATCACCTACCTTGCTTTTACTGCTCTGTATCTTATGTCTTGTGTTTATTCTCTGTCCACGTTATGTCTAATTGTTAATTGTCTATTGTCATGGTGTCTCCAACTGTAGCATGCAGTGCCACCTCGAATTTCCACTAGCCTTGGTGGTGTAGCAATAAATATTCTGATTCTGGAATATCTATTCATTATGACAGGGCTGAAGTGTACCCAGAGCATATCCCAGGAAGGTAATACACACTATTGGGTGGGATTCCAGTCCATCACAGTATGCAAGGCAGGGACACCTTAGATTAGATCCTAGTCTATTGCAGGACACACTCATAAGTATATGTGCATGTGTGCAGTTCATACGCACTATGTAGGAGTACCTGAAAGGAAGCTATAATTCTCTATAGTTGTCACTCGATAGCATCTACAAAGAAATATAACTCAGCAAGCTGAGATTGACTGTCTTTTACTCAACACCACAGTATATACTGAATACCCAAGATGCACATTACGGGGATACAGCTGATATACAAATTGGTACCATACACATCCTACCAGAACATATGATACAACCCATACAGACAAGGGATGAAAATCTTCACGCCAGAGCTGGGGGTGGGAAATGAACCTATGGCCCTGGAGGTTTGTAATTATGTGTAACTGTGATATCATCTGGGGGTGGCATGGTGGTGCAGTAGTTTCCCCCCACAGCCCAAAAAACATGCTGAGGCTAATTGGCATTGCCATATTGCCCATAGATGTGAATGGTGTGTGAGGGTGCCCTGTGATGGATTGGCTCCCCATACTGGGTTGTTCTCTGCCTTGTGCCCATGACCCCCAGCATAGGACCCCCCCCCCCCCCCAGAA
>JABFEB020000001.1:36659688-36688077 GCA_019775895.2 Stomatorhinus ivindoensis | reverse complement strand
AACCCCCCCCCCCCCCCCCTCCCACCACCACTCTAGGGTCGAAAACTTTTTTTCACCAGGGGATCAATTCGAACACTGGTGCCCGCCCAAGAAAATGGCATGCTGGTGACGCCACTGCCCCCATAAACAGTGGTAATCCGTCGGCTGGTTTATGAGGCTGCACTGGCTGGGGGCCGCCGCCCCGTCCGGTCAGTGGGGCCCTACGAAGACGTGCCTCTGCATGGCCTGCGGGAGACAGCAGGACCCCACACAGGCAGCATGTTTCCCTGGCCGTAAACAGAGCCCCAACACACATGGCCCTAATAAGGCCACAGATTGGGCTGCAATACACCTCTGTGCATGCGTGTGCTGTTGAGGTACACAGACATCCGTCTGTAAAGCATTTTAAGGGTGGCTAGGGACCTCTCGCCCAGTGACATGTGGGCTGGGAGGACCACCTGGGAAACAAGATATCTGGGGGAATAAAATAACAACAGCGCACTGTCCAGGCTGCCCCCATGAAATACAGTTATGCTCACTAGTGAGGCAGTTTAATTTGTGCTTCATACACAGTGACTCAAACATATGGCGATTTCAAATAAAAAGGAATTGTGCATAGAATTCTATTTCAATTAGGTTTAAAACAAAGCAACAAACCTGCTGGCAAAGTGAAATTTATATAAATATCTAACTGCTATGCTGATTCCCATCCCTGGAGGTACTTCATGTTTTCCAAGACATTCTCTCTGTTTTAAGGGATGACTTTCAATGGAGATATCACCGCTGAAGTATTTGGCAGAGAGCATCATGGGCCCTAGGCGATCTGGCACCGTGGGCGAAACGGAGTGATTAAACGGGTCCCAGCTCCTGTCCCTCTGTGTAAGCTACGCATATAAAAACTCATTAGGTTGTAACGTGTCCGCTGTTATAGCAGGCTGAAAAGCACTCAATAATCTGCGGAAAGTGAAGTCAGATCCTCTCATAAAACCCCCGGGGAACTTTCTGATTAGATCCGAACTTTTCTGCAAAAAAGTGGGGATTTCGTTAATCGTTTTTAGCATGTCAAATTTTCTCCATTCCTAGGGCTACAAAACAACACAGGGGTTGGGGGGAAATTATTGTATAGGATTTGTTTGTAATTATTTTTATTGTCCTATGATGGAAACTCGTGGTGTTTCCTAGCTATGGGTTAATGATGGTTGGTGGGCTTTTGCTCCTAGCTGTGGGGTTCCCTATGAAATTGGATGGTTTCCTGCTGCCCAGATGTGGCCTAGGATCTGGCTGTCTGGACGGGCTCCCAAATTCACTGTGCCATCAGTAAGCGGTCAACAACTCCCACTGGTTGAGGATTGGATAATGGAGTAGGAAGGAACATGCTCTGTCAGAAGGATACTTTTCAGCAGGTCTTCAAATGCATACAGAATAGCTCAGGTATCACCACATCCTTGGTTATGAATGCGTTGAAGTCTTTTGGTGCCAGCTTGCACCTTTTAATATGAAATAAGTAATAACTGAGTGAGCTGTTCTTGTACGTCCTGTCCCAAAGAGATCACTGGCCTGAATTATCCAGGCAAGCAGATGCCTGCTTCTTCTCATTCTCTTCATTTCTGTTTCCCAAATTCCACACCATGGTATTCAGTCTCTCTATATACAGTATATAGACAAAAGTATCAGGACACTTGGCCATTATACCTACAGGATCGTTTATGACATCCCATTATAAACTCACAGGCATCAATATGAAGTTGATCCCCCCTTTGCAGCTGTGTATAAGAGTTGCCACTCTTCTGAGAAGGCTTTCCACAAGACCTTGGTGTGTGTCTGTGGGAATTTTTGCCCAGTTATCCAGAAGAGCATTTGTGAGAACAGGCACTGTGCTGGGCGTGAAGAACTGGTTTGCAGTTTCCGTTGTAGTTCATCTCAAAGATGTTCACACCAAACTCACCCAACCATGTCTTTATGGACCTTGCTTTGTGCACTGAGACAGAGTCATGCTAGGACAGAAAATGGCCTTCCCAAACTCTTCCCACAAATTTGGGAGCATAGAATCATCCAAAATGTCTTGACGTGTTGAAGCACTATAAGTTCCCTTCACTTGAACTAAGTGGTCTAGACCAACTCCAGAAAAACAACCCAAACCATCATGCCTCTTCCACCAAACTTTGCAGTTTGACACAATGCAGTCAGACAGGTATCATTCGCCTGGCATCTGCCAAACCCAGACTTGTCCATCAGACTGCCAGACAGTGAAACATGATTCATCACTCCACAGAACATGTTTACAATGCTTGAGAGTCCAGTGGTGCTATGTTTTACATCACTCTATCCGATGCTTGACATCATGCTTAGTAATCTGTGGCTTGCATGCAGCTGCTCGGCCATGGAAGCTCAGTCCCTGCAGCTCTTGTCGCACAGTTTTTGTTCTGGGGTTAAAGCCAGAGGAAGTTTGGAACTCTGCAGTTATTGAGTCAACAGCGTGTTGGAGACTTTTATGCATTATGCTCCACAGCATAGTCGCTGAGTTTCTGTTGTTCCTAAATGCTTCCACTTTGTGATAATACCGCTTACAGTTGACCATGGAATATCTAGCAAGGATGGCATTTCACAAACGAACTTATTACAACGGTGGCATCCTATGACAGTACCATACCTGAATTCACTGCAGCTCTTCAGAATGACCCATTCTTTCAAAAAAGTTTGTAAACCTAACTGCATGACTAGGTGCTTGATTTTACATATCTGTGGCAATGGATCTCAGACCTGAATTCAAAGATTAAGAAGTGTGTCCCAATACTTTTGTCCATATAGTACACATATAAAGGGTGTTCAGATTAAAGCTATTTGTACTTTAAAACTCCCCTTTTAGTGTACAGGTGATCTATTTTATTTTGGATTATGTCATATTTTTCCCGCTTCACGTTTACGCGATTTCTACCACACAATGAGTGTCATTCGTATTTTAAGTATCCAGCTAGGATAGAAAACAAACTTCTTATGCCATATCACGCAGTATTTGTTGCTACAAAATCCATGTCTTATTCAATTACAGACAAGCTGGAGTAAATATAGTCACTTCTTCACATTCGGGAGGGTTTGGGGAGGAAGATCTCCGTGTTTGTGATTGAGAGAAAGGCTTAATTACTGCATGGTCACAGGGACAGCGAACACGCGAGTCTGATTGTCAAGATGAAATTGCGCGGCGTACCCAAGCAAAGATGCGAAAATAACTTCTGTGATTTTATTTGATCGAAATCATTTGCAGTATTGTTTGTATATATTTCGCTTACTTCTCCTCCACAATTATTCCCATTATATTGTACACGTTCAAATCGCAAATAATGTCAACTTGCGACTGTATTTAGAGATATAATTTTGAGCTACCAGAACTATGAACGCTTGCATTAGCCTTGAACAAGCATTTTATAAGAATGAATATAATAATAAGAAAGTTCTTGGGGAAATTACGCTGAACTTTAACAAGATCTTAGTAGATGTGCAGGACTCCGTTTTCCAGCTCAATGAACACTTCTTAGTGATTCCTCAACTAAGGGACCGCTGAATCTCCCAGCACAAAGACTGGATACCGTACCTGCATGCGAGCGCCGGTGTCCGTCACTCAGCGCTCGGCGCGGCCAATAGGGCGGCGCACGCTTCTGGTGGCTCCTCCCTGGTGCATTATTGAAGTTTCTTTAGTTTCTCCAGCCTGTGCAGCACGCAGTGTCTCTTGCTCGCAGTGTGAAGATAAAAAGCACAACAGCTGAGAGAATGTTTTCTAGGAATGTCGGTGTATGTCTGACCTTGTGCCTGTGGATTACAGCCCCCTGGAAGCTCAGCACCGTCGCTGCAAAGAAACAGGACGACTCCTCCTTGAGCAGCAGCAGCATTTATCGAGCGAGATGCGCTTCCAGATGCCTGAGCCTGCACATCACACGCATATCTGCATTTTTCAAGCATTTTCAGGTAAAAGCACATGGACTTTGTAGCTCATCGAGTCAGGGGAAGGATGTCACACACACTATTCTGTATACACTGTAATTTGTTTTGATGCCTTAATGATAATACTTTTACGTGGTGTATCTCGTTTTTTCAGTTCTTTGTGAACTTTAAGCTGTCTTAAGGCACCCAATTTACATATTTGGAATTCATATCAATTTATTTACAGAAAAAACTGTAGGAATACTGATTATCCTATAACATTACTATTTAACACGTAAAAAACACTTGATCCAACTTTTGTTATAGCGTTAAGATATAGTTATCAAAGTTACTGATTGGGTAAAGTTTGCTAGTGCTGCGCGTTATTTAGTTATCTGTGAAGTAATAGCTTTTGGCAATATAGAATTTCATCATTTTCCCCACAGTTTAGGTACCTTAAAATCCTTGTCCTATTAAATTTATCCTTCATAATTAATGTTATTATGATTAGTGGAGTAATGGTTATCAGGCCTTTGGGAATCGAAGATTCATACACATGCTGACAGTATGTAGTCAATTCTTTAGAAATACACTCCTACTTACCAAAGCCACCTTTTTACCACTTTGCTACATCCACCATACACAGCTTTTGTGAATGGGGGGGTTGATATATATGTACCTACAGCAGTCTCAGCATTAATCGGCGTTAGCACATGACCAGATATGTACCGTTTATTAACTTGGACGGGTATAAATGCAATTATAAAAAGTGCTTCTGTTTACTTTTAGAGATAAATATATCAAAATTACATTTCTACCCCAGCCGTGAATTCACATGTCAATAATTTGATTTAAAAAGATAATAAAAAAGATAACGTGGATTTTGCACGGGGGGTTAATATCCTTTTGGCATTTTGCATTAATATTCTGTTAATCTACTGGTAATTTGATTTTCCAGCCCGAAAACTGTAACCTGGGCGTTTCATAACCGCCCACTATTTGCGAGGCATTAGACTACGATCCTCCGGGCGATGTCTGAAGTTGTTTTCACACTTCATTGGAGGCTGTTTTATGTAGACCTTCCGAGAAGGGGAGCACTATATATCTGCCTTTCACTGTGTTGTAAAGCCGATTTAAAGTCTTTTGAATTCTTTAAAGGCTTTTCATAGGCAAATGCAGTTGGACAGAAATTACAGTATGTAACCGTGGAAGAAACATTTCAGACATAAATCTCATTGTGTTTGTAGCAAGTGATACTAATTGCAGCATGGTCGACTATTATAAACATTAGAAATCGATTGTTCTGGAAACACTGTCTTTTTAATGACGATGTTATTGCAAATAGGCAAGTACATTGCTTTCCAGTTTTTAAGTTTCAGTCAAAGGCACAGTTTAATGGAAAATGATATAATCCATTGAGTTTAATCATAAAATGATTAACTCAGTTATGCACTGCATGGATTATTGAACAGTGGACCAGCATTGTGCCTATCCAACACTAGACAGGTAAACTGAGAATCTGATTTTTTGATTTGTGATTTTGTGTCTCATGACCTGACTCTGTAAATCCTTTGCAGGCACAATCTCATTAAAGATCTTGACGTATGACTCAATGCAGATACCTCAGCTTCACTAATAATGTTCCGTCTATAAGGATAAAGATATATTTCGTATAATTTAGCCACCGAAGTAATGGCCATCTGCTCATTTTAACAACAGAGAGATTCTGACAGAAAACTCAAAGCATAACGAACCTTTGACAGAGGGAAGAGATTCAACAGGTTTTCCAGTCTCAAAATAACTTGCTATTGCTGCAAAAGCCGTGCATTAAGTGGAAGGTACTGTGATCTCAGCAGGACGTCCATGTGGAAACAGGAGGTCTGGTCAGCTGCAACAACACGCTCCACCTCCCCTGCCACCTCCCTGTGTCCTGCCACCAAACGTCATAGTGACACCTCGTAGACTGCACCCTCTCTGTGGATGCTGGCCTAGGGAGACAGCGTTACTATTTAAAGAGCTCTCTGTTTTCTTTTGGCAAGGGTTGACCTCAGCAAATTTCTCAGCATGTTCCATCTGTGGTTGTGAGGTGCATCATTACTGGGTCTCTCCTGTCATAGATGAGTATTCGTTACTGCAGGCTCACTCATATGAAGACGTCTGTTGTCATTTGGAGGATGAAGTTTTAGCTTCAGTGGGTCATTTCTGTCATCCGTATGTTTTGTCGTGGCCTTCCAATTTACCTCTCATAAAAATAATAATCTTTCGCGCATCCACCCTTTTTTCAGTATCCACTTGTCCAAAATACCAATCCTGTGATTCTAAAACAGCCATATCCGTGTGATATGAAGTTGTGTTGTGAAAAAACACCCTGCAAACTCTTACCTTTATACTTCTTAAAACAACTGGAAATCAGGAATTAGGTTTGTACATTCTTCAGCACAGATCAGACAATGCCTGGCATATTCTTTGGTAACAGTTATTGGGGTGGATATATTGTGCTTTTTTGTACACTCTGCATATGCCTGTCAATGCTGAGCAGCCAAGAGAAAAAGCACTACTGCACTGGTACATTTGAAAGGTGATGTTGACATGTATCTGTTGAGTGCTGCTCTACACCACCAATGGTTCACACACTATTCCAGGCAGCATAGGATCAGCCCTCACATGCTGTGGCATGATGTACTGTCAGGTCAGCCTATTAGTGCTTAATTCACTGAGAACTAGCTGAGTACCAAGTGAACAAATGCTACATTTAGATGGAGACACTGCTTATCTTAGATTCCTTCTTATATGACACCCAAACACATTAGATCACCTTCTAATTCCTTAGTATTCTGCCGTAAAAGACTTTATAATTTCCTTAATTCTAGGCCTTGACTATACAGGATTTTCTTAGAAGCTTTAATAAAAGTAAATAAGATAATGTGACACTCTTCTTATACAGTAAATATGAATTATCCAGCTATTTCAAATGAAGTTACCCATAGTTTGTTTTGTGTGTATTCTAGCAGTACCAGTATTTGGGACAGAGTGCAGTCTTCTCTAGCATGTGAAATCTCTTAATGTCTGAACATGTTCAAGGATGGCTTTTGTTCATATGTAGATGTGTATTTTAACACATTCTCAAGTGTTTAAACGATCCCTCTGTTGTCCAACAACAGAGAAAGCATCTACCTCATGTGAGATTATTTTTAGGAGGAAGTCTTATAAGTGTAAAAATAAAGGTGTGTCAATGCAGTCTTGCTGGGCCACCAAAAGCCAATAAATGTTGCATCTTAAATTTAGTGATTCATTCCTAATGTCTAGGCTATTAGAGTTTATATCTTACATGTGAGGTTTGTGGAAAGAAAAACATTGGAAAGTAGATTTGCTCTATTCCCTTGTTTTGCCTCTGATATAAAATCACTCTGGGTAGATTCCAGGCCCAGCCACTGCTTGTCTCATGTGTAGCCGTTTTCATTAGTTAAGACAGGATGAATAGAGGCCTATGTTGCCTGGTTTCACCTCCCAGTGAAAGCATTTTAACCATGACAGGCTTGTCAGTAAATCTCTTGTCTTCTGAGGTACCACATGTCCGAGAGTTTGGACCAATGGTGCTCCACAGACCTCACTCTATGTATATTTCAACAAGTTGCCTTCATAAAGTAGGCCTCACTGAGAACCCAAGTTGTTTTAAATTTATTGACTTTGCATATTGAGATGTTTCCAAATGCATTACAATAAACAGAGGAGTCTGGATTAAAGTATAACATTTAAGGTACACTTCCAATGTAAAAGCTTATTCTACTATTGTTAAATATAATGCTATGTTTACAAAATAATGAATAAATAAAGTAAAAAGATATAGTGTAACAAAATGCTACATTATACAAATTCCAGAAATTAACCCGAATCTCAGACAAGTAAAATATCAAGTTTTACATGTAAAATCTAGAAAAGAGCTGGAATTGCTGGGACAGAAACAGTTTCCCATTTAAACTTTATTGTTACATAAGCAGCCTGAGAAAACAACAGTGTCATGTCAGCAAAATTTCATGATGCAAACCATTCATATATATATACACACACACAAATACACACACGAGTTGGTGTACCTATCTAAATGGGGACCATTTCTATGGGAAAACCCCTAATCCCAATCACGACACCCTTGTCCTCTACCCATCCCTAACCTTAACCACAAGTAACCAACCCAAATTCAAGACTTTTGGCATTTTTACTTTTTTGATTGCATTCACAGATTTTTATAAAACTGAGGAAATCCAACTGGGGACCTCAAATGATGTCCCCAAAAGTAGGGAAATTCCAGGTTTTACTACACTTTGGGGACAATTTGGTCCTCAAATGTAATCTATGCACCCCCCCCCCCCACACACAAGCAAAATAAGACAAAGAATTTTCCAAATGCAGGATGTACCCTCAACTTGAGAGGCTCACCTTGAACTTAATGAAACAATACCAGCCTTCCAGTTTATCTCTGTGTGCAGGATC
This sequence comes from Stomatorhinus ivindoensis, assembly GCA_019775895.2. Classification (NCBI taxonomy): domain Eukaryota; kingdom Metazoa; phylum Chordata; class Actinopteri; order Osteoglossiformes; family Mormyridae; genus Stomatorhinus; species Stomatorhinus ivindoensis. The sequence goes on along the minus strand of JABFEB020000001.1, from coordinate 36,679,692 downwards.
CATAATGAACTCCTTTGTTTTGTGCTCTTCTTGATCTTGTCAATGGCATAATACAAATCACTGAATCCTGTGTCTGTAACAGTGTTTTTTTCATGTGTTACACTGAATTTCTGAATGTTTCGTTTCTAAAAAAATGTGGATTAACACAAGAACAGTGAATATCTAGCACCGCATTGTGACAGATTGGCTTGGAATGTGGTCTGGGTTTTAAGGGATCACAATCTGTCCTATAATTATCTGTACTTTGTGTGACATGGGTGGTTCATCCTGGGACAGCTGGGACAACAACCTCCTGATCCTCTTTGTTACAGTGACAGGGACATGGATCAGGATTTTATGTAAGACTATGAATATCACCAGGGCCCTGTCAACGGCATTGGTACTATTAAGCATAACATATGTATAGATCCATGGCAATTTATATACCAGTGAGTGAAGTTCAGTGAACTGGCTAGTATAACCATGAGCTTTACTCAATAAACATGGTCATTGGTTATTTTGAGACTATAAAGAAATTCACCAATGTTAAAACATTTTCATCACAGTTATTCAAACAATAATTTTAAGTATGTTTTAATATCGATTAAAAGTATAATACATAGTAATATCTGTCATGAGCACAAATCGTTTTTGGTATTATAAAACCAGGCAATCAATTGCATGTCATGAAACAAAATGAAAAATATAAGGTAAAATTAATGTGACAGCCTATTTTTGAATATGAAAATGGTGAATTATGAATGAATTACATCAGATGTTCCAGTATTTGTCATTGACTACGGCTTTCTTTGAAGATGGACACGCCCCTACCCTTGGCACTGCGATTGAAGGCTCACTAGTACCACACTGCAAATTAAGTCCTTTTCTTTCCAAAATCTCACTGGGAATTTCCAGTGGATTATATTATGAGAAACGGCTTTGAACTTGACATTGAACTTAAACAGACTCCTAGTCAGCAGTGGTATAGTCATCCAGTTATTCAATTCCCTGCTGTCGTCTGTAACTTGCAGCACAGTGCAGGTATATGAGGCTTGAAAAGAACACAGTATTAAAAGTGTGATGTTGTTTTAGGTATTCTTTGGAGTACCTAAAATGTTTAGCTGAGGTAAATTAGGGCAAAATCTCCCAAGAGAAGACCTACTCCAGCAGGTTACAAGTCTCTGTTAAGCTGTTGTGGTACCTGCTACCAATCCAGTTATCGCCAGTGGAATATATCAGAGTGACACCTCGTAGGCACAGTCAACTGTAAACTCTCATCTTGTCAACTGTAATGTTTTAAGGTCTCCTAGAAATCATTGCAATTTTGAATTATTGTGACAGCCTAAACCATGTTTCAAGCATCCAGGCTTATATTAAAGCACACATCGTACTGCATTAACCACTGTGTTACAATTATATAAGAAAATCTAGTGATATTTCATTATTGAACATTGTAAATCAGTCAGTATGGTGTGACTTGGCTATTTATTAAATATTTTAAAATGAGTTATTCTTTAAGTAAGTTGTCAGGTGTCAACAGAGTGAACTGCATTGCATTTCCGTACAGACTTGAGGCTACAGCCACACTGTTATGTTTTAGTTTAAAAATGCATGAATTTGTCTCCAATTTCACCTTTTGTCCACATTACCTTGGAGTTTTCAGTCCCCAAAGCAGAGACTTTTCATACCCTCTCAGAACTGTGTACCTATGAAAACAGCGTTGCAGTGTGGATGAGTGAAAACAATGACTTATGAAAATGCAGGCTCTGAAAACACCCTGATTGGACCCTACTCATCACATGGCCCTTCCCTGATTCGATCGCACTAGTTACAATGTCTTATTGTCTGATTGGTCAACTGATCACCCTGCATGGAAGTAAACTCTACTTCACCATGGCAAATGTAGAGCAGCTGGTTTCAGTGGCATTTTCCCTGTTGCTTACATGTATGCAGCTAAATAGTACATTACTCAGTATGACTGCTGCATATTTGTGTACAAAAAATAATTTACTGGTCACTGTGTCGGTGCACAATGGAGATTGTTTCCATTTGAAACAACTGAAAAGGTTTTTACACAAAAATGTAGCAGTGTTGACATAAGAGAACCACTCCTTCCATGAAGTGCTGAGAAACTTCTTATACTGAAAGACAAGAAACTGCTTCTTTGCTCAGACACACTTAACACTGAGTCCCAGCACCCAGCAGTTTTCCCTTCCCTACACATTAGTCTGAATAATGCTCCCTGTCTCAGAGGGAGGATTGGCTGAAGTTGCTGTTTGGGTTACCTTTGCTAAATGTCAGTGGACAAAATGAGAGAGCAGGAGCTGAGATCACAGTCTTCTGCTAAACAAGGATGGCTGGGGAAATAGCTTCTCAGTTTGCCTCATTGACTGCACTGTAAGACCTCAGAAATTATACCTCATTGTTTAAAGTGTCGGCAAAAGTAGGGCATTTATTTCACTTTGGACTAGGGGATGACTATCATTCTAAAATATATTGGATAATTTTTCTATGTTGATTTTGTTGTACTGTTTATTTAAACAATATGCATAGTGAAACACCACGGTGTGAAAATGAGGTGTTGATGTGGTGTTTTTTGTTCTGTGTTCTAGGGAAATGGATCTCTGGTGTGGTGTCAGAACCATAAACAGTGCTCAAAGGTAACGTAACAGGAGAGCGTCTGCTACATGTGCTGAGAGTAACATTCAGTTACTTCCGACGAAACTGAGCCACATATATATTGAGGGAAATCTGCACACATACAGTCTACCATGTAACTAGTGGTAATCAAGCACATAATTAACTTGTAAAGATTGGAAATCTGATATAAGTGGAAGCTAATTAAGAGACTTTTAGCCATAATGGTTTATTGAGCATTAAGGGTTTGCGAATCAGATTGCAGTCGTCCCCCTCCATTATATCTTTTTGAATACATCTCAGTTAATAAGGTTTATGTGCCTTGAATGCTGAACTGGGTTACAGACTCACAAAACCTACTTTTTAAATGCTATAATAACATTCTCAAATGAATTAAAGATCAGTGAGTGGAATTAACATTGTTGTTATTAATACAGATTTAATAGTACTTTATAATTTTATTATATTTATTCCTATGAGTTTAAGTACCTGTTTTGTTATACAATTTCCAATAAATCAACAATATGTTATAGTACACATTTGATGTTGAATTTTCAAAGGGTCAACGGGTTGAAAATGAACTGGCTTGTTTCTCTCTGTTGGTATATATGGGTATATATATGGAGGTTGCAGGAAGGTCTGCTTTTCCAAAATAGCTACTTTGCCATTGGTTACCCTGGTGACTGGATTTCTTTCACTGTGACAGCATCTCATCCTGAAAGCTGGGCCCAGAGTGTCCTCTCACCCTGTCCCGGGTGTTGATGATGCTCGGCTGGTTGTCCTGGCTTCAGTAAGCCGTGCTGCAGGACTATGGCTGTTTGGAGTCAGGATGACATCAGAGCATGTGGTGTCCTGCCCACCCAATATTTAGATTTGGACCCATGTCAACACACACTGTCTGAGCCTGGTTACAAGGCAGGAAAGCAGGGCCCAGTGTCTCTCCTGCTACGAAGTCAGGGAGAAAAAGTTCATGATGTCATAATTAAGTAGAAAAAGGAGAGATGAGAGGAGTAAGTGATAGAATGGCAGAGGTATGTACATTGTCAGGGCAATGACAAATAGCATGTGTCTGTGATTTCATCTGAGTCTGTGTTTACTGGAAAGAAGGGAGAGTCTCAATATGAGAGCACCTCACCTAGTCTTATTGTAGCCACATTATAAATCATGTCCCAAAGGTAAGAAAAAAAATGTTCTTGGAACATACTGCTTGCCTATGAAAGCTGTCCACTATGCAAAATTTATCACTGCACCTCTTACGCAGAAATATTATTTATCCACGCACGCCTAAACAAACAGTGTTCAGGGCTGAAATGAGAGAGTCTGCCAAGGAGTCCTTGTTTTCAAGCTACACCTCATTACTTCTGAAAGGTCACAAAAAAAAGATGTTTCATCAACCATACAGTAACAACATATTCTTTCTGTCACTTCTCAGTCTTTGATTCTTGTGGAGAGTGCAATGAAATCCTCATTTGAATGGTTATGGACAGTAAAATCTACCCAATGAGGTTAAATATATTTTTGGGTTCATTGTATACAGAAAATGGATTCTGACTGAGGTTATGCTGCAGAAGGAAACAGAATATTCTGCTACAGAGATGTGTTGCTTTATCATTACACATTTGTGTTAGTTGTTAGAAAATATATTTATAAAAAAATATATAGTTTACTAACATATATTTATATTTGAAGAGTTTTTATAGACATCTTGAAAATGTAAGCAGTATATTGGGCAATTAAATATTGTGTTTTTTTTCTGCCTCATGCCAATAAATACAAAAAATACAAATAAAAAACAAATATGATTAATTGAGATTGTTAAGCAGACATGAAAATGAGAAAGGGATGCACATTTGGCTAGAAAGGAGGAAGCCTTTTGCTCTCGTTTGCTCTGTTTACAGCACCTGCAACATTTCCTTTCTGTAACAGAGGGTAGCACCTTGCTGCAGCTGATCATAGGGCCTGTTTGAAGCTTGGGGGAATATGTGACCAATCACAAGCTCACACACAGCTGCTGTCTGCACAGCCAGGCTGTTAAAATGTCTGTGAGTGTTTTCGGCTTAAACAAGCATGGCATTTATCAGCTGTAGCTTAAGGTGGAAGTTATTCTTCTGTGAAAAGGTATTCCTATTTTTTATTTTAAAGTCAGTCTAAGAAAGTGATAGGATGATTAAATTGATTGTAATATAGGTAGGGAATTTTTATTTCGATTTGGAGGGATTTTTATTTTTGGCAAATTAATATAATTTATTAATGTACTGTACAGTATGTTATGTAAATACACACATTAACTCCTTGTGTTTGTTTGTACGACGACTAGACACAGCTTTTTCAAGTTTACTTCAAGGATCAAAACAAAAACAACAGAACGACTTCGGCTGCTGGAACTTTATTAGCGCCACTCAGCCGAATAATAGACTAAAGTGTTTACCGAGGCACTCTGTCAAGATCACAATTACCCCATGCTCGTTTGAACAATTTGTTCACTGGGCTACGTTTCGCATGGTCCGGGGCCTGATTGACTTGGGGTGCCTGATTAGTCTCCTCTGGAAAACGAGCAGGAAAGTGTGAATCTGAAAGTCAAAGGGGGGAAGAGAATGTAGCGGGGGTTCGAGCTCTGCGATCTGGCTCTGTGGGGTTTGTGGGGGCTCCTCTTGGGGTCCTTTCACAGACAATGGACTCGGAAAGATTAGTTAATGACTCCAACAAAGGGGGGCCTGACCTCTTCCATCTGTCAGCCCTGGAGGAAATCAAAGCTTCCCAATTTAATCTGGGACTGCAGTGGTGATCTCCACCATCTCGTACACCCTGTCTAAGGCTGGCCCTTCTGCCAGCAACCCCATTGTCATTGTAATTAAACTCTGCTGCCCTCTTGCTATGGTGGACAGAGGGGGCACTTGGAAGTGCCAAGGAGTCATTAGCATGCCGCTTCAAAGTCCTGCCCTCGCTCTGCATGGAGACTCCAGAAGACGGGGAATGCAGACCTTTGTGTGAGCTATTGTACCTCTCTGTCATACTTTCCCTTGAAAAAAAAGATGAAACATATATGGTCAATGTGGCCAATAGTATAAGCAATGTGGAGTTTATTCATTGCTTCTGGCTGAACATTTGGATTATGAAGGGCAGAAAGGGCACAAACTTTTTCCTCCAAAGAGCGTTTTCGTGCACAGAATCAAAAACTGGCATTGATTTCAAATGATCCCAGCTCCCAGCGTAAACAGGAAGGAAGCCTTTAGCTTCTTTTCAGCAATTTTTCACAGGAAAATGGGTGAGCCAATGAAGTTGATGACCCCGTTAACTGGTATCCAACATACTGAAAACATCTTTAATGGCAAAACATCTTCTACATAAAAAATGTTTTATTGACTTATGGTTTGCAGACATTTAATTGCATCAGACTGAGATTCTCATAACTTGAGGTGATATACCCAGGTTTCTTATCTGTGAAATGTGGCTCACATGAGATGCCTAAGTAAAGAGGAACATTTTCCATTCACTTAAAGTATGTCAGCATTGAAAACGGATCTTACTTAAATTGATCATCATGGGAAAACGGCCTCCAGTTCAGTTACGCCTTTCAAAGCCTGCTCCCTCCCTTTCTCATGCAAAAAAATGCCTGACTCCCTTAACAATAGTCAATTTTCTAGGTCAATCAGCCCAATGAAAGTCGGGCTGGAAGCAGAGGAGCTGCCTTGAGTGAGCATTAATCTTCATCAGAAAGGAGCACACATTTCAACATAAGACAGCACTCCTTCCGGCTTGCTCTGTCAACGTGTCAGCATCAGCACTGGGTCTTTCTGTGGGACCTTTATGTTTCACCTCACAGTGTGTGCCAAAATTCATCTGTCCCCTGAAAGAAGTGCAAAGATGAGTGCTTGTGGGTTGTTTTGTTGTTGAGTGAGGCTGGACCTGTTTGTCTACTAGGATGTGCTCTACAGCACCTTTTGTTCATGCCAATACAGCCCAAACAGGATGTGGTTGACAACCTGCCTTACCCCTGCGAGGCAAAGCGCCATAACACAAAATGCCCAATTGGCTGCATTAGCGTCACAAAGCTGTGAGATACCTCAATACACAGTCCTGGGCTTCTTTATGCTGAGAAATTGACTTTGACCTAGAAGGATTAAAACTCATACCATCACACTGTAGGGAAGGTTTACAAGGAATTCTAGACTACAATAGAATCTTTCTGTCCTGTATCAGGGTAATCTCTGCATCAGGATAGTATCTGTTATTTAGGTATCTTTAGTTCTTAGAGACTTAATTCTGCTAATTGTTCCTTATGTTTCTCCAGTACACATGAGCCTATGAACTGTGGCTGTATTTATGCAGTCAGAGTATACAGTACGTATATCTCCATGTGTTACGGTTTGGCTGGTGTGAGGCTGGTGTGAGGCTCCTGTTCAGCGCCTAGTGTGTGGGTGGCACTGGAAGAATGAGAAGAGCATGTCAGCCCCCAGCAGGAGGGGTCTGCTTCGGTCACAGTTGTTAAGTTTCCTCTGGTGGAGGGAGTGGGCTACACTTGCTTGAAATTGTGTAGCTTGTTACTTGCATTTTGGGTGGCATAGGAAGCCTGCAGAATCACGAGGAAGACCACAGATTGTCAGCTAGCTCAACGCTTGCTTCAGTCAAATATCCATATATCTAATTCTCAAACTTTAAAGGCCTAAATGAGGCTAATATATCTCCGTCGATGCTGAAGCCAAGGTCAATGTCTCCAGATTTTATCACCTTCTATCACAGAGTGCTAGATAGCTATAGTTTTTGGTTAGTGTGTTTTTCCCTTTCGTCTTCTGTGATCTGGCAGGACCTGATAAATGCATATGCTTTGGAATGGTGTGGATCTTTTCCTTCACCTGCTGACAAAGGCAAGCAGAGATGAGGGAGATCCCTTTCCCTTTCGTGCTTTCCATGATTTAAAGTGAGATTGGTGAGTCCCCTGATTGTTTGGTAGTAATGCAAGGATTTGTCATTGTAATATTCCTGTCTGGCACGATGTCCACTTGCTGTTGGTTCAGTGAATGAATGCACTTCAATTGAATATTAATGTCTTGTCACAGGCCTCCTATCAAAATATTATGTCCCTTCTGTAAGTTATTCATTCTCCATTAATTGTTAATGTGCTCTTATTATGTTTCAATGATTAGTTAAAGAGAGAAGGGATTCATTTAGCAGATCTTTTTGAATGAACGTTTCACACATTGCTGCTCCTTGTTGTCTGACTAAAATGAGTGTGGAGCCTAAAATATACATCTGATTATTGAATGTAGTGATGTCATGAGAGCCGCAGTGGCCGCAGATGCCAAGTTCCCTGTTGGTAGATGGGGGTGGATCCTGGGGCCATTGTCAGGACATTCCAAAGGGAAGTCAGCCCAACAGCACACATCCTCCCCAAGCATGCAGACAAATGGGCCATTTGTGGGATGCGAGTTTACCCACAGACACACCAACCCCCGCTGGAGGTTGGCCTAAAATCACATTGGCTATTCTCCTGTCAAACCCAGTTACATTTATTTTGGGAGTTCTTGTGGACTCAGTGATAGATCAATAGAGTTGTGTGTGAATGAAAGAATGGATGGATGAATATGTATGGATACATAGACACAATGCTACATGAAGTGCTACTCCGGTTCCCTGCTCCAGAGTTTTAATGAGGATGATGTTCTTTTTGATCCATATCAACCAAACGGGTTTCTGTGGTGCTAAGAACATTTACTAAGGACCTGGTATTCAAACACAGTGGGTCAGCTTGGACAGTACAATCAATGTTACAACTGCAGCTGCTGAAATCCCTAACCACTGCTTATCTCTAGGCTTAAATATCTAATCATTCCTCATTTATTCAGATCTCTCAGTTTAGTTTTTAATCCTGACCTTAATCCCTACCCTGCCTGCAGGCTACACTTAACATGCACGGCTCAGGCTGAAAGAGCTCGTCCTGAGCTTGGTTGTTTAAACACATGTTGATATACCCAGAAAATTTCTGCTGCTGAGTGGGAGGGAAATTGAGAGTTAGACTGAAGGCTTGGAAGGACTCCAGTCTGTTCTGACTGTCATGAGCTTTAAGGACAATGATAGAACATGTTTTTAATTTAGAATGTTTTGTGAAAATGGCTTGTTATTCTTCTTCGTCTTCTCCTTCATATTGACATTTCTCTATGGTCACAACGAGTGGGTTTAAGAAACACAAAACCTTAACCACTTCACCACCTGCTGTCCATGAAGAGTATGTCAAAAAGCAGTCGGCGTATGACAGGCTCAGAAATCACTGCTGAGACAATCCACCCACCGTGGGCTGACTGGACTCCACGGTTGTCACAGCAGGAACCAGAGCTCGTTAGTGTAGCAACTTTGTTATGCGTCTTTGTTTCCCGTCTCGCTCAGGATACACCCAGCTGGGGCCACTCAACACGGGCCTGTTGAATTTAATTGCCTGTAATCCCTTCAATCCCAAAGTGTGCATGAGTGCTACTAATCTTTAAACACAACTGCCAGCTAGCATAGCACCGCTTCCCTTCTAATGGCAGAATGCATCAGATCACGAGATGTGAGCACAGGGGGAGGTACCTTTTTCGGTCAGAGGACAGCCATGTTAAAGATATCATGGTCTTAATACCATCGCATTAAATGAGATGAATTGTCAGCAATCGGATTCTGGGATATGCTCATCATTTCAAATTTATGTAATTCAGTATTCTGTTCAAGTCATAATAATCAAGTCTAAAAGCTGGTTTAAATTTTCCCTAGCATCTGGCTATTTATTTTTAAAAGAACATAATCGTAAGATATGATGCTCCATTTAAAATCAACTTAGGGTACAATGATAACATTTGCTGCTTTTTTATTAAATGCCACAAGAAAACTGCAGCTTGAAATGCGTGACTGTCTTTTTCATTAAAAGCATAAACATGAAAAAAAAGTTCGAATGTCTGGGGACAAATAACTTTCATTTACAATAGAAAAAATAAATGGTCCAACAGACTGCACGCATGGCGAGTAGGGGTAGGGCTCTTCCCAGGGTCCCCAATGGTAGAACAACAGCTAAGAGCCAGCAGGAAGCAAGAATCTGAACAGGAAGTGTATTAGAAAGTCAAAATGCAGAAGGCCAGCAAACCATGTCATGGTCTTACAAATACAAACCAGCATCTTTAAAAAAAAACAAAAAAACAAAACTATTCAGCCAATAGCAGTTTTCATGTTTCTTTCGCATACTGTATGTTACGATCAGGGCCCAAAGCGTGTCTACAGTGGCATTTCGGCCTTGGCGAGATGCGATGGCTCAGTGCCGTGTCATTATGGCGATAGACATGTTTCATTCCTTAGCGGAATGAGCTCAAGCAGCCGCCCGCAGTGAAGCCTTTTTTTTAAAAGCTCATAAATAAAGCAAGCCCCCCCGATTGTGTGGGGCCATGCATAATTCATGATCCCGCCTCCCACCCCCAGCCCCCTCTGCTGAGATATTTCTCTGAGCTTCTTTGTTGTGTTTTCCTCTAACTGCGCTCAGATAAATAATTAAATTCTCTTTGTGTAATACCACCTGCTGCGCCCCCTACTGGGCATCATTCCTATTGCGTGGCACAGAAGACGCCAGCTAGGCATTTACACCATGACACGAAAAGTACACACAGCATGTCTCTCCCATTCACTCAGCCAAACAGTCCATGTCACATGCACTCCTCTCTGCTATCTCTTGTGCATTGTCTCCAAATCACAAATCCTGTAAATACAAAAGCAAAAAAGGAGCAAATGGAACCAAAAAACTCAAAAAGAGAACCTGTTTTGAATTTGCTTCCACAGGAAGTCAGCTTCTTTTAAAGGCCATTTACTTTTATTGTCATGAAACCATAAAACTATTTGTTCCAATCATTTGGACTGTGTCAAATTCATATCCTTTTCATATTGAAAAATGTGGGAGGTCTTAGCCGTTAAACGTGGAGTTGCATGTCGGGGCCCTTTAAAGAATCTGCCTTTGTATTTCTCAGCTTCCAAATACTGTAGGGACAAATGGCAATAGATCCATGTGATAAGAAGAATAAGAGGAAGTAATGAGGACTTATTTGCTTGTTTCTTTCTTTGCTAGTTCACTTGGGACCAAACATACATCCAAAGATACCGTTTCATACCTTTCAGGCATGTTAAATAACAGGTTCATAAAAATTAACCATTAATGAATTAGCAGTCGATTAATGACTACTTGCCTACGGGTGAAATCTCTGGACTTCACCCCTCCCTGAGAGATCCCCTCCCTGTCTGCTCCTTACAGTGACCCAGCATCCATGGCTATGGTGCTCTTGGTTGTTTAGAAAGCGAGTTGCTGCTTAGCAAACCATGGATTTGAGTTTTATATCTGACGTGCGTATTGTTGACATTTATACTCTGCCAGCATTTCTTTGCATCTGTCAAACAGAGGAAAAAAGTGGAGAAAAATACATATTTCGTCATACATATTTATACACAGATGCATGGGAAATATTTTACATACTGATGTCTCAAAAAAAAAAATATTTATATGAATATTTCTGGATGGAGACAAGGGATTTTGTACTTTTGTATAAAGAAGACCGAGTCCTTCCCAGAGAATATTCCTTATGAAGCCCTGAAAAGTGAACTTAAGTCTGATTTGTTATTCCCCTAGGGCACTAACGTCAAAGCAGCGCTTTCATCCTCCTCTATTGCGGCTGCACAACTTATAGTTCTGAAATCTCAAGGCATCCACTTGCTTTGTTTTCTCTAAACCAATTTTTACTGCCTTACCGGATGGGGGCCGAAATGAAAAGCTCTATTTTATTGTTCAGCAGGATGGAGAGGAGGAAGACTTTGAATGTGATAATAATGATATGTGAGGGAGCTGCTTCATAATGGAGAATGAGCTCTTGTAGCGGCTGTATGTATGTCTGGGAGTATATGGGGCTCACAGGAGCATAGTCAGGAGTACTGGGGATGAGAAGAGAAGCACTGGCAGCAGTGGGTGGGGCACCGCAGGGTGTGCACTAGGACCTGTCTTAGGAGCCAAGTGGGTGCGGGCGTCCATAAATATGACCACACTCAGAAATCGGGTGTAAATGAGAGGGTCCATACATTTTTACTGGCAGCTGTGAGTGCAGCAAAGCTGAGCCATGATTGAGATTCTGGGTGGTTTCAAGCCACAGTTTGTGATCACCCTGAGATTATGCCACATTCTGTGTCTCCTGCAGGGGTGGGGTGATTGCCCCCTCCCATCAAATGTATCTGATTTAAATAACAATAATAATAAAAAAAAACAACCTGGCTCAGAAATTGACATCAGAATCATATTCGTCATAGAATGAAACATTAAGTGTAGAAGTCGTGTTTTGCTTGGAAACAATGAGGAGAGTGATGAGGTGATGAGATGAGATGTATCACTCTGGTGACCAGGAAGACTGCTGGCTTCATAGCCATTTAGGAGTCAGTGTAATTTGGTGATGTTTTTAGTCATACAGCAGAGTCCATGTTCTTGCAATACACTGCTGATGAAAGACAGAGATCATATTAACCCTAACTCACGATTGACTTGTTAACAGAAGCCTTGTGGGAGAGTGTAGGAGAAAAAGAACCCATATTCCTGTACACTGTGGTGTCCAAGAGATGACAAAAGGGAAGGTAACTTACGTATCCTAAATGCCTTTTGGTTGGGCATTATTCATTCATCCATCTTATACCATTTATCTACAATTGAGTCCTTACTTCTGAATTTGTACAAACAGTTTACATTTCAGTGATATAATTATAAGTTACTTAAATTTCATGCTCACTGCAGCACTAACCATATCAGCCAGAAAATTTCTGCACGCTTCATGTGCGTCATGCATACCTCATGCATGCGCCCTCATCCATACCTCATCCATACCTCATGCATACCTCATCACGCTGCATAAATGCCTCATGCTCGCCTCGTGCACACCTCATGCATACCTCATACATGCTCCTTGCGCGGCTTCTGCATACCTCATCACGCTGCATACCTGCCTCATGCATACCTCATGCATGCCCCATGCACGCCTTATGCATACCTCATCACGCTGCATACATGCCTCATGCATACCTCATGCATGCCCTATGCACGTCTCATGCACCCCTTATGCACGCCTCATGCATACCTCATGCTCACCCCATGCTTGAATCATGCATACCTCATCACGCTCCATACATGCCTAATGCACGCCTCATGGACCCCTTATGACCACCCCATGCACGCCTCATGTGTGCCTCATGCATACTTCATGCACACCTCATGCACTCTCCATGCGTGCCTCATGCACGCCTCATACATACCTCGTGCATGCCCCATGCTTGAATCATGCATACCTCATCACGCTCCATACATGCCTAATGCACGCCTCATGGACCCCTTATGACCACCCCATGCACGCCTCATGTGTGCCTCATGCATACTTCATGCACACCTCATGCACGCCCCATGCTTGCCTGATGCACACCACATAGACTCTCCATGCATGCCTCATGCATGCCTCATGCACGCCTCATGCACGCCTCATACATACCTCGTGCACGCCCCATGCACGCCCCTCCTCCATCATCTGTGTGCCATGTTTACAGGTATAGGTCCGGTGTGCATGGGAAAGCATTTCTTCCAAATTACATCAGGCATGTGTGTTTCCCTCCCTTATTTGTGTTATGTCGCCTGTGCCAATCTCCACCGGTAGCACCTCACGCTTCATAAAGTGAAGGGAAACACTTGGGCACCATTCATCCATATGTATTTGTTTACTCTGCCTCATTCCCATTATTCATAGTTTCCGTTGTTCCAGTCATTCCTTCTTGCAAATGTGGGCTTTTATGATGGCTGGATAATGATGGCGCCCCATTCTCATGGGCAAATTTACTCCAGGAACCACTCTCCCCACATCTTCCATTGGCCCCCAAGTACTCGCCTCATGCTGATAATTATGTGGCCAACAGGCACTGCCTAAAGCAGCTAGTTAACTAGACCTATGTTCACAACTTTCCACACAAAGGGATTCCCCAGTGCAAGCTTTCACCTTTGTGATTTAAACAAACGTGAGATCAGGAGGTGGGGCCAGACCTGAAGTGAAACATTATTGGTGTGATCTTTTGCAGATGATTCCCCAAAAGATCCAAAAAAAAGTTTGGAAATAATGATGGATTGTCTTCTGTCACCTTTGGTGGGGCCTTCTCACATACATGATGAATTCACACCCTTAAATGAAAGGTTTCCATCACATTTTTGTCTGCAGTAGATGTATCATGAGAAATGGAAGAGCTATGCTAATTTTGCATATAAGAATAAATGTTAGACTGTAAGTCATTTTAATAATGTAGTACATATGGAGTCCCATAAATATTTAGGGTGTTACTTTTTTGCCTTTAATTCCATAAGAATTATCTGCAGTGCTGCCAAAAGGTGGACCCAAGCCTCCTGACTTGTGGTATAAGGGGCCCATGAGTATTGTAGGAATGTGCTCTAGCTGGAGACCTAAGGCTCTTCAGTAGAGCTCTTGGGTTCCTTACATGTGTATGTTTAGTGATTTGTGGAGGGAATCCACCAGGCTTGTAGCTTCTATATGAGTTCTGAGGGAGGGAGAGGCATTGCTCATCTGGAGCAGTTTCATTAGGGGTCATCTGTGTACATAAGCTGCTTGGGAGGGACTTGAGAGCAGAAAGCAGGCTTATTAGTGCAATAAAATGAAGCAGATTTTCTGGATTTCAGCACACAAGGTGGCAGATTACTGCCGTCCACGTTGGATCAGAAAGATTCACTGCTACCTAAGACTCTATTTCCTTATCATACCAAAGTCATTTTGTGCTGTGTTGCAGAGCAGGGTGGATGGTTGTTTCTGGTCGGACATTATCTTAAACAACATTCTCACTCTCTTCTTACTCAAACTCTTATACGATGTCATACCTTATTAATACAATGTTTCAGTGAGGAACAAAGGAAGAGCAAATTCGTAAGACTAACTCTGTCCATTTCTGTGGAAATCTGATTTAATGTCTCATTTGGATTAACTCGAGGGCTGAGTGAGTTTTGGTTCCCAATTCTGTAGCATACGATGAGGAAGCCTGACTTTAGCTCATTGGCAGTCTCATCTCAAAACAACAAAAAAAATGGAATTTTGGAAATTTACTCTTCAGTTACACCTTTGTCACATATTCCTGAAGATCATTTGCCTCATGTTCCTTTATTACATTTGCAAATAAAAGTCATCTTTCCCTCAATTGCCAGTAATACTCTGTTACTCTTATAAAACCAGCAGCATCACAAAGCCATTTGTGGCATTGAGACGGGTCAAACAATAATGGAGCAACCAGAATCACTGCATTGAGACGCTGGCAGGCGAGCACATGGGCCGTGACTGGCTGGCAAGCGAGCACATGGACCGTGACTGGCTGGCAAACGAGCACATGGACCGTGACTGGCTGGCAAACGAGCACATGGACCGTGACTGGCTGGCAAGTGAGCACATGGACCGTGACTGGCTGGCAAGAGGCAGGCTCTTTCTTACACACTCCATAAAAAGGAGTACACCTTTCACTGAGTATTGTGGAATGACCATGACTTATTTTAATGAGGAAATGAAAGGATCATTATGAGAGCCACCTCTTTTGGCGGCTGTGTGTGATTTATTTTTGCCATTTGTTTTTTGTAGGGGAGGATTTCTGGTGCTCTTATTATATGTATCATAAAACGATGGTTAGACTTCAGTAGTTAATTACATTATGGTAACCTGGAGTGCAAAGCAGTACAGTAGAAAAAGAAGTCGTGCCATATGTCAATGATAATGGGTATTTATGACTGGAAATTAGCTGTAATATTGCTGATTGCCTTTCAAATTAAATCAGTTTATCTTGCATTCACCACAAGGACCTGCAAGGATCGGTGACCCTGGGTGATTAATGTGACTGTTTAGTTTCGGAAAGAAGGTTAAGAAGAGCTGGTTTTAAGGTCAAGTGATGGTGGTTAAAGCTGCCATTTATTTTACTAGGTAGAGTGAGAAATTTATCTCTTCAGACAGCTTTGGGAGAACAGCCCCGCAGATGGCTGGGTGTGATGTACGATTTCCAAAGCATTACCAGATGACATCAGTTACACCAAATAATAAAATTACAGACGTATTTAGCAGCCTTGTCATTCTCTGCAGGTTAGAGCCCATGATGTGAAAGGCACTTCATTTATCTCTAAAAGGCAAAGCGACCGCAACACGTGCATGTTGTTATGAGCTAAAAAGGCATTTTCTGAGGTTCACCCCAAAATGCATAATTATGCAGCTTGCCGTGGTAGCCCTTGTGTTTTATATCACAGTTTATCTTGATTTCAGAAGGTAGAGTTTTCTCATTCTTTTCAGACTGAAATGTTTGTAGGACGTCTCTTTTTCTGTAATCCACCTGTGGTACTGATTATTTGCCAGATTTGACAGGGAGTTTTTAATGATATTATTTGCTAATTTAAGTCATATGTACAAGAAGTTGTTAGATTTGGTTCTTTGTAGAACGATTTCAGGATCGCGTCTGTGTTTAAATATGATATGTTTCATTGAATAATCCAAAGTACACTTAAATTATTAATTTTGTGGCACGGTTGTGTTTTTAAACCTCACTTTCATCCACTGCTCATGCAACAAATCGAATAAATATGTTCCATGTGCTCTGAGAGGGAATCCCAGAAATTCACAGGGAGCATCATTCATCAGCGAGGCTATTTGTGCATGACGCAAGTGTGTGAAACTGGAGAGCAGATGTTGATGTCTGTGCCAGGTAGGTGCCCTGTCCAGATGTGACAGTGAGCTCTATAAAAGGGGCACTGGAATGGGAAACCTGTAGGCTGCGGTTTGTGGTACCTGTGTCCATGCCTTTCTCAGTAATTCTTTCCCTTCTCCCAGGGCCAGAGTGCACTTTGGGGGGGGGGGGGTATGTTCTGGATTGGCATCCCATACTAGTGAAACTCCTCTGGACATGGGTCTTGGCGCTAAGGTGGCCCGGGTAGACGAGATGGCGATGCCTGCTCCAGTGAGGTTCTGCTCTTTCATGTGGTTTGGCCTCTGAACTACCAACACTATTTTCATGTCTTTTTTCAGTGCCTGGAGCCCTGCAAGGAATCCTGGGATCTGAAGGACAACCAGTGCCAGGACTTGTGCGAGGTACGTCACTGCCAACGATAAGCGCTTGGATTCCATGAAGGAAAATAGGGCAGACAGAGCATCAAGTAACAACCACCCAAACTGAGGACAGTTCCAGTT
Source organism: Stomatorhinus ivindoensis (assembly GCA_019775895.2). Classification (NCBI taxonomy): domain Eukaryota; kingdom Metazoa; phylum Chordata; class Actinopteri; order Osteoglossiformes; family Mormyridae; genus Stomatorhinus; species Stomatorhinus ivindoensis. The sequence continues at coordinate 36,662,842 of JABFEB020000001.1, read as the reverse complement.
GGGGCTTTTCAAGGTACTACTTCTACTTCATGAAGGGTAAACAACTGACTAGCTTTCTTTCATGCTGTCTATCCACAGCCCTTGTTCCCTAAAAAGCACTATGAGTGTTTGACCAGCTGTGAGTTCCTGAAGTCAGTAGAGGTTCTGAAGCAGGGTGACTGTCCTGCTCCTGAGAGGGCCAGTGGTTTTGCGGCTGCATGCGTGGAGAGCTGCGAGGAGGACAAGGAGTGCTCCACAGTGAAGAAGTGCTGCTCCAATGGCTGCGGACATACCTGTCAGCTGCCCAGGAACCTGTACAAAGGTAAAAAGACCTTTGTGCTTCACTGCTAAGGAGCATTCATTCAAACATTAGAAATTCATAACATCATTACGTAATACTCTACTTGAGGGTGCACAAATAACTTAGTTACTCAGTTACTACTCAAGAACAAATCATGAACTAATGTAGTTCCTGCATGAAATACAAAAACCATTGTGACTGATTAATGAATGCACATAGGATCAAAAGGTAACTTACACTTAGTTTCTGCTTAATTAATGCATTAAGTAAGAGTGCGCTATTAAATTACTGCCCCCACAAGTAAAGATGTACCCATTATTATATCGTAATGTATACATATAAGCCTATTTCACTTCTTAGACTCATGAAGCTACTCATGGGTAGCTTCTTATTCTGAAATGATAATATCGTACAGTGGTTTGCTTAGAACAGAATAAACCCTAGAATTGTTTTCAATCGAGTATATTCCTGCTTTCTAACAGGCTTGCATTTCAGTTGTGTTTGAGCAAGTTTTCAACAGTGTTACTTGTCTAATTACATCTTCAACTTAATCACTGTAATTGTTTCTGCATGGAGTTTTGACATGTGAGTTTGGGATGATCTTCTGCACTTGCTGGAAGCAATTAGTGGGAGCGACTACAGTTAAGCAGGGCATGTGGCTTGGTGACATCAGCGTCACATGTGTTTGAAGGTACCTGGCAAACAGCTGGCCAGAGGATGACACTTTGTAAAAAGGGCCCTAACGTTTGGAACTCACACTAACTTGGAAAATGATGCCGTGACATATTTGTATACTAGAGCAAATTATGTTCCCAAGTTTTTCTGTGTATATTTAAGCTTGGAAATGTGTACAGCATGCACTTCATCATTCATAAATATCTGCTTATTTATTGCATGGCCTTTAAATTCACATGTGGAAGCAGTATTTTCTTCTTGCCATTAGCTTAATGTCAAACAAGATATGAAACCTCAGAAAAGTGTACAACGGAATGTAATGCCTTTCATGGAATTGCAGATTGCTGTATTTTTTTTCGGTCTAGCTCCTTGGAGATGCTATGTTAAATTAAGCAGCATTTTCAACAGACATTGTGAGCATTTGAGTTATGTCTGTCATGGTAGTACTACTCGAATCGACGTGTTGCCATAAATCTTTGATGTGCAGTAATTTAATCAGGTATCCCTAGACTATTGTGGCATCACAGCGATTTGGAAGTATTCCCAGTTTCCCATTTGGGCTTTGCAGAGCTCTGTTGCTCTTTCCATAGTAACAACAAGTCATGTTCTGTAGATTCAGTGGGAGTGCCACCACCTGCGTATCAGGATTTCGTGCTAGGATGAGTCTTACCTATATGGGAAGGTAAACGACTTATAGAACAGAGCCCTGTATTTATAGTGTTGTACAGTCTTGTTCCAGTTTCACACAGATGCATCAGATTTAACTAATTACTTTGATTGTCAAAACTGAACTCTTAGAATAGCCTTTCACTGAAGCATTTAGCTCCTGAATGTTTTAGCCCCAAACATGAATGCTGAGACTTAAGCTGATACAGGTGGGAGCAAGGGGACAAACACCTTTGTAAGAATTTTCCCTGGGGAGTCATGCATATAGTCACAGAAGAAAGATTCACCCATAATTATGAGAATAGGAGAAAGCTTATTACTTGATGGTGTTTTTCTTGTAATGTAAAAACTTTAAGCAAACACTGCAGTCATGATAACAGCGATGCAAGTTCTGCAGAGTAACTTTAACTGACGGCTAAGCGGGTGGCATTGGGGAAGAGGCTTGACTGTGATTCTTGGAAGTAAAGAAATATGACTGTGATCATTGGAAGATGAGAGGGGGATTATTACTGACGGGGATGGAGACGGCAGAGACCAACTGAGAGGGGGCTACTTGTGTGCATGTCTGGGCTTAGCTATACATCAGCCCTCAGCAGCGGGGGCCGACTTTGTGAGTGACACGAGTGCCGCAGGAGGTCTGAGAGCCGTGCCGGAGGTGTGGCACCCCTAACCGCAGGGAAAGCGCAAAGAGTTGGCTGAGCGTGGGGGCAGCTCCGGGGGTAGCAGTGGTCTGAGTGAGGAGGCGAGCCGAGCAGGGCATGCAGGAAACCCCTGAATGGGTCAACTTCCATTAGCAGGCAGACTTCTTGGTGAGTGTGGCGTAGAGTGACATGCTGCTCGTGTCATATGAGGACACACACTCTCACAATCAAACGAGCTCCTGTTTGTTTGTTTGGATGCTTTACTCAAACTTAGTTTTTTGAGTGCAGTGAGCTTGATGTAAGGTCATAACAATGTCTGTGAATGGGCTAATCATTCTCGTTCTTGGTGTATAAAAGGTTGGGGCCACAGGGGATCTGGCCCCAGCTCAAAGCTGATTGGCCCCCAGAGTGCTCCTTCCCCTATCACTCACAGATTCAAAATATGTAATTGGTTAAAGATAAGGTTACACCACTGTATGATTTATCGCTCCTCTATATATATATGCCCCAAAAATGCCCCACCCCCACAATAACAAATCTTGAATCTCCCCTGTTCTGCATACAGGTGCTCCTCTGAAGCCCAGAAAGGAGCTAAGCTTCTTAGAACTCCCGTCGGGTCAACTGGAGATTCGCTGGTCCTCCAAGTTCAATATCTCTGTGGAGCCAGTTCTATATGTGGTCCAGCGAAGGTGGAACTATGGCATACATCCCAGCGAGGACGACGCTACTGAGTGGCAGACTGTGGTGCAGGTACACTGACTGTGAGGCACCCAGAGGGCAAGCCATCAGATATACAGCGGGGAAAATAAGTATTTAACACGTCAACATTTTTATCAGTAAGGGGATTTCTAAGTGGGCTATTGACACAAAACTTCCACCAGATGTTGCCATC
>JABFEB020000001.1:36645923-36659588 GCA_019775895.2 Stomatorhinus ivindoensis | reverse complement strand
GGCTTGATGGCAACATCTGGTGGATATTTTGTGTCAATAGCCCACTTAGAAATCCCCTTACTGATAAAAATGTTGATGTGTTCAACACTTATTTTCCCCGCTGTACCTGTGCTGCTTTCATCAAGTGTGTTTTGGAATCTCAACTAAAGGCTGCTTTTTAGTTTTGTGGCTTGGTAGCATTTACAGCACTTGGAATACATCATTTGAATTATCTGGTTTCTGCTTCAATATTTTGTGCCTATAAAACTTGGCGGGAAAATCAGTATTTTCTCTGGTTATTACATCAGGAATCATGATTGAAGACCAGAGAACCATTGGATCTGTACACACACACATGGACTGTGATTGTGGGTATGAACCCTGACCATCCCTCCCTCCCACTCCCCAGGCCTAATTCTCTGTGTATCTCTCTCTGTCAGACCGCCGAGGAGCGGGTCCAAATGGCTGACATCCGAGCCAGCAGGTGGTACCAGTTCCGCGTGGCCGCTGTCAACGTTCATGGAACCCGGGGCTTCACTGCACCGAGCAAGCACTTCCGCTCCTCCAGAGGTCTGTCTTTCCTAGTGCCCATGGTGTCCCCCGTAGTGTGTGGATATTGAATCCCTTCTGTTTACTGAAGTTCACACCCATCGTTTGACATCTAGACCGATTACCCAGGTGCAGAGGTCTATAGACGGGAGCGGAGACATATATCTGAGTCTGTTTGTGTCCACTCTGGATTAGTCAGTCTCTGATGGAGTGGTTTAGACAGCATAAGCATCAGGGAAGCGCAAATTTAAGGTAGGACAGAATGGCAGATAACCCACAAGAAGGTACCCTGTTTACCATGCTTACTAAAAGTCAGGCTTTGTCTTTCCTTCTGAATCCCTCAAACATTAAAGGTGTTCTGAATGTCTTCAAACCGTTGACTTGCTGACGAAAGTCCAAGTCACACTGATGTTTTTGGGAACTTGTAACCAAGCATTTCACCTCACAATGGACTCACTATCCCTTCTATACTCATGCTAGATGCTGCATGTTTAAATTAGATTACAATTACAGGTTATAAATGCCCATGAGTACTGACCTGTTCCTAGGCGGTGCTGGCTGCTATGTGTGATTTCAGAATCTGGTTTAACGAACTCCAAGTACGCAGGGTGGGTTTTATTGTTTCTAATAAATAATATATATGCACTGCAATGGACATGGGCATTATAGGAAGAACAGGAGACAGGTCAGCTGTACTTCTGAGTCTGCTCTACTCTTCCTGTTAGTGAAGTGATTCAATTAATATTCATGCAACGCTTTAGCATGCAAGGACTCTGTAGAATTACTCTGTAGAATATATTAGTATGAGAGGGCATATTGCTATTAATCGCACTAAAGACCAAAGTGTTGTAAATTTCTTTAATAAATCAACAAACGTTAATACATATCTGGCACTGTGTTCACTGCCATAAAACGGATATGTCAAAATAATGAACTAGTTGTTATAGAAAGCTGAGTTGTTTACAGCTGAGGTATATCCCCTGCCTGAAATTTCCTGTCTCTGTTGCTTATGTGGAACTCTTTTTGAGAGGAGGCGCATGCTGGTTTACTTTACTTGCAGGGAGGCATTCGGTATAACAGTGAACCATCATGATGGCTCCCTGGTTCGATGCATTACTGGCAGATAGATGTGTTTCAGGTAGAGAAAGCAGAAGGAGGCGGCCCTGTCTCATCTGCTGGTCTTTGGTGAGCCCAGCTGATGTCATTTGAAAACAAAGCAAAAAAGAAATGAAGGCAATATATCTGTTCCCACATCAACCCCCATACATCACTGTCTGGTTATAATAAGCTGCCTGTCTTGGAAAATCATTCTACCTGAAAGATGTAAAAAGTGGTCTAATACACTAAGCAGAGGGAGCTAGAAGGGTGGGATTTGTAGTTTTGGTTCACCAGGGAATTAAGCTTTGTTTTCTAAAGCAGACAAAAATTACCCTTTTGATTTCTAAATACAACACTTTTCATTTGTATTTTAACATGGAAAGTACCGTGTCTTTACGCATATAACGTGCGCGCTATATGTGTTTTTACAAACCGCGCAACCGTCCCGCGCGGTATGCAAAATTTGTTTTACATGTTTGATGTCGTCTGTTAACATTTTAATGGAGATGAAAATGTCACGATTTGATCATGATTATGATTTGTTATGTCATCATCGTCGTGGAAATGAGACGCTATCGTTCTATGTATGATCTATGTCTGGGGGTGGCGGGAGGAGTTTTCAGTTCAATGGGCAGCATGCGTGGTATACGCATGGGCGCGCTATGCAGATTTTTTTTTTTTTTTACATAATTCCTTTGTTCCTGCGCGCTATACGAGTGGGCGCGTTATATGCGTAAAAATACGGTAATTATGAAAGATACCATGTTGAAGAGCAAATATCCAGAACTCACTCAGTTGTTTTTTTTGTTGTTGCTTTTGAGATGAGACCACCAGTGACCTAAAGTCAGACTTCCGCATCAAAGGTTTCAGCACTCGCAATCAAAACTCATTCCACATGCACCATAGAATCCAATGAAGAACTTTATTCAAATTCTAAAACTCATTAAGTCCACAGAAATATTCTCAAAAACTTATCCTGCTCTTCAAATATGGAATGGCATTTCATTCCATTCAGCAAGTGCTTCCTGGTTCAGTATGCAGTTATTGAAATTATTTTTGGGATGGTGGACAGATATGTTGCCTCATTTGGCCGGCTTCACTGTAAATGTGGTCCTGTTTTTGGGACAGGGTGCTAGATGCAAAGGAATAGTTTACAGATTGGTCACAGTGCTGATTTAATTCTCAGTGATCCATGCTGGTTTAAAAAGGATTTAATCTTTGTTGTGCTCTGGCACAGTCAACACTGACATTCTCTTTGGGGACCTATCTTCAGATCCCTCTGCCCCGTCCATGCCTACGAACCTGAGGATCACAAACGTGACCGCCACGTCGGACAGAGCCGTAATGGTACGACTCAGCTGGAACCTTCCAGAAGAGCCTGACATACCGGTGCACCACTACAAGGTTTTCTGTAGCTGGACAGCCAGCGGCAAGGCTCCGGAGCCTGCCAGAATGAGGAGGAGGAAGACAGCCAATGGGGTAATTATGTCTTTGCCTTGCCAGTGTGCTGGCAGGCAGGAAGATGCTGGAGGGCTGGGTGATGCTGTTTAGAATAAATGCATTTCAATCCAGTGTTGTAAGCCACAACATTGTAAATAAAACTAGAGCGAGGGAGACGAAAGACGAAGCAGTGACTGCTGCAGCTCTGATTGCGCAAATGAACAAATCGATTGCTTAAGAGCTGATGTAGTGCCAAAGTGCCTCGTAATTACCATGGACAAATGAAACCTTTTAAAGCACTTAGCTAAAAGATCTATCTATCTATCTATCTATCTATCTATCTATCTATCTATCTATCTGTCTATCTGTCTGTCTGTCTGTCTGTCTGTCTGTCTGTCTGTCTGTCTGTATACAGTATATATATAAATATATAAAAAATTATGTTATATATGCTCTAATAAATCAATAACCTTTGATACATGTCTGAATGTTAGCTTAATCTCTAAAAATGTTTCATTTATTTTGAGCTGATTTGTATTCAGCACACTTAAGTACCAGCCTGGCTCCCCAGGCTCCTTGTAAAGGATGGCGTCTTGATATCAGGGGTTGCGTTCGCATTGTAGTCTGGCAAACTTCTTTACGCTCAGGCTGAACCGTGCCTGTACTGTACATCTCAAACAGTAGGCTTCTCTCACAGCACCATAAAAAGGCCACCATACCAAGCAAGCCTTAAGAAGGTTCACACCATCCGTATTTGATTTTAATAACGGTGAGCTTTCTGTCTCAAGATCCTGCTTTAACATTTCAAGGTTGCCTAAGAGACCTTGGTGTGCTGGCTGGACACAGATTGGCAAGTTAGTTATTAGTGTGCATTGTTGCCATTTCAGGCCCAGACTTATGTGGACCTGGAAGACCTGCAGGCTAACAGCAGCTACACAGTGGAGTTGCAAGCTGTGACGTACTGGGGTCAGGTGCGACTGAAAAGCCCCAAAGCCATACTCCAGTTCAGCACAGTCCACGTCAATCACACAAGTACGTCCTTCAGAGACAGTGCAAAGCCTTGGTTTCTGTGGTTTTATAGGCATGATTGCTTTGACCCTAGTTGACCCCCATGAGCAGCATCGATGAATATGCTCGCTCTACTTCTTGGTGAATATAGTCAGAATTTCCTCGCTGATTTGCCTTTTTATTTGGATTATTTATATACATTTTGGTTTGTCTTGTTAATGTATAGCTCAATAATGCAACAAAGCATGTTTTATGATTGCTACCTGCATATTGTTTACTGAATCACTAAATTATCATAAGATGTGTATCAAACTTCTTACAATGCATTATACATAATATTGATTATAGTGATTGTAACTAGCACAATCATGCCAAATGAAATGTGTTGTAGTACGATGTTCTCAACCCAGTCCTTGTGGGTTGAGAACTCCTTTATGGGAGTTGGGTGGGAGCAAAACTTGTCGACTGTGTGGGTGTCCACAAGGACTGGGTTGAGACGCTGAAGTAATAGTGATATTCTGCTCATCTTTTTTTAACCCAAGAAGACTCATTATTCAAGTCAAAGAAAGCAGAAATGCTGATTGGTGGCAGAAACACAGGGAAACGAGCCCCCGCAGCTCTGGAGGTGGGAACCCCCTTCTACCAGGATGGGCAGCTGCAGGTCAGAGTCTACTGGAAGAAAACAGGAGGTATGAAGATGTTCAGACAAAAGCCCTGTGAGCTGCACCTGAGCCCAGTTTGAACGTCCATAGATTTAGTAGTAATACGTTACATATTCTAAACTCATTTTTTAGTACAGATTTAAACAAACTTAAAATGTACTTAAAACAAATTTTGATGAGTTCCATGAAATATGCAGTCAGCGATTCGTTGAGTGTGAACCTTCAGATAGTGAATCATTAGCTCTGTTTCTGAAAGAATAACACACATAGTGTGGATGTGGTGTGTGACATCTTTCAGTGACAGATGTGTTCAATAGCTCCCTCTGCAGAATAGCACACTGCTGCAAAAGTGGTCAATTTGGTTTGACAAGATTTGACATCATTCTTCTCTAAGAAACGGGTGGACATTCAAAGTGTGGAGATGATTGTGTAGGTATCTCAGTCAATAGCCTGTATTGGAGTGGAAACTCTGAAAGCCAAAGCTGCAGAGTAGCCTGTCACATCTCATTCAGTGGTTTGTGTTATGTTACTAATATACGTCACCACCAAAGCCAAACTCTACATAACCAGCAGAGGAATGCCCGGACTTTAAGAAGTGATCGAGATGGCTTCCGCTGTATCATAGAAAAGCAAATTCCTCCATGTCCAGAGAGCTTATAGTAACCATCATTAGTGATCTTTACTGATTAACTAATCTGGTCCTGGTTGGATATGATTTTAAGGGTTAAAATATTACAGACTATTACAGATTTTTGTTAGCAGTGCCAGTGGGAACAATGTATGCAAAAGCTCAGTTATGTGTGTTTGATGAGGAGGACATTCATACATGAAATAAATTATATAAAAGTGAGCTGCACCTTAGATTTCACTGGTTCTATATCAGGAGGTAAAATGCACCATAACAATGAAACATTGGCCATGACAATCCAGTGACTGCAGGTCTGCAGACTACTGCAGTCTATGGCTGAGAAGCACTTTGAAATATTACGCTGAATAAAAGTGATTTATGTGTCGTTGGCATCCCACTGATAAAAGATCAGCTAAGCAAGAGAATGTAATAAACAGATTACAGTGGAAAAATCAATTGAGGCTTTTGAATGCCCATGCCAGGGTTTTAGAGCTGTCTCTTGGGGTCTGTAAATCTGTGTCAGCAGAAGGTATTGTTTTCAGTCTTGCTTTTTCAGTTTCTCCAGCCCTTATCCAGCCTTACAAATCCCCATTGCTGGCATTTTCACAAATCACTTTCCTGCTCTGTCAGCTCACCTTGTTACACCTTGTTTAAGGTCCCTATTTTGCTTCCTTTACTTTATCCACTTCATTTCTCTTCTGGGTCCGAGTCCCCAAAGAATTTTAACTTCCTGACTGTAATTGAGGATGTTGCCAGGGGCAAACAGAGTGTTGCTTAATTATTAATGAACTAGAACTTCTTAATACAAATGACATTCTGATGACTAGCAGGACCTGAACATACTATGGCATGATTTAAGCACCACTGATTATCTACATAGAAGGCTTCTGGGTAGTAATCAGCATAGCTTTGAAGATCCAAGTCAGTGTAATTTGACTCTATTCTGCTTACTAGCTTTTAGAATAGCAGATTATATGGAAAAACGACAGGCAGAGATATTAACCAGATTGGGATCCTTTCCCATTTAATAGTGCTTCTGTAAAAACGATTGACACTAACTAACCCTAACCTTTGAAATAACATGGGAAATCAGGAAGTCTCTATAATTATATTGTGCCTTGTCTGATCCCTACACCATTTTAACAGTGTATGGACTGGATACATGCATTAACCAGTGATGTAATTGTCTTCTGTTTCTCTGGATCCAGACCAGCCTGCAAGCCGACACCATGTCCAATGGACCCCTGAGTCCTGCAGCTACAATGAGACGGCAGCAACAGGAAAATCCAGCACCCAGGTACTCATTTCTCTCACATGTGCATGTATGGAAATTATCCTTTGTTAGTAAACACATTGATATGAAAATGTTGCTCTTCTTATTTGTTTACTGAAAATTTCTTGAGTTTGAATTGTTGATATATTGCTTTGTGATGAGACACAATGAGTGGTTTTAATCCAAACCATTTCAATGTAGACTATGATAAATGAATCTTCTACAGCATTTTTTAGGTCTATTGATCTAAAAGTATATAACTTCACAAAATTCACAGAAACAAATTCACAAAAATCAATAACAAGATATATATTGGGCTCCTCGGATCTTGAAAATGTGAGGCTATTCTAACAAAAGATTTCCTGGTTTAGGAGAACTACATAAACCTCCCTGGCCTGATGTTCTCCTGCAAATACAAAGTCACCGTCCACATGATGACGTCCAAGGGTCGCTCCAAGACAGAGAGCACTACTTTCCTTACTCCACCCTGTTCTATTGTCCAGGGCAAGAGCCACAAACCCATCCATTGCCCTGGAGAAGGAGGTGAGCTGAAATTGGCAGATGTTCTCATATGCTCTGTCATTGTCAGTTCATCAGGATAAATCATCTTGCTGTCATATGACATCATGCTGAGTATTAACATTCTCCATGTCTCACTTTTCAGGATCAGTTCATCCAAACGTACTACTAAAGCCAGAGAACCTGACCGCCTCTTTTTCCATCAATGAGGGAAATATCACAGGGAGCTTCTTCTGGAGAGTGCCGAGACCCCTCCCAAACCAGCAAATCACAGGGTTCCAGGTCACCTGGGCTGAGGTCACCACAGAGAGCAGACAGAACAGCCTGCCGAATAGCATCATCTCCCAGTCTCAGATACTTCCTGCCGTATGTTGCCTGACGTTGAACTATTCATTTCCATGGGTGTTTACATGAAGCATATAAAATATTATCCTCTATATGTGGGAGTGTGTCAACTCCCACTGCTGCTTTTCATTTTTTATTTCCCATGCATCACATTTTATCTTCTATGATATGTCAGAAAAAAGTACAGATTTACACAATATTGTCCCGTGATGCATGGGAACTTCCTTGCCATGGTAGAACTCACTCATGACAATGCAAGGTGTCGGTTTGTTTTAATAGAGCTTTGCATTTTATCACGTTAATAATTTACTAAGATCTATAAAAATCTATTTGAATTTCCAGTAAATTGAAAAGTTCTGTAAACATCCTCCATGGAATCACAGACCTTAAGGCAAAATGTATAATTTTATTAATAATTTATAATAATAAAACATCTATAGATAGGGGTAAGGCAGACAGTATGAGCTACGGAAATTGTAAGCCGTATCTTAATCCATTTTCTCTTTTAGGACCGTAATCTTCTAGTAGTTACCAACCTGCAGCAGGCAACCACCTATAGGCTGGAGGTTCAGATAATAGCTACTGGTGGTGAAGGACCAGCCACCATGAAGACATTCCAGACTCCTGTTGTGTCTCCCATGCACCAGCAGCGTAAGCAAATGCTCCCGACAGCGGAACACCCTCACACATATTACTGTGAATATCTGCTAGAGCTGTATCGCAGAGTAAAAACACATGTCTGGCACCTATGTTCACAATGCATACTATGGAACAAACATATTTTGATACAGAGAGCATGATTAATGTGCAAGTCAAGCATTACACCATCATCAAAAAGGCTTTTTTCTTTTGGAATATATATATATATATATATATGATCTCTTACTGGAGAGCATTAAAATGAGATAACTGATACACTGATACTATGATTGTTTTTGGTGGTACTTAGGGTCTAAAATCAGGCAGCAACACCCACACCACCGGAGGTCATCGGTGGAAAAGCAATAAGGGTCTGTTTTTTGTCATACCTGGGCTGGAACCGGTGCCACTGCTCACAGCTATGATGTGGTGCTGAAGTGAATCTGAACCAGACAGGGGCTCAGTTCCTGTGACATCATCAGCAACACGTTCTCAGTCCTGCGTTTCACCTGATTCTGCTCATCACGCTCAGGTCAGCCTAAAACTCCCAACTTCATCACTGTCCATCAACTTGGGTAACAAAGGGATGATACCTTTACATGGTCCATCATTAGTCACAGTTTGCAGGTAAACATATATCAAAGGTTCTCTGTAATTGTATATATAGGAAATGCCTCTTTAAAAGTTTAATACTATTGAAATCATGATAAAAATTATGTTTGAAGGCATTTTTATGCAAAAAACATTTTTCTCTATTTGAAAATAACATCTAATAAAAGGAATGGAATGAAAGCCTTGAAAATTTAAAATAAGAATTAATGAAAGCATAACCTATGATCGCAAAGAACTGTTGATTCTACTATTTATGATATTACATCAGTTATTGACATGATGTTTGTACATTGATGGTTTACATAAGCAAATTAATTGCTGTTCTGCAGGTAATCAGCATTGCATGTACAAATTAAGTCCATTTGATTTAGGGACGGTCTGAGTCGCTCTTGAAGGTTTTGCATGACAAAACATATTGTTCTGTCTTAGGCATGGAATGCATCTATGTTACCTCTTTTAAATATTTTAGCAAAATTTATCAGAAAAAAAACAATAGAGAACTTTATGGAAAATAAGTATGTACCGTTTAATAATAGAATGGTAACTTAGTGTGGAAATATGTATGTGCTTATTTTTTCTAGAAAAATCCTTGTGGTACAGTAAGTAAATGTCTTATTTATTTATGTATGTATTACCAAGTGTGTTGCGTGTGTGTGCTTGCGTGTTATTGTCACTCTTTAAACTGACAAGACTTATTGTAAAGGCATTTTGTAAAAAGTGAATTGTAAATACAGTCCTGTTTTTAACATCTTTCCCCACCCCCCAAGTGAGAACTGTACATATTGTCAACTAATAAAAGAGCCCTTATGTAAGCTGTGTTTCCTTTCTCAGTCTAGTTTGGTAACAAAGTTACTGCTAATAGTCAAGGTGACATAAATAGTTCAGTAAAAGATCATCAGAATGAAATATTTCCTGTGAGCTACTCGGGGGGAATAATTTCTCACAATTCTTCAAGTGGTAATTTTATTATTGCCGTGAGAATTAAAAAATAATTTTCTAAAGATAAATTTAAAGATGGGTTACTGAAATTTTGTTGTTCACATTTGGCATACTAATATATTTGCCTAGTTGCACACAGCCTGATTTTAAGAGAGAATTGACATTCGTTAGTTTGACACAATGCTTTCATGAATGAGTAAATGAGTGCAGAGTTTTTCCTTGCAGCATCCTAGTTTAAAGCCACAACTAACTGCAAGTGGGTGAAATGTAAACTTTCATTGAATACCTCTATACCACTTCCCTTAACACTAACGGTTTTGAGACCAATTGAACGATTTATACGTTTTTGAATTCCTCCCTCAGGTTTCACCTCAGCACATGTCTTGCGGTTTCATTGGCTGTATCTTGTCGCCACACTCAGTCACGACACTTTTCACACCACAGAACTTAGTTGCCAACAGGTCCAGATATTTAGCCTGATCATGCCTTTGAACTAATAGTGATCAAGTACCAATTTGCCAGCATCCAGCAAACAACGATATGCCTCTTATTTGAGGTATAAACTGTCAGCACGCGGAAAAATTAGGGCTAAAATTGTGTAGTGTGAATTTTTTAGGCCGGTCTGAATTTCCAGGTAAAAGCATATACTTGGATAGTGTCATATAAAGTGAGTTCACGTGTTAGAATATGTTTGTTAAAAATATTTAAGTTCAGTATAACAGAGCTGACAGACGTTCTTAGTCTTATCAACTACTCAGAATACTCCCTCTCTCTGGTTTTGGCATAATTTATTACATTATAATAATTTATTAATTTATTATGGAGAATATTGGCAAACCATGATATTCCCAAACTACTGATTTAAGTGATGTGTGAGCGTCTTTGCGCTCTCTAGCATTAACTGTAACCAATTCAAAGCCACAATTAGCATGTTTCCCATGTTGAACATTTACTTGTAAATTTAGGTTTCTCCTATATCAAGAAATGTATGAATTTGTTTCATTGTGCATTTCAAATGGAATATGCTGTAACTGAAAGGCACAGGATGAATATACAGTTACCGCCCTTGTCTTTACATTAAATGTAGACCTGATGTGCCTTTCAACAAAATCTGTTTAAAAATCGCAATACATATTGAATCAGCTGTCAAATATCTTGGGCAGTTATGGTTAGGGAAGTGCATTTGTAGTCGCATTGTTGCTCGTTTGAATCCCTAACCAGTGAGGTGCCCCCACCAAGCACTGCTCCCTGTGTCCGGAATTAGCTGCCCTTGCTATGTCACGATGGTACTCCTGGGTTTCCATATACGACACCCTTGCACCTATTTTCTTCACTAGTGTAACATGAATGGAAGTTTTGATCTGAGCCTAGCAGACGCTTGGATTTCTGATCACCAACATAAGAGCCTGGGACTTGTGGGATTACAGTCCTCAATAAAAGGAGTGGATGACTAAGTAATTAAAAAATCATTTGGTATGAAAACTGGAAATCATCAGGAGTGGAGTTCAATGCTGTGTTATTACATTTCCATTTACCATAGAATATAAATGCAGCCTAATGTTTTCAGCTGGTCATTAAACTGATGGTTTTCTGCTTGGCTGTGTTTGTCTGTCAGTTGGCAAGATACAGAGCTAATTTTATTATTATTATTTTCTGGCAGCATTCTTTGATTATTTTGGCAGGTCGCGTGCCTTGTCATCAGAGGTTCTGTTCCCTCTTAAGTTCCTTGACGTCCCTCCATTTCATGTCAAACCACCAAAATATGTGCTAGTGCTGAACCATTACAGCTACATGCTGCTGACCAAAGACAGGAGCTTCCTCTCACTCAGTGTAGCCAGCAGACTGTTAGCCTCACACTTTCTGCCAAATGTCTTGTCGGCCTCAGAGGAAAGACAGCAAAAGAGTCAAGCAGAAAATGGTAAATGATTTGTAAAGGATGAAGAATAAGGAGGTTGGACCAGGTGAAGGTATGTTGTCACTCCAACACAACATTTTGTTCTCAGTATTTTGGGTGTAACTTGTATGAAGGATAAAAATGAAAAATTCAGTAGGGGATGCACAATCTGTGCTCTTAGTATGCTCACATACTTGGGCACAGATCTTCTGTCTGGCTGTGTGCATTTTTCTGCAGATATCAGTTCTTGCCTCCCATGCGTGCAGCTGAGGGCAGCTAAAGACTTTTGCCATCAGCCTTCACACTTCATTGTCCAGATGTTATGCTACTTACTGTCAACTTCCCTCAGTCCCAACCAGGATAATCCTCTTATCTGGTCACAGTTTGTGGGCTGGTGCCATGATAAGGTGGCTCTTCTCAGAACTAGTGCACATATACTCCATTTTAGATCTTTAAGTTGTTTTGTTTACTCTATCATCTATCTATCTATCTATCTATCTATCTATCTATCTATCTATCTATCTATCTATCTATCTATCATCTATCTATCTATCATCTTTGCATTCCACTGAAATGTGACTCATTTGTGCTCTGGAAAACCATCAATTCCATTTAAACCACGGCTTGCATACGAAGGCACAATACCAAAGACCATGACTGATGCCTAAAGGCAGAAGGGCCCTTTTCCATTCCCAGCATCATCTACAACAACAGACTGTCTCACTGTGTAACTAAAACCCATAGTTTATGCCCTGGTCCAGATCCAGAATGAGGGAATCTGTCACACAAATCAGACAGAAGCACACAGAGGCTACTGTACCAAATCCATTGGATCTGCTCGGCTTTCTAGGTTATCTGAGACTTCTGACACAAGCTCTTTTGGGGGAGCAATGAACCAAGCTGACATTAAAATACTGCTTTCTTGGGAGATATGACTTTATTGCTGAAAAAACATGGTGGAGGTTAAATTTTTATTAAAGCCTGCTGTGATGACAACAAACCCCTGGACAATACTGATGGGATTCAAACAGGAAGTGTGGGGACTGCCCTTTTATTTTTAACATCACATGTAAGTTAATAACATGGTTGTCGATTGACTTAAGGAGGACCGCTTCATCTTCCTGACGCAGTCTGGCATTTCATTAGTCTTCAATATGGCTGTCCCACCCAATGTATGCCCGATCTTACCAAGAATGATTCATTGCGCAATGTAAACAAATGGAAAATCACACATTTTTTTTCCATGTGGACATATTGTCTTTAAAACACTATGTCCCTGCAATATAGATCTTGTACAAACCAAGAAAAAACTTTATCTGTCTCTTTAACAGAAGACCAAACACTTCATCTGCCAAAAGTTTCAGAGCCCCAGTAAGTAGCTTTTCGAGTGCAATACATGACACACAAACCCAAAAGAGATGTCGAGAAGCATAACATCTCTTCAAGAGGAAGGGTCCAAAAGATCCCGGCAAGCCGTCTTTCAGAGTCTAGTCAGGGGCTGTCATATTGTAATGGGCCAAGATCTTAAATCCGCTGAGATCAAAGCTCACACCTCCAGGCAAGGTCCAAGCTTCAAATACAGCCACATGTGACTGATTAGTAAAGGTCACATCAGGCCCAGTCTGCTAAGCTCGAGCAGTAGCAAAAGAAATCAAAAGTATAGATGCATATTTTATACAATGATAGGAAATAGTATTTTAATGATTGATAGATTATTTTTATTAACCCAATTTCAGTACCAGTCTATTTAGCAGGCTTCACATTAACAAGGACTCAATGGCTAGTATGTTTTATTTGATATTATATTTATTTGATATCAAACTTCACTAGGGGCACATATTTCAAGTTGTCTGTATAGTAGTGTTAATGAAAAGCTATATGCAGTACATATATGAAGCGTCATTTCATGACACATTTCAGTGAGAACATTGGAAATAAAAATGAACTATCACTGCTGAATTAACATATAGATGCAAGCATATATAAGGGCCACATAAAGGAAATAACCAAAAACAAGAAAGTATTCAGAAATCAAGCTCAAAAATGCAAGAAATCAGTGCAAAGTTTAGCTTCAGTATAT
>JABFEB020000001.1:36614028-36636331 GCA_019775895.2 Stomatorhinus ivindoensis | reverse complement strand
CGTCCACACCGCAGACATGCTGCTTCAGACAAGCACGTGCAGGCCCCGGTTTCTGTTTGCGTCATCACAACATACGTGTTGTTTCGGTGATAAAAACCTTTCGGTGGCCGAATATTCGGTGCATCCCTAATATATATACACACACACCAGTGGGAGTTCTAGGCACAAGGCTTGCTAATAGTAGAACCCCTGTTCTACCATGAACATTATAATTTCACATTCAAATGCTCTAAGTTCTCACAGATCTGTTCTTTTTTTTAGGTGAAAATATCGGCACACACGTGTTACATTCTTTACTATGACTCACAATGTGTTTTAAATGACTTGCTCTGTTACAGTGTGACTTAGGAAATGGCACCCCTGGTGAAAATAGAGATAGTACCTTAGTATGAAGAATAATTTCAAGTGAGAAACTTCAATATACAGAGCATCCATTTTAATGCATCAATTGAGCAACTGGGAAAAACACCTCAAGACAACAGTGTTGAGCCCAGTTCTGGCATTGAGGATGTCAAACAAACACTCCAAAAGAACGAATGGGACATGCATCACTTCAGTGACTGGAACACAATGCACAGGGAAAGAGAGCTTCCCTGCCAAAAGCCTTCTACAGAGGCATGAACTGGCAAGTGCTTGACATCAGCATCTTGAAAAATAATCACTCCCTCCTGGTTGTGTTTATGAGAGCGGTATGGCCTCTTCTGTGACACCTGTCCAACAAGTTGTAAAAAACACAAAGCAGCTGCAAACAGCCAGGCTGTATATTCTACCTAACGTAGATCTAGAACTATACCTTGCTAAAGCGACATGGCAGTGTACAGGGTGCAGAAAACGAACATCACCACCCGAGAAAAGGGAATTTACAACACAAAGAGTTAAAAATATCAGTGAAGATGTTTGATGAGGTTTTTAATTGATTGAAACTTGAGGAAAAGTTTGTAACATTTAATGAACTTCCTAATCCACAGCACTACCCACAGTGACACTATCAATCGTCACTTTGGGTGGGGCAGCACTGGTCTCTGTCCGGGCAAAACATAAGCTGGTTTCCAGTAAACCTAACCCTGTATTCTGAGTTGTTTCATAATTTCATGATTTAAAAAAATACAGTTTTACAAACAAAGGAGCAAATAATGTGATCAAAGTTGATTCATGTTAAAATAAAGAATGATAAATAAATATGTACAACTCATTTGCATAATATACACATATTATTTCAAAATGACAATAAAATTCTTTTTTATATCCACCAGAAAGCCTTTGTGTATATTTCCTCATTATGAAGATTGGTTTATTATTAGTTTAATCAAATCATCAGGCAGAGGAATAAAGCAAATACATTAATTGACTGGAGTTCCCAGTGGAGAGTTGGGAAACCCGTGGTCTGAAATATTTGCATGCACCTATTCAGATGCATGCGAACTATTCATCAAGACAATACATACAAAAAATAACTGTTTTTTGTAATACAAAAGTTATTATCATAAAAATGTGGCTCTCTTGGAATTCAGTGGAGGTTTGAAATATATGCACACGTCCTACACTATCAATCGTCACTTTGGGTGGGGCAGCACTGGTCTTTGTCCAGCAAAACATAAGCTGGTTTCCAGTAAATCCAATTTATGTTTCATGAGTGATCATTGTTCAACATTAACTTCTGAAGTCATTCTTGTCATATATAATCTCAGAGAAAAATAGATTTGGCTTAAGAATAAAAGATACAATCATTCACACATACAAACAAACATACCCATAAATATTTCTACTTCATACAAGTAATTTAATAAATAAAGCCGTTGCCACAGGTTGAGTGTAATCATTTTAAGTTCTTAATTCTACGTAGCAGAATTTGTACACCACTCCTGATGACTGCGAACACACTAGGAGAGAGCAGTAAACTGATTCTTGGTATGCCTGTCATGTTTTTTAAGGACAGAATTTTCCAGACAGATTTGATTTTTTTTTGCACAGAAATTCAGGATTCACTGAGATACAAAGTCAGTAGTTTGCTTACAATTTCCAGTCGAAACTTTGATATCATTGTGAATGATTCCGCACTCCATGTGAATTGACCCAAAAAGAGCACCTCATTTTAGATCGTTGAACTATTGCTTTTAACAATAAAATTGTGAAAAGAATTTATGCAGTTTTTTTCTATTCACAGAGAACACACCAAATATTCAATAAACATCCATTGCTGACACTTACGATACCCGTGGTAAGCGTAAGCAGGGCCCTTGTTCCAAGGCTTAGTGGTATCAGCTGGTGCTGGTGTCCTGTCAGCTTGTGTAGCGTCATCATACACAGTCCCTGAGGTCGCCAGAGGTGACAGCGGGGCCCCTTGGACACAAATCATGCAAGGAAACCCAACTGGCTGCCTCAGAACCTGCGATTCTGACTTGTCATAATTCATCCCCAGAAATCCAGATGTGGACTCCAGCAAATCCCACCCGGCTCATATTCTGCTCCTCAGCTTCTCTCAGCGTTTTTATGTGCCAGGAATTCACTAGACAACAACAGGCAGCACATCCCCGTATCAGAGTAACACCTGAGGTGGAATCCAGACACCAGCTGCCTCGGGGCAGCCTTTTAGCAGCCTTAGCATTCACCATGTGAAAATGTACAACTCACTGGGCCTTCCCCAGTTTCCCAAATTAAACATCGATTAGTGAAAATGTTGCCGAACAGACATGCTGTATATACAATACATCATGTTGCATTACATTATTTTGTTCACATTTTATACACATACTGATGGTGCTGCTAATGATAAATTGAGCTTAAACATTCCTTTTAATATCTTAAATGCTGTTACTATTTAAGTAAGGCAGCATTTGTAAGTACAGCACCTTCCTACATTCCTCAGAAACATCCAACGGAAATCAAGTAACACGTTACTTGAAGCTGTCATCTATGATGCACTATAGCATAAGAATCAATAAAGAAGGCATTAGAGTGTTGATTATAATTTTTCATAAACTGATGAAGATGTCATCAATAATGTGCTATTGACACTTTCATAATGCATAATAATAGTCAGTCATTTATAGCCATGTTTGCTTATAATTTCCAGTCGAAACTTTAGGAATGCATTATAACTTGTTATGAACGTGTTAATAGATTCTTAAATACATGGCATTCATAGAAAGACTTACCAGAAATATTAAGCTATAGACATAAACAAAGAAAAACGGTAATGCTTTTAATGAACTGCACCTTCATAATGCTTTTATATTGCATTCATAAAACCTTCAGTACACCTTCGTAATGTATTCATGAAGTATTTATAAAACATTCATAAACACCATGTATGTATACCATAACATCCTAATACAGTGGTACCTCAAAACTCGAACTTAATCCGTTCAGAACTCCAGATGGAATCCTAAAAAGTTCGAGTTCTGATCGAATTTTCCTCATAAGAAATAATGGAAAAAAATTACACCTAAATATGTTTTTTTTGTAGCATTTAAACACAAAATGAACAGGATAAAACAAGAAGAGTATATACTGTACTAAACACATCTAAGCACATTTATCAAAACAGTCATTTGTAAAGTAAGAAAATAAATGTATCCAAACAATGTGTGAAGTTAAAAAAAACAACGTGTCCTGCCCTAATCGTCCACTCCTTCCTTGTGCCACACCCCCTCGTTAACCCAATGTGGAGTCCCAGTGTGATCAGCTGTTTTTGGTTGTTGTCATTAGTCCTCTGTATTTAGTCCGCGTTTCAGTTTGTTTCCCCAGTCCAGTCATTGTATTGTTCGTCTGCGTTTTGCCTGCCTTACCTGTAATTTAAACAGGTATTCCCCAATACCCTGACGACTGTGCCTTTGTCTCCCTTCTATCCCCACTGGGCATGACAATATTATTATAATTAAATGTATTAATGGTTTATAATTAATATTAAAATAATGAATAAGAAATCTTTATTTTTTAATGTATTTTATTATATAATAATAATTACCGTTACTGACTATCGTTGTCTAAATGTATTTTTACTGTCTAAATATATGTATTCAGCTAGTGTAAACATGCACGATGCTATCACAGCAAATGCAAGGCTGAGATTGAAGCTTTACCCTTTGTTTCCGCTGAGAGACGTGCCACGTGACTCATTTCCCCTTGCGTACAATTTATCTTAAGTTGGTGTTCACGGTTTGACTTCTATGATTCAGATCGAATTCTAGGTTTTTTTTTTTTTAAACTGATTGGTTCAACTTTAAAGAAATTCGAGTTCCAATGAATTTGAGAACTGAGGTACCACTGTATCCCTTAATAGCTGTAATATACATTAATAACAAACATCATATAATAATAACAAATATTATATTTGTATAATCATGTAATGTTTGTTATTAAAGTATGTTAAAGCTGTTAAAGGATGTTAGGATGTTAAGGTGTACTTGCATGCTGCTTAAGAATGTTCTATGAATGCATAATGACTGCATTATGAAGGTGCACTTAATGTAAAGCGTTACCAGATAAACAAAGAAAAGTCATTTCCTTATTGGACACTGACCCACTGTATGCATTGCTCAGTTTTAAGAACAATGACAGATCATGTGTCATTGAAACCAGCAAACTTCTTATAAACCTTGAAGGAAGATTTGCTTATAATCTGGGAGCTTAATGGATGGAGTTCCCCAAACTTCCAGATGCTTTGTTGCAGAACCTTGGATATGTTCATACAAGATTTCCACCTTGAAGAGATGGCTTATTTCTGAAAAGGTAAAAGAGAAAGGTGTATGAAGGATATTAGCATCATATTATGTATTTTTTCACACTAGATGACTGTGGTGGACACTATGATGAAAGTTTACACTTTTACAGAGACATACAGACATAAAGTGAATTTGATAACATAAACAATGTAATATACATTATAAATCTATATTGTTTGGACATTTTTTACGCAAAAGAACAAAATGTTTGGTATCACTTCTTCCATGGGGTATTATTATTGATGTGATAGTAATATTATAGTGTGAAACATGAGCTTACTGATGGAACACTTTAGAGGGAAAAAATCACAATGAATATAATCCAGGCAGCTAGATGACATCCAAGCCAAAACGTTGACTGACGTTGTTTGTCAGTGATGTAGTGCTCTTTACTCTTAACACAGCACATGTCTGAAATAAGTGCTCTGCTCACCGGTGTCTTTTGGCCAGATGTCCCTCTGCTTCAAAGATGCTGCCAAGAAAAGTAAAGCTATCAAAGTAAAACCCTCTCTTAGTTGAGTCAAAATGTTTCAATAAAGTCTCCCAGGCATCAGCCCTGGGGATCAATCAAGACATGTCAGTTTGCACATGCCGATTATTACTGTAAAATGTCACCAAGTGCAATGTTTTAGTTTCACTTGCAGTGCTGAGTTGTCTCTGGTTCACAAGCTCTTTCTTTGGCCAATATGAAAATCTATACTCTTTTTTTAGGGATGGTGCTTCCAATGATGAGTGAGGAATTAAAGATGAAAAACAAATTAGCCTTTCAATTCCCATTTAATAAAATCTACAAAGTTGAAAGAACTTGCAACCTCAGTAAATTTAGCCTTTTCATGACCGATACGGTAAATTTGTATCGTATTTTCTTATGTGAAACAGAAAGATACACGTAAATTTTGGACAATAAGACTGAAGCACAACTGGAGTTTAGCACAGCTTGGAAACACAAGGAACATGAATAGAGCAGCCCCACAAGTCACCCATAAAACATCATGCTTCCTGAAAACTTCCTGCTCCTTATGCGTTTTGTTCATTACGCTGTCGGCTCTGGGGGAGGAAAGGGGATCCCCATTCCTCCATTCTTGTGAACTGGCTACTCTGGGGATCAACAAAACAGCTAATTGTTTCTATTCTATAAAAATTCATTACTGAGCTCAAGGCTTCAGCTCAGGACATGTGCAGCATACGGATTCCGCCTGGTGCCCCCCAAAACCCCCACATCCCCCCACCCCTGCTTCATGCTTGGACTTTGTCTTGAAGAGGTGTTGGGTCAAATAAAATATGGGAGAAAACATCTGGGAAGAGCATTAGCCAGAATTCACAGCTTGGACCCGTATTATGACATTCCTTCAGACATGTTCTTGACTCAGCCGGCGTGTCAAACACAGGGGAATTCATGTGTCATAATTAAAGAATGATATGCAATAATTTAATGAGGCCCTTTGCCATATCCAAAATTGCAGATATTAATATACAAATGTCCTGTGAAAATATTTATTACAACATTAAAATGGCCTAATTATTATTCATATCAGGCAGGCAGAACATGGTGTAAGTTCGGGGAACAGCCAATGCTGGCCGATTGCAATCACAGACTATGGGCAAGTGCAGGATGGGTGGAGGACTCCACAGTACCTGGGGAGAAGGTGCAACCCCCCCCCCCCCCCACATGAAAGAGCAACACTCCAGAGAAGTAGATTATAAACCTCTCCTACTTATCTCAAGTGAAACAGGATGGTTCAGTTTAATTACCAGGAAATGCAGACATCTTTGTGTTGCATTGAGTGGTCCTCAGTACTCTGCTCTATCCATTCACTGTCTTCAGCCATAACACAATCATCATATCGTATTATTATGAAACAAGGCCACATATACCAGTTTCTACATATCTGAGCCTACTGACACGGAGGATTCCCCTTTTTCTAATGAGCAGGCTATACTGACCTATACAGCAGTTCAGAAAATCAGCATTATCATTGCTCTCATAACCTTGAATGGTTAGACTGAGCTTACCAAAAGTAAACAATACACAATAAAGATGTCCTTATATGGTTTAATAATTGCAGCACCCTTTTCATACATTACTGACTGGAAATGCAGAAATTACATAGTACTGGCAATCCAAAATGGTGGTGCATATTATGCGAGTCAGAATTTGCTATATACAAATTATTTAAGAAGCTAAAGCTGTGACAATATGCCCATTAGCATAATTTGATTAAACATTAACCCTTTCAGTGTCAATTGCCCATGTCTCCAAGCTTGTGACATACAGTATAGCATCATGTGCTGTCAATCTCATTCCTTTGAATGAAACTTAGAGTGTGAGTATGAGTGATAAACACTGCTTCTGCGGAGTTGTGCACCGTAGGGCTGTATATTAAATCATGGCTTATGAAATGCACACATAAAGCGCTGTATGAGATTTACTGACAGGGCAGAGCGAGCCTGACAAAAATCACTCAGTGCTACATTGGACGCCTCCTCAGTTCATCAACCCAAGCAGCAGCCAAAGGCGACTCACGGATGAAATAAGTTGATTAAAAATGCCAGGCAGTCTATCTAAACAAAAAATTTCACTGTGGTGTCAAAGAAGCGTTTTTATTATATATAGTATATGCACAAATTTTTCACCAGTTTTACACATTGCAGTTACACATGTACATGTTTATTTTATATGCCCACCTGTTATTAAATCTGTGCCACAGTAATTATTTTCAAATAAAATGACCAAGCCAAGAATCATAAAAAATACATTGCAATTACATCTCTAAATTGCAGTTAAAAAATACATTTATTTTAAACAAGGAAACACTGAGCCTCATCAGCGTCTAGGAATCAGTATGGTTGCCATATGTTTTATATTTCTTCATAATACTGATTTTTTTTTTTTTTGATTGAAACAAGTCGTTTCCCCACCAGAGAGCTTCCTCCAGTGACCAGCCATAAAGTTGGCTGCCTGTGCCCATCAAACACCTGGATCCAGACATGAGTGAGACGAGGCAGCTGTCACTTTTGTGACCACTAGTGATACAATCCATCTGGCTGTCGGAAACCCGCTCAAACATCAAACGTGTATCCGGCTGTGATCGGGTGTGAGGAAATATCACAGATCTTTTTGCACAACGTAAGACCAGCATCTGTGCCTGACTGGCAAGCTATTCTGGGCCATCGCTGACACAATCTCTGGAAATGTCCCAGATGAAGCAAGCGTTCAGCGAGAGCCCTGGCAACCGAGACCGATGGGCTGCCTTCACTATAAAAAATAAATGTATCAAGGCTGGGATTTAAAGACCAATGCATGTAATTCAATGCATGACTGGAGGAGGAATAGGCCAGTACTCCGCAGTTTCCTATGCGAAACCCTATTTTACCAAATGAAGCGATGCCAAATGTTTTTTTTTCTTATTTTGCTGGAAAGATGTACTTATGGGTGTAACAGTGTTGTCTTGTGTTAATAACATGTTTAGTGAAGTGTTTTCTGACGTTGATGAAATCTATGGCAGTATCTAAAAAATCACCATATAATATAATATTGCTACTGAATTATAGGTTTGTAAGTGAAATAATACATTTATTACAATATAGGCATTTTGTAATATTTAAAAATAAAATAAATGCATTATAGAAGTTCAAAAGCTTATATTAATTAAAGGGTGCAATGAATCCAAAGCTTAGAATGACAGAATATGAGAGATCACCATGTCTGTACAGGTATCTATCACTGAAGAAGTGACTGCTCATCCAGTATAAATAATAAAAACAATCACAATCAGTAAGCTAAAACAGGTTCATCTGTACCAGCAAACAAATTCCTTTCTGTTTATTTCAAGTCTCCAGTGTGAAAGCAAAGCACATTTTCCTGGTTATTAAATCAGACTGTCATCTCCCCGGGGCATCCATTTAACTTCAAAGCTGTATCATATAGTATATTCTCCTAGAGAATCCGTAATGAGTGTGCAATGGAGACTGTCCCATAACACTTGCCCAGAAGACCTTGGTATATTGCAACAGTGGCTTAGTATTTTATGCATGATCCTGTCACATTTAGCTGCATCACTCATTATTCATCTCTGATGGAGCTGCCTGAATATATAAAAGGAGTTTTCACTGAGCGGCCAAAACAGACTAATAGAGTAGTCAACTTCCCAGTGGGCATCTGCTTACGCTGTAGCATACATTGTATATTGTACTGCCTGGAAATATGACAAAAAAACTCAGAATTAGATGCAGCCCAGACATTTACCTTATCATAAAAGGAATTCAACACACACACACACACACACGCACACACAGTAGTGTAGTCATATCTTTTTGAGGACCGATCATTCATTTCTGTGGGAAAGTTGCTTATGCTAACTATGACAACATTAACCTCTACCAAGCCCTAACAACAACCATAAGCACCCAAACGAAATATAAGAGTTTTTGCATTTTTAGTTTTTTCATGGCAGTCAAGGATTTTTATAAAATAGAGTTTTCCCTTGGTCTCCACAAGGTAAAAAAAAAACCAGATATTCATCACGTTGTGGAGACATTCGATCCCCACACGGTAAGGTATATCTGGACCACGCAAACACACACACACACAAACACACACACATCCCAGCTAATGTGGACCCCTCACACGGCAGGAATTATAGGTTGGATTACAGATAAATCTCTGTATGTATGAATTGTTTTCCTGCAGTCCTCCAAGTTCCCTAGTTTCCTTCCATAATCCAAACATGCCCTGTTTAGCTGAATCAGTGACCTTAAATATAGGAACAGTCAGGCTGATTTGTGCACATTCTCATCACTCACTATAGGAAACAAATCTGACGTCTTAGTCTGAGGTGAACTCACACTAATGGCATATCGAGACCTCAGTGAAGAATTCTCTTGATGCTAAGTTATAAACCCCTTGATTAGACTTGACAAATGACAAAGTATGAGCTTTCACAAACATTGTTCCTGCCTGCCCAACAGAAAAAAATCTGAATTTATCAGAGCAGAAGAATGATTCAGATGTTTATATTACATGCACTGCTAAAGGCTACATGTGTGCTATTTCAAAACTGTAAAGATGTATGTAAAATATATAAATTGTATTAAAAATAACTGAATTATTCATCATAGGACACTCAGGTACTGAGCAGAGCAGAAAGCTTGTTAGGTGCATCACAGTTCAGACAAAACTTCAGGACGGAACTGTGTCAGTATTCCAACTGGTGCGGAACAGAGCGGATATTTCACAAGTGACCAATGATTTATCATGCTACGTTAATGATACTGGAAACGGTGTAAGACAACGTTCACCATAATTACTTCAATTATATGCACCAGTTTGAAATAAAAGGCAGAAAGATGCCTGATTATTTCCGAGTGGAATACTGGAATAAATGAAGCCAGGCAACCCTGTACTGGACAAGTGAGCATGGAGGGAAAATCTATGGATGGATAGAGATATCCTCTGTTCATTTTTTCATAACAGCGACCCTCAGAGGCCCAGCAGTAATTTTGAGTGCACATCCCATTGGGTTGATCTGCTAGTTAACATGCACTCTATCATACCCACAACATGGTAACACTGGCTTAAATATACCACTTAGTGTGACCTATTAAAATTGTAATTAAAACTGTGGACTCATTGGGTGACATTAGTTTGCCTTTAGAGATTTTTCCAGCCCTCAAGCCCCTAAAGCATCATGAAATCCAGTGACCTCTGTGAGCAGAAGGTGACTTGATTCCTGGTAAAACAAAACCTTCTTATCTGGGACTGCGTATGTAACGAACTGCTCTTTAGGTGCTGGATCAGACTTGGTATGTTCTTAAAGACGTTTGCTTACTGCTTGGTTAATCAGTACACATATTATTTTCCTGGGTCAGACTGGACAATCAAAACTAAATATGACATTGGTAACCAGTCATTTTTAAAGAAAACATTTTACTCCACTTATCTAGTAAAACGTTCTCCTGGCATTTGTGGACCAGAGAAAATACTGGCAGAAGCCAAACACATCGCAGATATAGCAGCCAGTAGGTGTGAAAACGGGAGCAGTAAATATACTGGTCTGGGTGTAATTACCCAGCGACTCACGTTACCAGTGCACCCACACATTCTTTCCAGCCATTATGGCTATGTATGCCTGTTAACTTTTAAAGTCAGCTGTAGCTGATGTGGTTTTCGTTGTGTTACCGCCAGGCACTAGCTGGAGAATAACTACAGCAGGCGAACATCTAGTCCATGACAAGAGGCCAAACTCTGTAAGGAATTAATGTAGTACTGAGTACTGTAGCTGAATACTGATATCTGTAAGCGCTGCCTTCCAGGACCCAGGTTCAACCTGCATATTGAATAAAGTGCAGTCTCCTTCATCAGCCACAAATATGAACAAAGGAGCAGAAGTTAATAGAGTTAAATTAAGAAAACAATCTTTAAAGAAACATTTAAAATAAAAAAAACATTGTGTGTAACTACCCTAGCTATCTGATGGTGCACCTCACTGAGTCGATAATAATACAAAATCTAGACTACCATGGCGCATTGTTTCCAGATGAAAAATAAATATCAGCTTTTCAAGATTAGCTTTCATCTTTTCATAAAGAAACATGATGGACATGACAGGATCCACATTTCTGTTCTGTCGTCAGCGTATGGTGTTGAGTTTACTACATCTCAGGCTCTTGCTCAGATTCTAGCCCCAAGGAGATGTGTGTGAGGCAACTCGGCTGTCAGGCAGCCACTTCACACGTATGCTTTCTCAGAAACACATGACAAAAACACAATAATTTACTGGGTTTTCTCACGCATAGTGGGCCATCTTGCAGGAAGAAATGAATATGCAGCCTTTCTTTTGTTCTTTTTTAAAATCCAGCTTCTTGGAAAAAGTTGTACAAAAGCTTAAAATATGGGGGAAAAAATCAAGTCCTCTGTTTTGTGTTGCATTACACTTTGGCATAAATGCAAAAAGAAATTTTCACGTTGAGATAATATTTTTTGGCCCATGCATAAAGCAGGCTAAAGAGGATTGTTTAAAGCAGAGCATATGGGAAAGTGTTAAAAAGACATTATTCATTTCCAAGGAATATAAATGTTTATTTGTAGGACTATATGTCCCTTGGAAAAAAACAGCATTTCTACTGTTATGATGCATTGTTCATCTGTAAATTAACAAGTCCATTCTCAAACCATATGCAAGAGGAATAAATACCTCCAATGCTATATTTAATTCAATTGATCCTAAATTTAATCATTATAAATAACATGTCTGTTAAATATGCGTCATTGTTGCCAAAAGCTATTTGGAAATGTGATTTTGAAGCAACACAATTTGTATTTATTTTATTATAACTTTTCTATACTCCTTTCTTTTTAATTTTAACATAATGGGGGCATTGTGGGAAGCTTTAAGATTCCACTTCCTAAGCAAACTCTGCCTAAAAATAAGGGCAGATCAGGCATGATTTGCTGAAGGCTTTGCCAGTGTCATATCATAAATTTTATTTATTTTCTTTTAGGTTTACGGTAAATGTCCTCTGTATGAAATACTCTCAGAAAACAAAGAATGTGCACAAGCACAAAGGGGTTGACTTCACATCAAAGTTAAAAACATTAAAGATTGTTTTGGGAGATGGTAACTGGGTTTAGTCTGGGCCGGAATGTAAAGGATCAACCATTAAATGAACACAAAGCGAGTTTATCTGGGAGTGAGGCCACAGCTCAACCCTTTGTTCATCCCGGAGGTCCTGTATTGTGTGTGTCTTCTTTGAAGATACAACATATATATTTATATCTTGAATGCAATTCAAAAACAACAGAACTACTCACAGACATCCATGTCCACTAATAATCATTTTCACCATGGACAGCTCAGTTAATGAAATCATAACCCAAAAATTTCAGGAAAGGTGAGTTACCATAGGAAGGTCTTTTTATCCATCTTCCCACGAAATCAGATCTGTGGCAGTGGGCCAGTGGTACACCCCCAACTCAGCAGAGGATTCCATTTGACACGGGTTTGAAAATAAATTATACATTTTTACACCTAAAGTGAAAAACAGACACTTTCTAAAATTTGAGAATGTGGACTTTTAATTTCCCTGACAATCCCCTAATAACAATATACATGGTTTCCAAAGGTTTATATATCTATACATGCGTATATATTTTGTGCTAAAATAAATGAGGATAAGTGCTTCCTGGCTTAGCAGTATGTTACAAACTGCTAAAGTATTCACAGCAAGCAGGATCGCATATCAGATGTGGTTAAACCTTTCAGACCATGAACCGCAAATGTAGACCAAAATTATGTGCTAGTATGTCAACAATCCATACCATTCCTGCCTCTCCCAAAAGGAGGAAACAAAAGAACCTAATAACCTTTTTCACTCATCAGGCTTTGCAACATGAGCTCTGACCCCACAAACCATCATGCAAACATATTTCTCCGGCCAAAAAAAAGTCATCAGACAGGAGACCCTTTAATTACATACTTCTGGCCCTCAAACAATGAGGAATGATGAACAGATTCAATGAATATGATGTTCACACCCAACAGAATTCTTTTGTAATCATTTGCTTGTGAGAAGGGATACGCATATTTTTATTTAACTGATATCAAAGGTCCATCATGGGCTCCCAGGACCAGCTTTACTTTGACACACTTTTCAAGGCAGAGTCAGCCAAGTTTCGATCGTAACTGAGCATAAAAATAAATGAGAAGCAATGGACCCAGAGGCGAAAGCCAAAGGATATTGTTCCGTTCAAATCTGCCTACCAGGGAGGCAATTTAAACAACTCTGCATGCTAATCAAACACATATAAAAAGGGATTGTGGAAGCTGGCTGGTATTTTCCAGAGGTGGAGCCAAGCAATACTGAACATGTGTGAGCTGATGCTCATCCTCAATCAGCACAGAAAGTCAAGCGCAGGATGGGGGAGAGAAAGCAGGAGCTGTTTGTAAAGCTGGAGCCAGTTGGAGATGCGGGAATATGGCAAAGAGCTTTAGGGTAGCCTGTGTTACACTGTACCATCTATATATGATTAATGAGCATGATGATTTATTATAAGAGCTGATTTTGTTTGTTTATTTTACTGTAAGCTATATCATTAAACAAATGTGCATTTTACAGTCCATTAACAGAAGAATAAACTTTGGGCAGAGAAAACCGATAAACTGGTTAAAAACTGTCTTATTTTTAAAACAAATATTACAAAGATATAAATTTTAAAACAATTTATGATTTTTTTTGGATATTATCCCATTTGCCGGTGGAGTTCGTGCTGTTGCATAATTAAAGATGTACATTTATATGACAAAATAAAATATTGTATTAAAATATAGCAACAAAATAAAAATTGTTTTCAGATGGTCCAGGAATTCAAGTAATTATTAACAGGTGGTTACATCATCTAAAAGCAATCAAAATAGTAAATGTTTTACTTCTGCAGTTCTCAATATTTCATTGTTTCTGCCAGCCATATATAATTATTTGACTATACAGCATAAATCCATCACCTTAAAAGAAAGCAGAAAGTGGAATTCTATATTGAATTTTCAAAATATGAAAATTAATGGGTTGCAGAATTTAAAGGTGTTTTGCAAAGCCCTGCAGATTTTTCTGACCTCAAAATACATGCAATAAAATTATTAAAATTATTCCACTCATATTTTACTACCAGGTTTGGTATAACGGTACATGCATTGAACCAGGAAGTACTTGCATTCCTCCAGAATGTCAGGTCTACAGTCTGGAACTTCAGGATTCCTAGTGGCATGTTCAGTGTTGTGATGACTGAGTCCAGAAGGTAATTCAGTAAGATCAAATCCAAGTGCAAAACATAACAGAGCATGCGGCAGTCCCAAATGCAACCATTTCACCCAAACTGTGAATGACAACAAAGAGCTGGGTTGGGTCAGGAGTAGGGAGAGGTTAGTTGAGGTTTTTCTGGAAGAGATGTGTCTTCTTATAGATTGTACGGGATGTATCTGCTTGAGTGGCACATCAAAGACCCACGTATGAAGAACATCTAGCACCAACTCACTGGGTCCTCTCACAGGAAGTTCACATAAAGATTTTCTTTAGGTCACTGTGCAAAAAGCACTTTGAAAAAGTCATTTTGATTCTGAAGGTACTCCTGAATGCAAACTTGAATGGAATAAATCATAAATTATGTGGCGAACTCAATGCCCTCAGAGATCACAGTCATTAATGTCGAATGCCAATAATGACTCTCTCCTTGATAGTTAGTATGTCAATAATATGGATCTTCTTCCTTCCTCAAAGCCAGAACCAATTCTGTTCACTAAGCTCTATGTGCTTTTACTGTATTCAGTATTAATCTTTTGAAATAATCTTTTCTGCAACAATTCCACCTTACTCTGAAGAGCAACATTTTTTTTCACATTATTATTAATAAGAACAATGCTAATAATAGTACAGTGGAGATCAATAATGTGAATATTTACCACCTGCCTATACCACCTGCACTTTGTTTTATTCTGTGATTTGGAGAGAGACTCGGCAGAAAGATTGTTTTCTGTGAGTCTTGCTCAGTTGCCCTTCATTAAGTATTTAGATATTTTTTCTAAATATTTGGAAAAACATCCAATCTAAAGGGCTTTGAATAAGAATTATGTCTGATAAATGTTTCACTGTTGAGTGATCCATGAAAGTAATGCTGCATATGGTCAACCCGGTCACTGGCACGGGAGGAGAGAGATAGCAATATGTCTCCATATCTCAGCCATAATACACATCTGCATATATCAAGCACAAATCACCGTGCTCCATGGCCTCAGCCCTGTGTTTGTTGGTATTCCTCACAAGCCTGTTTCACTGCCATTTCAGCACAGGTATGCACTGCTTTTCTGGAATGATGGTATTAGACAGTGCTGATGCATTCTGATTGCGGAAGCCAGCTGTCCAGCAGCCCTAACGACACACCTGACATTCACTATGCACCAGAAAAACCCACAAGAGTCTGTGGCTCAGAACTAAAAGAGGATCACCTGTGATTTCACTTCCTCCACCACAGGATGATCTGAATGAGATCCAGGTAGGAACAGTATTAGCCTAATGCAGACTATTGTTACAAAAAAAATGCTGTTTAACAAACAGAAAAGGAGATCATTTAAATTATTATTCACATCTGGTATTATATGCAGTCTTAATTTAGCAAGATTATTCCATTCCATTTATTTTCTTTAAAAAAAATGGTAAGCCTCCCTCTCCTTAGATGACAGGCATCTGGGTGGTGAAACACTGCCCTCTACTGGCAATGTATTCTTAAAATCCCCACGATGTTAAAACGCCGCACGGTTACTATGGAAAATAGTTAATTTGAGTGAAAACTTTCCATTAGGAAATCGAGCACTAAGGTTAATGTAATATAGCCTTAATATAGGATTTGTTGGAAGAATTTCACATACTAAGGAAATTGATTAGAGATTGATTTATCCATAGCAGAAAAAAATGTAACCTCGAGCTTGAACTTTTAGCATTTAGTAGTTTTTAAAACGACAGCCAGCTTGATCATTTAAGACCTTGTTGTAAACAGCAGACAGGAGGTAAAATGTGTTATTCCCAAGATGGGCAGGAAAGGTCCATTTAAGGGGTATCGAATGAATATGTCAGCATAGATCTCATGGAGGGTGGACTTCATAATGAAGAGGGATGTCATTTTCCACAGGGCAAAGCCAGCCATCCTTCTATCCAGCTAGATTGTCGTCTATTCAGTACAGTATCACCCTGGGCATGAAGGCCCTCCCAAGAACGGCAAGGGATGAGGGATGAAAGGGAGGCCAGTCCTGAGCTGCACGCTCTTAGGAAACAAGGGCAAGATATGCAAATGCTAAGCTTACCCTCTCTGCAGTAATGCAAAGGCAATTTTCAATACCAATCGAATCAACAGAATGAAAAACGAGTAATTTTTAAGAACTTGGTGTTTCTTTGGCTGACATCCCATCGAAGAGGGTGAACCCCAGCCTTGAGGATATACTAATGCCATAACTCAAAGCAGTGCAAGGTGGCAAATTTGAAGAACTCTTTAACTACAGAGAGGAGGAATAGTGTCGCCGTCACGGTGTCTCCTTGGTATCCCCCAAGCAGGTCACATCACTGTTTTTAAAAAAACAACAGCAGCGTGATTTTCCTGCTGGGTGGTAACGATTTACATAGAAATCTAATCGCCTCAGACAGCTGCCCTGCCAGAGTATGAATTTTTCATGGCACTCTGTAAAATGCCTCCACACTTTCATCAAGATGTGACAGCGGCTGATTTCTCACTCCTGGCTTCTCCCTGGGCCAGACAAAAAGAAGAGGAAACGACTGCTGAATCCCTTAACAGTTCCAATATCAAATACAATTATTTAAGTCGACTCTTTGTGTGTCCATGTATTTATGGATGTGCATGTGTAAAGAGATAGATGTGGATATTTGATAAGGTGCTGAAGGGCATGGTTGAAACCCAGTCAATGATGACGGCCATTTCTCTTCATCACCACCGAGCTCAAGGTGTTTGACTTTAGACCGTGAGGGAGATACATCCAGCTTCCATCAGTCATGCTCTCACCTAGATGCAGCCAAAATGCAATAAATCTCCCAAACAATACTTGTTTGCATTTTTAATAAGAATAATAGTAATACACTGACAGCCCATCATGCACATGCCCTGCCCTGAGCTTCAGATGGATCAATGGGTAATGCAAATATCAACAATTTCCAGTTCTAATAATGAGTTATTTTCATCTTCTAGATTAGCAGAATCTGAAAGGATTTACTAGTTTTAGAAGAAGATGCATTTATTTATTCAGCTTTGATATTTGCCTAAGAACTGTCGTTATGAACGACACCAACTTCTGCCTAAGAGTCTGACCTCTTATGAGCAAAACTCCACCCGTTGCCAGTGTAAGCCCAAAAACAGCGAGAGATTTCCTCATTCCTGCCTGGAGAAAGTGGGGCTTTATCACGCTGGCAGATTAGCCTAAGCGCTGAGCCCTCGTGTGCAGCTCGAGTCTAACAAATCCCTCCCCACTGGCTGGATTTAAGAGGAAGGCTCCGGGCCGAGCCCGTTTGGGGGTCTTTGGAGAATCTGCGACCTGCTCGCCCCGCTCCAGGCTGACACGCTGATGTATCCGGCACCTTCAGCAGCGAGCGTTTAATTAATGCGGAAGCAGGGTATTCAGACTGCGGCCGGCGGGACTTCAACTGCACGCTTTTGTATGTGTGTGCCCTGTAAAACACGCTCCATTGTGGAGAGGCGAATGGGCTGGACACAAACGGTGCTCGGCAGAGAAGGAAGCTGGCACAGCGCTGAAGATGACGCTGTCTGCCGTGCATCTTAAGTACAGGGGGGTCAACGTGAAAGCGATTAGCTCAGCACGCAACACGCATGTTCACCGCTGCTGAGTCCCTGTAAAGGTCCTCGAATCGCTGGGCTTTTGGGAACGTTTGGCATTGTTACTATAATTAAATAGTCATAGTTAAAAGGTACAGCTATTCGTTTTGACTATTCTTCATTACTTTTGTATGGAAATAGCTAAATAATAAAGAAATGGAAATAGCTAAATAATAAAAAAAACTTTGAGAAGGACGCTTCTGTTGTACTCTTGAACAGAGTAAGACCTTGAAGTAATTATATAAGCATGAATCAGATCTGATTCATTCAACTTTCTGCCTGTTTATTCTTTGATACTGAAAAAACCTGGGGTTGTATTTTATCCATAACTGTCTGGCCCGATGCACATTACAGAATAGCTGAATAGCCATGGACAGACACTCGCCATCTGGCCCTTTACCAGCACTGTGTTGTGACCTTCAGAATCGGGGTGACTGTTTTTCGCCTCGTCCTCTTTGCTTTCCAAAGCGGCTCACATACGTGACTGTGCTGTTCCTCTGGGCACAGCCTCCTTTTCAGAAGCCTGATGTTCATACAGCCACATAGGCTAAGCTTTTCCCTTTCTGCATATCCTTCTGCAAAATAAATCTTTTATCACAGAAATTCCATTTGAGGGAGTGTCTTTACTCTCCACATCCAACAGACTGGGATATTATAATCTAAACTAAGTCACTATAAATAAGGGTTTGTGCTAATAAGATAATGCAGCATCACTGCTGCATTATAGACGGATCCATTATATGGAGGTTGTACTGAAAACACTCTGATATGCTTTTTTGTGAACTAATCGGTTTGAGATCGTTTGCCATGGGCGCATTGTATTTTATACACAGCAGATGGCGCTGCACCTTCATTTCATATTAAATTATAAAGTATAAGGAGCACTTGACATTGAGATGTCCTTATCAGACAGACATGTCCTCCACGATGCCAGTGTGCGAACATTTCGATAAAATTACAGAGAGTCACGTAAGAGCAGCATGTAGACCGAATATGTGTATAAATATAAACAGCATGAGTATTTCAGGTAGGTTGTGACATGAAAAAAAGAAAACTATGAAGACAATGGAAGGAATTATCCTGGCTAAATCACCATCAGTAGTCATACTTGGTTCACTGAGTTGGGGGGGGTGTCGAAATTCTAATATAAGTTAACCTCTCAGATCAATACAGACTACAGAGCTGCACTCAAAATATACTAAATATTCCCCATTTATTAGTTTAATTCGGCATGTATGCGTGACATTCATTTCATTTCAACAATGAAGTCCGCTATTTTACTTGAGCAGTGGAGTTTTTTATGAATGACTCAATTGTTTAATAACTAATTTCTGTGTCTTCAGAATATACTGTCAAAGATAGGAGGTGGTATTCAGTGCTAAAGAGTCAGTTACAGAAATACATGGTAGTCTGTGACCCCAACCAAAAAGAAATATACATGAGAGAAGGGCATGCACCAGTATGATTTGACTGGATGATTTGGAATTAGATCCTTTCAAAAGACACTAGATGATATTCTGGTTTTGCTCCGTATAAAATTGACCTGCATATTTACACATTTTAAGATCTGCTTTGTATGTTCATTGGCCAAAGTATTTGAAAATACTATTTATATAATTCTAGTACATTGTTTTAAATACATATTTAATTCTGAGAAGGTTGGTCCCTGTTGAAAACAAGATTAAATATTGTGAATTAAACCAGCAGCATTAGCCATTAAAATACATCTCAAACAATTAGCTTTGGTGTAAAGAAATCAAAGGTTCAAATACAAGAATACTCTTTAATCATACGATACTGAAGACCATCAAGTTAAGTGTGACATCTGTCAAGAAATCTTTACCCAGAATAGACACATCTTGACACATTTAATACCTGACAAAAAAACTCAAGCACATCAAGATCTGGTCCTGGAATGAATTTTAGATGCAAAGACGTTTCCTCTTTTCTATCTTGAAAAGGGTCCGAATTTACTCTTCTGATTATTCTCGAATGGAACCTAAATCAGAGATTTTTTCTCCAGCTACATTTTTGCTCAGAAAGCATTAAATGCAATCCCGTTTAATGATTTCAAAACAATACGTGATAATCCTTTAGATGTTCTCTCTGTATTTTGTGATAAAGTTGCTCAGAACAGCACATCCCTCGTCGCAATTCTTAGTTTACTATACAAAATTTGAGGTTAAATCGTATGGATTCGTTGGCTTCAGTATGCAGTAAAAGGCAATAAATAAATGTCTTCACTTTATGCATTGTGCAGTGATGAATGAATTTAATTAACTATGTCGGTCAGCCAAAGCACTGTTCGGTGTTCTAATAAAGAACGCAAGGTGTGCCATTTTAAAGCATAAATCGAGGACCTTGCGGGAATCCTGAGAGTTTAAGGGTGAAAGAAAACATTACTGGGTTGTAATTAGTTATTACAGAGCATTTAAAGATGGTTTTAACGGTTTCCCATTTGTGTAGGTTTTCCCAAGCCTTGCTTAGACACGTTATTAAACTGCGCTCGATATACAATGTATTACAGTGGTGACCCGCGGTGACACTGACAGCCCCGGCGTCACTCGGTCACGTGACAGCCACTTCCCGGTCTGTTTTATTCGGTAACCTTTAGTG
Source organism: Stomatorhinus ivindoensis (assembly GCA_019775895.2). Classification (NCBI taxonomy): domain Eukaryota; kingdom Metazoa; phylum Chordata; class Actinopteri; order Osteoglossiformes; family Mormyridae; genus Stomatorhinus; species Stomatorhinus ivindoensis. The sequence continues at coordinate 36,615,610 of JABFEB020000001.1, read as the reverse complement.
CATTTAGTGCAAAAGGTAAGATTGTTCGTAGGTCGTCACGGGTTTGAATAGTTATCGTTACATTTTCTTAACAAACGGATCGCTTTCGTTTTGAACGTCATTCGGCCGAGAAGTTTTTTGTTAGGTTGTAAAGATAGTTGTAGACTGCTTACAATATATTATTTGTCAAAAATGAGACAATCGTGATATATTTCAGTCGGAAGCATTCAAACTGAATTTCTGTGTAAATGCTAAGTAGTAAGTAGTCAATGCTAACAATGGCTTTACTGTAAAAAAAAAAAAAATGCAAATTGACCTCGAACCCGCCTTTGCAGGTTATTATTAAAGTCTGCAGGAAACTATGAGGCTTACTTCTGCACATGGTAGACTGGGGTTTCTTGGCCATAGGAGTTGGTTGGCACAGCAATAATTTCCAAGAAAGTACAGAGAATGAACTGCATTTATTCATACTGTCAAGAAATCGTTGTGTTTCTTGTCAAAGCAACAACATAGGCAACAGAATGACCTCATGGTTAAATGTCTCATTTTATACTTATCTGAGTGAAATGTTGAAAATAAATTTATTGTACCAGAGATGGGGATTAGCTATGTTTTGTGCTAAGATTAGAAGCCTGCGGTAAATCGGGCAAGCTTGGTGTCATGAAGTGCATACAAAGTGTAGCTGAGCTTGGTTGGCACATAATGCACGGTGCATTTTAATAGTGCTTTTGTTTGATAATTAAAAACAGGTTGTTTATTTGAAAAATCATTGGATGAAGAATGTAAGAAAATGACGTAAAAAATGTTTAGTGGCAAAGTTTTTATTGTTTTATTACTGTTATTAAACAATAATAAGTATTTATTTATTTAGATATTTTGAGTGTTTTGCATTTTCAGAAGCATTATTTCACTGATATTGGATGTTTGGTTTTCCATTTTCAGAAAGATTTCATGACATTGCTGTTTGGTTTTACCTTGGATTAAAGTTGAAGTTCTGGTTATTTTTGTATGATGATAGTTTTATATATATGAGCAACCCCATAATGTGTATTATGAGTGAATGAATGAATGAATGAATGAACTATCAACAGTAACTGTTTTGTGTAATCTGATTTGTCTGTTTTTGAGCTGCAGTTTTATAGCTTAACTGGGAGGTAGCTAGGTTATCATAATGTAATACTTGTCTGAGATATACAGGGCTGAACAATAACTGTGCCAATCAGCTTCTGTCTCCTTTCTACCTTATTTTTGTCTGTGATCATTGTGTATGTATATGTAATATGTCATCCTTATACGGTATTCACAATGTGCACAAAAATCTTCTCTGTCCTCCAGCAGAATAATGCCATGTGCCTCTCTTTTCCGGATTTTACACCTAAGTCTCATGCTTGTGATGACTTTTTGTGCATCTCGAGATGGGATACGTCCAAATTTTGTTTTGATGATGGTAGATGACCTCGGCATTGGAGATTTGGGATGCTATGGGAACACAACTATAAGGTTTAAGATTTTTTCATTTTTGTATTTGGAGAGTAACCATGTTTTACCAAAATTCACTTTATTAATATTAATACAATTATTATTATTATTATTATTATTATTA
>JABFEB020000001.1:36599855-36613928 GCA_019775895.2 Stomatorhinus ivindoensis | reverse complement strand
TGGAGAGTAACCATGTTTTACCAAAATTCACTTTATTAATATTAATACAATTATTATTATTATTATTATTATTATTATTATTAACTGTTTCTGATTTTGAGTGCAGGACCCCTAACATTGACCGGCTGGCTCAGGAGGGGGTGAAGCTAACCCAGCACATTGCTGCTGCTCCACTCTGCACCCCCAGCAGGGCAGCCTTCCTGACTGGTCGATACCCAGTGAGATCAGGTGAGGCAGAAGCAAACATTTAACCTTTGGGATGGAATCCATTTTGGGTCATATTCATTGCAGATTCAAATGCAGATTGTGAAACAAAAACCTACCTGATATCTCAGGAGAACATACCCCGACCCACCCTAACCCACATGATCATGCTGAGATTATAACCATAAGATCAAGGTGCGACACCATGGACCTTGGCTCCTGCTCTACTGTTGCTTCCTTGTTTATGTTGTACTAATTACTACTAGGGCAATTTAGTCAGTATACTCCCAAATAATCTTATATTAATTATACTGAAAATTGAAATACAGACGCTCCTCTACTTACAAGCTACTCTACTTACAAGAGGATTGTAAGTCCAAATTGTGTTCATTGGGCTCCTGTTTCCTGTCCGCAACATAATTTTTTTTCTGTGCCCCAATTCTGCCTAGTACAACTTCTGTTGCTACTATCGCCATGCAGCAGCATAGCATGTATATTCCCAGCATCCTTGTTCTTAGTACTTGCGTATACCATTAAAATGATGTTGAATAATGATTTACGAACATTTCACGTTACAAATGGCCGTTCAGATCATATCTCATTCGTAAGTAGAGGAGCATCTGTAAATCATTTACTATGACTTACTAAAGACAAGCATGGAGGCTTTTCCTTCAGTGGCGGATACTCTTTCCGGCACCTTCTGCCAGTCTCTGTTTGTCTCCTAGGTATGGCCAGCCATGGCAAACTGGGGGTCTACATTTTCTCTGCCAATTCTGGGGGTCTCCCCACCACGGAGGTCACCTTCGGCAAGCTCGCCCAGCAGCAAGGCTACTCCACAGCCCTCATAGGTACTGTGACTCCTGCTTTTCGATCTGGAAGATTTCAGATACAAAACCAGGTACCTGCTGTTGCTTGAAATTCACTGTGATCCCATGGAATGCAGAGAGGGAATTGGCTTGCCTTTGCAGTTCTTGGTTTATTAGCTTATTAGCATGTCCCGGGCTTGTATGGGAGCAGAGTAATGGGCCTCCGGCTCCACTGGGGACTTTTATCCTTTGTCATTCCTGCTGTGGGATTTTCTTCTCACAGCCCTGTTCCTTTCCAGGTTGTGGATTCAGAGGGGTGTTAATGTCCCGTCTTCCTCCATAGGCAAGTGGCACCTGGGGCTAAACTGCGAACGCAATGACGACTTGTGTCACCACCCGAACAGACATGGGTTCAATCATTTCTATGGCATCACCATGACCAACCTACGCGACTGCCAGCGGGGCCACGGCACCATCTTCGTCAACGTCTTCTCTCACATACCATTCCAAAGCCTGGGATTGGCCGTGGCCACTGTGCTCCTCGCGCACTTCCTCGGGGTGAGAGTCCTCACACGTAAGGTTGTGCTGTGTGCGGCGGCACTCTTCGGCATGCTCTTGGCGCTGATTGCCGTCTTCGTTTTCACCTTCCCTTCTTTTAACTGTTTGCTCATGAGAAATGGTGAGGTGGTCGAGCAGCCATTCAGGTCGGACGATCTCACTCTGCGGATGACCAGAGAAGCGGTACGCTTCTTACATAGGTGAGTTTCGTTTTCTCCCCGTGGAGATTTCAAAGCCTGTTTAGCTGAAACTCTTAAAAGAAATACTTTTCATGTTGCTTTTCCCATTGATGAGACTTGATCCGACAATAACCTACCTGATTCTGTCAGTCTGACCCAAATGATGGTCTCTCTTGCAGGAATGCTGATCGGCCTTTCCTGCTCTTCTTTTCCTTCATCCAAGTGCATACGGCTTTGTTTGCATCCAAACGCTTCAGAGGAAGAAGCCGGCACGGTCTCTACGGCGATGCCGTGGAAGAGGTTGACTGGAGTGTAGGTCTGTGCTTCCACTGTCCTTTTATCATTTAGTGACACAACTGGCACTTTTATGCAGTATAACCTTATTTTTGGCATTGTGGTGAGCTACACTCCTGCGTTTCATTTATAAAATGATAGGTAACCCTGAACTGCTGCAGCATTTAGTGAACTACAGATGGCACTGTTGAGTGTGGACATTCCTGTATAGTATAGTTGGATATGTGTGAATGATCTAAGAAACCTTCACAGGAAGATGATCATGATTGTATAATTGCATGGTCATCTTCAGATAGTGGTTTAACTCTTAATGGATGTGAGATCGATCATTGTCATTTTATAAGAACTGCTGCGTTTACTGTTTGTCATATAACTAGGAACATTCTTAGGTGCAAGTGCCTTGTAAGTCCCTGTTTAATACAATCTAAGGAATTAACTAATGGCTGAGTTAAAAAAACAGTCACTCTAGGTAATGCACTTGTAGTCATATCAACCCTGTTCTGCTTCTTAACTTATGAGTATGACAAGTGGCCTCTATTTTCACTTGCCTTTCTTGATATTAAGGGAAGATTGTGGAGACACTGGACTCCCTGAAGCTGAGCGAGAACACTGTTCTGTACCTGACCTCAGACCAGGGGGCTCACCTGGAGGAGATCTCTGTTAGGGGAGAGGTTCACCGGGGGTGGAATGGCATTTACAAAGGTACTTATTTAACTTACAGCAAGGGTCTCCTCCAAACACACACACAGAGTGAGGGAGATTTTATTAATATTCACCTATATTAATCATTTCAAGAACTTCTTGGGGTTTCAGCTTGTAGTTTAAATAATGGCCTAATTTCATGGAAAGCTTAGGCAGACCTAAGGTCTACTGGCTTCTGCAAGCAGCAAAATGTTGGCTCTAATAAGGACTACAGGGGGAAATGCAGTCTTACAGATTGATTCTTGTGTGACAAATGTAAAGAAAACTGCTGTTTATATGTGATACACTGTGTTACCATGCACCAGACCACTGGTATAACAGATAACAGCTTATAATGGAGCTGTAAGTTGCATTACACATATATAAAATTTGAACCATGTTAAATTAAGAAAATTTAAAAAACAAGCATTGACCAGTGTTAACAGGGGAGTATAAAGCAGGGGTGTACAGTAGTTAAAGATGAGTGGATGTGAGGCTCAGTCTTTACTGGGGGGGGACGGCAAACTTGTATATAATATTAAAAGGTATTCATGACTTAAGCCAATAAATACACAATTATTCGAGAGGCTAAAGATCCCCTTAAATAGACCCAATGATGCCCCTGGTGTAAAGTATGGAGTATTAAATACTGTATACATTGTTTACTGAATGTGTTGATAACAACGTGGCACTTCATTCATAGTATAGTGCATATCAATACCCAAATAGTACATATATTACGTATGCAGTGTTTGGAAAATGAAGACAAATGCATAACACAGTATTTGCTTCCCCACAGCAGGAAAATCGACCAATTGGGAAGGGGGGATTAGGGTTCCCGGCATCCTGCGCTGGAGTGGCTTCCTACCCTCAAACAAGACCATAGATGAGCCCACTAGCAACATGGATGTGTTTCCTACTGTGGTGAAACTGGCAGGAGTGAGCCTGCCTCAAGACAGGTTACTATTGATATATACTGCCAGACTGATGACTCACTCAGCTAGTCAGATTACATAACTTCACGGCTGGCGCAGTCTTTTTCTGATTGCAGCCATTTTTGTTTGATATCCTTGGTACTCATCCTTGACCCTTCTTCACCAAGCCCCCTCTGGGCACGACATAATCATTTTCCCATTTAAGCTAATCACCCTGGACTGCAATCAGCATCATGGGATACTCCAGTAACCCAAATGAAAGTCTGGTCTTTGAAAGCCACACTGTTATCCTGTGATGTCAGTCGCCCACTTTCTGTTAATTGCTATTAGTTGAGGCACGGCGTTGATAAGCACACCGCTAATCTCGCGCGTGATCTCTGTTATCACCCGTGCACACTCATGCTCTCTCTCCGGCTCTGTCTGCATTTAGGCACATCGATGGTCGAGATCTCATGCCACTCCTACTGGGTGAGGTGCAGAGATCTGAACACGAGTTCCTCTTCCATTACTGCAACGCCTTCCTGAACGCCGTGAGATGGCGCCCACTCACCGGTGGGTCTAATTTCATTCAACTAGAATCTCAAAATCCGTCTACCACATACTCCATAGTTTTCACAAATTCCAGTAAGCAGCTTAAATCTTACATTCAAATGCACCTTGTACCAACAACCAATGTATTATGGCAAACATGCTGAGAAGCTTAATCTAAAACCGTGTCATGTCTGGGTAGTAAAGTTAAAGACCACTATCTCCTTCTCAGGTAAATCTGTCTGGAAAGCTTTTTTCTTCACCCCTAATTTCTATCCTGAAGACTCCACCACTTGCTTCCACACGCATGCCTGCTTTTGCACGGAAAACTATGTGACGTATCACGACCCCCCCTTGCTCTATGACCTCAATGTGGACCCTTCCGAGAACACACCCCTGAACCCAGAGACAGAGCCGCTCTTCCACAACATCCTTGGGACAATCCAGGAAGCGGTGACCCTCCACACCCAGAGCCTGACCCGTGCCCCTGACCAGCTATCTCCAGCCAACCTGATGTGGAAACCCTGGCTGCAGCCTTGCTGTTCCTCTCTCTTCCAGCTCTGCCACTGTGACAGAGACCAACACTAGAGCCAGGACTTGGCCAGTGCACTGATTTCATTCCAAAACGCCCCATGAATTGCAGAGACACAGGGGACTCGTCAGTCAGGGAGAGAATTCTGTCTCTCCTGCCATGTAACACGCAGACATACGCTGCTAAGTATGAAATTCCCAATGTGTTCATGCTCTGGGATGCATCGAGATTAATGTTCATACAACCGTCTCTCTTAATGAGAGGCATTTAATTGGTAGCCAACCAGTATTGTGATTTTTCATTCATGTGTCAGCTGTAGGTATGTAAAGACCTGGATTAAGGGACAGACATCTGAATGGATAACCATGAGTCTGTTATGCTTTCTTTTTTTGCACTGTTTTTAAGTTTAACAAGAAAGAAGTTAATCGTGCACTGTTTCACTGAAAAATGGTTTCTGTATTTACAGAAGACTTCTCCACAGGCTCCACAAGGACAGATTGTGTCTCAATAATGTGAGAGACAGCAGGAAGGCCTTATTTGCATTTTAATTGTACGGACTGATTGCCATTCAGGGTCTCAGAGGTTCATTGATAAGTACATTAACGAGCTGGGCGCAATCCTGGGAACTGCGCTGAGAAAGCCACGGGCGTCTTGATAAATCTGACCCAGTGTATCCAAAGGCTGACTACCATGCTAATTGTTTTGTCTGAAGCTGTGTCCGCCTGGCCTGATTGGAGTTATTTGATTACCGGAGAGCACCATGGCCACCCGGAGCCTTTGGCAGCCTCACTGAATTAGTCATTAACATGTTGGCGCAGAGGTAGTTTGTCCAGGCAGATCCACGAATTTAAAAGGGTCCCTTATCCAGCCATTTGGCAGTGAAATTGCATGATGTGAGGTGTTCAGACGTTCATGACACCCTTGTTTATTCAACACTTTTATTACCGGTGTACGTTTATTAAAAAATGACTTTGGCTACCCATTAATAATTTTGTGTTTTACTTTTGAGTTTGCTGCAGCTGTCAGCCCAGCCATCTGTGTTGGCTTTTGCCTTTGATCTTTGTTTTGATGCAATACTGAAATGTCTCTGCATCATATTAAGACAAAAAAAAAATCATGGACATTTCAATGGCAGAAAATTTCCCAGTGCCAAAGCGCTGATTGCACAGTTTGAACAAATGCTGTCAAATTAAAGGAAAGGTGTATCATTGCCAGAATCATGAGCATTTTGGTTCATCTGTGCTGGGTGCAATAAGAGCTGGACATTTGCCTTCCCTGTGCCTTACCACTGGCTCTCGTTTGGTTTGTGTTAAGCCAGCTAGGAGACAGTGGCAGAGAGACAGACCTTCCTTGCAGATCTGCATGCCTGGTGCTGCCGGTGTGAGGCACGGCGATATCCCCTGCCCAGCACAAGGTGAACCTGTTCACACAAACATTTAATGTGTATTTTTTTCAAAACATGCATGCTTAATGCAAGTACTACAGGGCTAAAACTGTAAAATTACGACATTTTAACCATGAAAACCCAATGAATTCATAGCTTTATGTATTTCAACATGCAATAAAAGGGAGAAGCTGATTTTCACCCAGCCATTCTGTGACCTAAACACACTACAATAGACATATATTTAAAAGTTGAACTGAATACCATTTACCCTTTGATACCACATACATGACTGCCACCGAAAATAAATAGAAATTCTTTAATAATTTAAGGGTAAAGTAATGCCACAAGTTTTTTTTTTTATTTGAACCTTTTCATGAAATATACTCTGCTACAATTGGAGCTAATTAATAGGTAGGACAGAAAAAATGCAAGGGAAATAGAGGCATGAGCTCTTAAAATCACCTTAAATCTGACGATATTTCAAAGGATTTTGTTCTATGTGCGTAATTTAATCTCGGGGCCATGGCAACCCTTGTAATGGCAGAACAAGCCACAATTAAGCTCTGATTGTAACTGATATAGCTATATCATTCAGAGTTCTATAGCACAGGGGAGTGCTTTAAAAAGCTAGTTAGTCAATAATGGAATAAGAAGGAATTGACACTAAATTGCACAAATTGAAATAAATGCTACCAGCCGAAAAATCCAACGGCAAGGATTTAAAGGCTTCAAAAACCAAGTTTTGGAAGCTCCACTTAAGTCAGTGAAATCCTGGTTTGTTGCAAGACACACTTTCCCTTTCTCTTTTATCATGTCACCGCTTTGTGAGAATCCGTGAAGCCAAATCCTTTTCACACGAGTCCTGCCTCACGGACGTGTCTCCTTCATGTGGAGGCTGCAGGTCTTAGAAGAATGACCACAATGCAGAACAGATTTTCTGCTAGCAGAGAGCAGACACCTGCTATGGGAACAATGAGAAGTTCAATCGTAACTGTCAACCATAAACCGTCAAAGGCTGATTCAGCTGAATTGCTCATCAAGCTCCATGTGATAGCTGTACACATGTCATCAGTCCGTTCTTTTTTTAATTGCTAGTCCCAGTCAGGGTCATGGGTTGAATGCTTCAGGTAGCACAAGTCAAATTTCATTTTACACAGCAGCATTCATTCTCTTTTATTCAATGTAAACTGATACGAAATTAAATACTGGAAGTGCTACATGGTTGCTGTACATCTGATCATACAGCCAGAGATTTTACATTCACTCATCAAAAACAGTCTCACACCTTAATCTTACTTCATTCCCCAGATCTTGACACTTCTGTTAATGCATGACCAAGTTCTATACAGGTTTCCACCGCTATCCAAAAGCAGACCGTTGCTAGGAAACCTCTCATAAGCCAAAATAAAGCAAAGCAATTGCTATTATTTTAACAAAAAATAATAAAAACATTCCCGGACCCAAAAAATAACTTACCATCATACCAAACAACACGTGATACCTAAGGCAATGCTAACATATAGTAAAAGCAGGAACGATATGATAAATATATAGCCTATATAAAGTAGAAATTATCTATGTATTTTATGACACATCTTGCTATCAGATGCACAAAATAAACCAAGATAACACACCCATGATCACAGCTACGGTGGCTTTATTTTGAGATCCTGAGTGTAGTTCCTGGGGAAGAAGCTTGATGGCGTCCCCTTTGCTGCTTGGGTTGCACACTGCCTCCTGTCCTCTGGATTTCTTTCGGTTAGCAAAAACAGGTACCAATGCAGGTATTTTGTAAAAGTGGCACCAACTGAACATTTGAAAGGCAGGGATATCTCTAATCCAGACGTGGGCAATCTTATCTGCAAAGGGCTGGTGTGTATGCAGCTTTTTGGGATAACCTTTAGGTCAGCTGTTCAAACCCAGGTGTGAGGACTCTTCAGCCAATCAGTCCTCTAATTAGGTAGTTGTAATGAAAACCTGCATACACAGCGGCCCTTTGTGGATAAGATTGGCCACCCCTGTTCTAATCTATAAATCAGCTAATCCATCCACTTCTCTCTTCTTAAAAACTGTGATGCATCTTCATAACCACTTCGGTTAATTTTTTTCATTATGTTATGTGCTGGTGGAAATAAAGCTTGATTCAGTCTTGTGAGGTTATCCATAGAAACCTGTTGAAAATTAAATTGCGATTAAAAAACAAAAATAAGCAAACAGATAAATATATGTAGTGTAACATTAATTTAATAAAATTCATGGTATATCTTGGAGTTTAGACAGTTGAGAAGACTTTGTTTAAATTTGAAAGACCCACCAGGACATCCATTTTGGCAAGGCTGATGTGGAGATTTGAGAGCCCACTGTGTTTGGGGCAGATATCCTGTAGACCACTAAATGGGGAGATGGTGACTGTGCGACCTTCAGCCATAACCGGGAGAGAGTTTGTGAACCCACCATCCATCCATTTCTAAGAGTGAAACAAAGTATTAAGCAGACTGAATATTCATATCAAATTTTTAAGGTGAGAAGGGAGATATATATATATATATATACACACACACACACACACAACATGAAGATAAAAGTTTTAATTAAACAATGACTCTCAACCTAAGAGTGCCATAAATAAAAGAGGCAATACCTGTAAAAATTCATCTTTCAGAGTTGCTTTAATGGCTTTGAAGTGCAGCTGCACACATTTACTTCCCAAAGCCATCCAACACCCCATAAAGTGCATTTAATGGAAAACTTGAGAGTAAATGAGACTTTAAGCAGTTAAACACCTCAAACAGCTAAATAAGTGAAGATTAATGCTGACAGATAACGCTGTTAATTTAACACGCTGTGTGAAGCTTGACTCCATTCTCCACCCTCTGACACACAGGCATTTCTGGATAGCAATGCGACTCATTTACGTGACCCTCACAAGCAGCTAAATATCTGTGGGCATCCATCATGGTGAAACGGTTCAGATTAGGGCTGTCCATGACGTAGACTTCCACATGGCATGCAAGTTACTCCAGAACAACTGTACTGAAACGAGCCTCCAGAAAGGCTTGCAGAGAGACATTTTAATTTTATTAAAATGGATTTATTACCTCTCCTTGGTACTCAACTGCCTTCACTCCAGCATAGAGGGGCACAAAACAACTGGCAAGTAGGACCTTCAAATCCATCAAGAAAAGAGATAAATACTTATCTATGACTGCCCCAACAACAATGCAAACAAATAAACAGGAGAACTGGGGATCAAACCACTAAATATTAAAGGTATCACATTTTATATTGGAATTCAGGGAGTGCATTTACTGATTAAAGTAAAGAAGGCAATTGTCTTTTGTTTAGTAAGAAACAATCTACCTTACAGACTTGTACATTAGATGGAGACACTAAAATTCTAACTAACCTCCGTGACTGATTAATCTGAATTTCTGATAGCAGGTACTGTACTCAAACAGCAAATGTTCAATTAATGGAGACTATTTCTGTCATGGACAGAATATAAAGATTGTGAGAACTGGATACCTCAATGAGGTTCTCCCTCGAGGCAAAACGAGACACCATGCAATTTTCTCCGGACCTGGAGTGTGTTATTGAAACGTAGAGACGATCAGCAGCAATCTCGTGGGCATTGGGAGGAAGGATGTTCTCCAAACCCTTCCTGAAAGGACAAGAGATGCTACCTTTAAAGGTCTAATTAGCTGCCATCTCTCTGTACCATGGGATTGTGCTCTATGGATGCAGTTTCTGTATAGCAGCATGCCCTAATGCATAATGAAGCAGCTGGCATTTACTGGGCAAATGGAGCAAAAACTCCCTTTATATGCAGGTGAGGTGTTTCCCTGTTAGGGTCACTAGTTCTTCCCTACTGGAATAGGGAAAAATTATTTGCTGTGTGGCTAGCAGTGTAAAAGTCAAGACAAACCACTATCACTGATGACAGGCTGGAAGGACCTCCAGGCTGATTTCAATTGGGGGTAAACACTACTAATGCTACAGTATGTTCACATTTTTAGAGCTAACAAAACACAGCTATCATTGGAGACAGCAGTGTAGAAGGCACTGATTCCACTTCACATCCCTGGTAGGAGTATGTGGCAGCTGCTGATATAATCTCTGAGAGCAGGAACACACTGCCAACTAGTAGTGTATCGAACTCCGCTTACCAGAGTCATCTTATAACAGGGCTCTTCAAATCTGGATCTCAATTCCAAATCCACTCCTTTTTTTCAGTTTTCCTGGCTACTTAGTTTAATAATTACTGATTCTTATTCGCCAGAGGCTTCACACTTGGCTCACAGGTAATGGAAGGCTGGAAAATCAGCAGTGCTTGGACCTCGAGGATTGTGATTTGAATAGCCCTGTCCTATAAGGAGAAAACCCACATCTCATGATGTGCTGAGGTTAATACCTCATTCAAGATTCTCCTATTACAATTTTCATTGCATGCATGTTGAAATCCTTAATAATAGCTATTTCATTCATTCATTAATTCATTCATTTAGCAATGCAACTGTCCACATGACAGACACAATCCAACCTCATTCCAGCATGTGAGAGATTCAGAATCTACCACCTCAGCGTCAGCATGAAATCATATCCTGGAGTCAAGGCTCCAAACTTCTGCTTTCGGACCTCATCGGCAAACTCATATATGAAATCTTTGCTGTCCTACTCGGCAAGAAAGAAACAACGATGAACAAAGAGAAAACTAATGACCCAAAGATTCAGCTGTTGGAAGCTAGAGCATGCAGTTCTAAAACTTAGACTGAAGAGAATATCTCACATGCTAAAAGCAACAAGTTGCCACAGGTAATCTGAAGAAAACATAATTACTGTAGTAGTGTTGTAATTATGAGCCCTGGCAGGAACAAAGACAGCTGAAAGTTGGCACTGTCTGTAAGCATACAGTGAGATGTGACATCAATTAGCCAAATTATAGCCTTTATACAAGTCAGATTGACCAGTACAAGGCTGCAAAGTCCTGTTTTATCACTATGGATGAATACATAATCAACCTAAATATAATTTAAAGTATTTATAAATAAACTACACCATGTGGCATGATGTAACAGGATATGTTTTATTCTAGACTGAAGGATATAATTAGAGATCTCACACTCTGGTATCCAACCGGCAGGAGCAGAAATTCACAGAAAACTCGACAGCTCCAACCTTCCGGTTTCTCTGCCACTCCTGACCTAAATTACCTCCAATCTGTTAGGGGCAGTGATCAGCAAAGCAGCCGTGAGAGACCCAGCAGAGGCCCCGGTACAGGCTTTTACGCAGCTCAGCAGTTTACCCCCATGTTGGAGCAAAGCTTCCACCACTCCCAGATGGTAAATCCCAAGGAACCCACAGGCTGCAAATGACAGGCTCAGCACTGCCATCCTCCACCCTATGTAGAGGCAGTAGAAAAAAGCTTCACTACAGTGAAAGGAGGTCACAAAATGTATATTTATTTCAGCTTGTACTGAAGTGTGGAAACATGTAAGGCAGCACCATTTTAAGCACTCAATGGACTATATGCAATCATGAAAATCAAATTCACAATTTAAGCATTGATATCACCTACGAAAATCCAAAAATGTTAGGGGATGGGTAACTAGCGGTTATCTAATCAGACAAACGCCAAGGAGATTAGTTAATAAGTGAAGAGATTCACCATAACTCATGGGTTGTTTCTAGCTATTGAAAGATCAGTGGCTTAGTCATGTTGATTTACCTGGTATAACTAGCATAACAGTAAATTAGGCAGTACATCGCAAGTTAGTTGTTACCGCAATAAAGTTGGCTTGGAATCAGACACACGGCTTTTCGTGTTTTAAGCAGCTTTACAAATGTGCAATGGACAAACTGAGGTGTGTTTTCTCTTTTACAAAATGTACACATTTGTATACTTATCGTAGAACTTTAACTGCTGGGTCTTTTAGTGTAGTTGATAGGTAGAGCAGATTTCACCTAAATCTGGTGTGGAAATGGCCGTCTTAAAAGTCGGGCGACTCCGCCAAGGTCTCCGATTACAGTAGCATTTGTATGGATAAGCTGAAATGGAGAAAAACGTAGCATAACGCCATTTCTAATTGCATGGCGCATAAACTCACATACACGCGGAAGTGAATCCACCGTAGTGTCCAAGTTGTCAAAATAAAAGTCCCCCACGTTCGGATATTTCCTATGATTAAGTAAAAATAAATGATATGTTAAATAATCATCAAATATAAACGTAGGACTCTGCTTTCCCCCTGCATTTCATAAACATGTCTAAGTGAACTGACGTCACTAAAGTGCCCGTATAATAGCTTGGCATCAAGTCCAGGCTGCTCCCAAATTAATGTCCAGTGGACCCAATATCGGATAAGCAGTTATAAGGAAATAAATGGCTGAATGCTGTTACTTAAAAAGGTATGTGTTCCCCACAGGTCGATCAGTTCTGCTTAGCCTGACAAACAATTAGTGATCCCAACCTTGTGCATTTCTGGGAAACTCAAAATCGGCACCAAGATTCTCACATCGTGCTGATGGAAATGTGAGGAAGATCTATCCTTACAGATTATTAAGTTACTCCTACAAAATTATTATAAAGTACTGTTCTTGAAGGTTATTGACCTTCAATTTTGCATGTGTCACAAATACATTAAAATATTTTAATGATGCACCTGGTTAGTTTAAATTTCCATTAATTTACAATGCATTGATTTCACTGTGTGCAGAATTATTAGGCAAGTGTGTATTTTATTTGTATCTTCTCTTCCGACCAATATTTTCAGTCCAGATCAATCTGTAATTAAGGATGAACTGTCTAAAAGGCAATACATGTTCAGTATTTTCTCTGAGTACTTTCTGTTGGAGAAAAACAGGAAACATAGATACTTTCCAGTGCAGAATTATTAGGCAAATTTTTATGAGTATTAAAATGGGCAAAAAAGGACCTTGCAGATAGCAGAAAAAAATAAAATTGTAAAGTGCCAGTCAGAGGGATGCAAAACAATCAGAATTGCTAAACCTTTAAAACATGACTACTGTACAATCGAGGGTTTTTTGGCCATTAGAAAAAGAGGATGGAAGAAGCATGTAGCAAGAAGACACAAATTAACTGCCAATACTATGTATCAAATTAAAGGGGAGACTTCTAGAAACTCTTTAGAATCGAATGCTACATTTAAAAAAACTGCAATCTGAATGGAATCTCTGGAAGCACTATGTGCAGTGTGTTACATGACATCGCTAGGGTCACAAAGGCTGAAACATAACCTCCACTTAGTAAGGCATGCAAGCTAAAATGTCAAGAATGCGCACAGATGCATCTCAAGAGTGATTTTATAAAGGTTTTGTGAACAGATGAGACAAGAGTGACTATTGGTGGAGCAGATGGATGGGCCCATGGATGGTCACCTTCTTCAAGCACCAACAGGGTGGTGGAGGAGTGATGGTGTGGGCTGCAGTTATCAGTGATGAACTTGTTGGATCTTTCAGACTTCCAGATGGTATAAAAATTAACCACAAGATCTAATGCAGTGTTTCTTAAAGTGTGGGGCGCGCCCCTCTGGTGGGGAACAGCGACGTGACAAGTGGGGCGCGAAATACAGGGGGACTTTTTTGTTTATTCATTTATTTTTTTCATTTGTGTTATTAAATCTATTAATTCATTTATTTAATTACCATACACCCAAAACGAAACAAAGTTACATTTAAACGTAATCCTAAATTAAAACAACATCAGCGAACGAATGGCATTGAAAATGTCATATATACCATTCAATGAAAATTGAAAAAGTAATTGAAGCGGAATAATTAAATGTGGAGAGGCGGTACACAGTTGCAGGTATAATTAAAATGGATACACGGAACGAAAAGAAAACTGGAGATTCGGCGCCGGCAGAGAAAACCAGGACAGACAGTAGACCTAATCATCAAAAAGGCCAACCAAAAAGAAAATATGATGAGGCATATCTTGCTCTTGGATTTA
>JABFEB020000001.1:36554865-36565929 GCA_019775895.2 Stomatorhinus ivindoensis | reverse complement strand
GGATGGGGGGGGGGGCATGTCCCCTCCGTGATTTACGCCCATGGTCTACTCTATTCTGTCTCAGCTAACTTGTAGTTAACAGGTAGGTGCACGTTGCTGCGGGTAAATGGTGATGCTGGCAACTAATGGGTTTATTTAGTAATATCACCCGTGAATTCGATTTGGTTAGTACTTATGGGTTTTAATCCATTTGTTTTGCCTGGCGTCAACTCCTGCAGGCAACGTGGATGGAGCTTATCCAGCTGGTGGGGAGATCACGACGCCCCATTAAGTGCTGCTGTTCTGCCTGCTCTGTTATAGCTGTGGTCTGGATTGCCTGCCCTGCAGTTGCTGCTGCTTTGCCTCTTCCTCTTTGCCTCGTTTTGTTTCGTCTCTCCCTCGCTTGCTGTATTGTGAATGTGGGGATTGGTGGACTGTCATTCCCTGTTTAATCGCCAGGATTAATTGTTTAGAGCGAGGGGTTTTATTATTTTTGTGTGTTTTAAGATTGTGTTGGGTTGGGACGCCACCAGGGAGGGGAACTTTGTGTGGTGGCATTTTTGCATGGTGTGTAGGCGTAGGGCACTGGTACGTGTGCATGGGAGTTTGTAGTGCGTTGTTCCAGGATGCCATCTTTTGCCTGAGTGCTTCACCTTCTACCCTGTGTGGACCAGCCCAGAAGTTTTATTTTGTTGTGTGGATTATTTTATTGTGATTGTTAATAAAAGATTGTAAGTGGAGCCACATCTCTTGCGGCTTTGTGAAATGGACCTGAGTGCCTTTTGGAGTTTTATTTAGTTTAGGAACTATTTCCCTGGGTGCAATTCCCAAGGTGGCGTAGTTGGTGTTTTAAGGGGTGGTTCTCCGAGCCCTGTGCTGCGACACACACTCACATACAGCCATGTAATATCTTTCTGGGGAGCGCTCATTCAATTCTATGGGGAAAATCCTAACGCTAAGTATGACAACCTTAACCCCTACCCAGCCCTAACCATAAGTAAACAAACAAAATACAAGAGTTTTTGCATTTTTAGTTATTTCATTGCAGTTATGGATTTTTTTTTATAAAATGGAGTTTTCCCATTTGGGGACCAGAAAACTGCTCCCAATAAGGTAAAAAATATGGTGTTCAACACGTCAGAACATTTGCAATGTATGCCTGGACCACACACACATAATAAAAATGCATTTTTTTTTATTGCGTCAGTATTTAATTATCAACCTAACTTTGTAACAAATACTTATATCCTTTCTTGGACCTTACACATTCAGTGTTACTAATTTCAGTGTAAAGTTATATAAAATGGTCATTCTTACTAGTGTGGCATGCAATAGATTAAAAAGGAAAAGCATTGTTGGAAAAATAATCTAGACATCACAAACAGCAAAAATGACTTATGGCCATCTAATTCATTACATACTGTACATACTGTGACTGCTGTAGTTATGCTGCATTCCATTTGCCCTCGGAACTCGGATTCCGAGTTTTGAAGCCGGAAGTGATGACATGCACACTCCCGTTTCTCGGAGACCCGAGAAATATGTCAGACGAGAAGGGTCTGGCTGCAGGTTCCACCAGGAGGATCTCCACTAGAGGGACGGAAACACGTGAATTCTGGACATGACGTTATGCAAACATACCATGGAGGTGGTACCAGATATCACATAGTCCTCACACACAGTCCGGACTCAACCGAACAGAAGTCGAGTCTTTTAAAGTATATACTTATTATTTTGGTAATCGATTTTAATTATATTGTGGCGCCGGCGAGCCCTGCATG
The DNA here is from genome assembly GCA_019775895.2 of Stomatorhinus ivindoensis. Classification (NCBI taxonomy): domain Eukaryota; kingdom Metazoa; phylum Chordata; class Actinopteri; order Osteoglossiformes; family Mormyridae; genus Stomatorhinus; species Stomatorhinus ivindoensis. Next base: position 36,564,169 of record JABFEB020000001.1, on the reverse strand, counting down.
CCTGGCCTACTTGCATGTGTCCCAGCATGCCGCAGTGATGGACTGAGAATGGCCGCTCACTATGTTATGCCTGTCATTGTTTCGGCTTTCATGCGTTGTGTGTTTGTATTGGTACCCTGTTAAGCTTCATCCTCATATGTTTGACTGTGTGTAAATCACCCACCATGTGTAGTTCCCATTGTTGATACAGTGACCTTCCCCCTTGTTCCTCCAGTTCGGGGAGTCACATATATGCTCTTCTTGTATGCTCTTGTACAAGTGGGTGTTGAGGTGACTGATGGTTTACAGTCCTTTTAAGGACTACGAATAAAAGTGCTTAATTGAACTCTATTTGTGACGTGGCATTATGGCTGGTATCAACGGATGCCACACTGGTGTCAGAAGTGGGATCCGGACTACAATCCCACCCACACTATTTGAAGAAACCCGGAGGAATTTGGAAGAGGAAATTGCTGACCTGGAACAGGAGATTGTCAGTGGACTGCGGATGAGACAGGGGACACCGGGGCCAGAAGGAGCCAGCAGACCCAGAGCCCCCAAGCAGGAGAGAAGACCCAGCGGTCCACCACTGAGGGATAATCTGCTCGCTTCTCCACGAAGTACAACGGGGACCAACCCTGGGAGCTATTTGCCGTCCAGCTACAGCTTGCTGCAAAGAGCAATGCTTGGGACGACCAAACTGCAGCTGTCCACCTAGGCCTCGCACTGGAAGGTAGGGCCCTCCAAGTCCTCCTGGATGTTGCACTGGAGGCTTGTTTCTCACTTGCAGAACTGACGACGGCCCTGAAGCAGCGGTTTGGGGGTGATGGAGGAGAGCTGAGAGCCTGTCAACTTTTTGGCACCCGGCGGCGGCACGGAGGGGAGCGGGTCGGAGTCCTGGCTGCGGACATCAGAGCACTGGCTCGCCAAGCCTACCCAAAGTACCTTGCAGTAGTGCAGGAAGACCTAGCAATGCAGGCCTTCCTCTCAGCCCTTCTTCCGGACCGCCTGCAACAGCAAGTGCGGCTGTTAGCACCAGCTAGCCTACCGCAGGTGATCGTCGAGGCAGAGAGGGTGGAGGTGATTTTCGGTGCAGCACCCCATGAAGACGCTGCAGTACGCTCAGTGATGATGCAAGGATCATCTGCTGGCGCTGTGGAAAGAGAGGACACCAGGCTCGCTTCTGCCCTGACCCAGCTCCCAAGTCATTGGGAAACGACCAAGGGGCGGCGCAATGAGGGAGGTGCCGTCCCAACAACCCTCAGTCCAGGGGCCCATTACGGGACATCTACCCTGTTGGTCGACTTGGAGATTTGCGGAGCCCCTTTCTGCATTGCACCATCAATGGAGTGCCCTGCTGTGGTCTAATAGACAGCGGACCACCACCGCCCAGCTGCTGCATCCTGGGGATGGATCTTCTCATCCGCCAGAGGGTGATGTTCGACCTGCAGCAGATGACCCTGTCCCTGGGGGGACACACCGTTGCCCTGGCCTCTATGCCAGGGGCACAGGCAGTGGGACCCCACCCACCGTAAGTGCGGGTGGCATGTTTACCATCTACAAGCCCTCGGCCACCAGCTCCAAACCCGGTAACAGCCCCAGTGACGGCGGAGGCTATTGAGTCCCTGTACCAGCAGAGCAGTGAGGGTCTCCACGAAGGGAACAAGGCTCAGCTGCGATTACTGTTGGAGGAGTATGTGGACATCTTCGCCACCTGTGTCAAAGACTGCACCCACACCAACCTGGTACAGCATGACATCAACACAGGTGGTGCCTCTCCCATCCGCCTCCGGCCCCGCCGACTACCTCTGGTGAAGAGGGTTGCTGCTGAAGAGAAGATCCGAGAGATGCTGGCTTCCGGAGTCGTTGAACCATCCACCAGCCCGTGGGCCGCCCCTGCCGTCCTAGCAAAGAAGAAAGATGGCACCTGGCGGTTCTGTGTGGACTATCGCAGGCTCAATGCCATCACCAAGATGGACTCCTACCCCCTACCCCGTATTGACGACACCCTTGACACCCTAGCCGGCTCATGGTGGTTCAGTTCGACCTCTGTAGCGATTACTGGCAGGTGGAGCTGTCCCCAGAGGTCCGTGAGAAGACAGCCTTCACCCTAGGGCGGGGTCTGTGGCAGTTTCGGGTTCTCCCTTTTGGGCTATGTAATGCCCCTGCTACCTTCGAGCGGTTTATGGAACGGGTGCTTGAGGGGATCCCGGAGAGCTGCTGGGTCGTCTACTTGGATGACTTGCTAGTCCATGCACCCAACTTCAGTGACGCAGCAGCCAACCTACGGCGAGTGTTTGAGGATATCCGCCGAGCGAATCTACGGCTCAATCCGGCGAAGTGCAGCCTCCTGCAGCGGTCGGTCAAGATCCTGGGGCATGTCGTGAGCGAAAGAGAAATAGCAACAGACCCAGAAAAGGTGAGGGCAGTGGAGGCTTGGCCAATCCCGTACTCTGTCGAGGAGCTGCCGAGCCTCCTGGGTTTGGCTTCCTACTATAGAAGGTTTATCCGGGCCTTTGCCGACATCGCCGCCCCCTTGCACCACCTGACCAGGAGGGAGGTTGCCTTCCTGTGGGGTCGCAACCAACAGGCTGCCTTTGACCAGCTGCGGACTGCACTCTTCTCCCCCCCAATCCTGGCGTGCCCTGACCCCACCCGGCCATTCATCATGGACATGGATGCCAGCAGCAGTAGCATCGGGGCGGTCCTGACCCAGTCCCAGCCAGACGTAGAGAGAGCTGTAGCCTACTTCAGTCGTTGTCTTGGCAAGGCAGAACGGAACCATTGCGTCACATGTCGGGAATTACTGGCAGTGGTGACTGGTTTGTCCCTGTTCAAGCCATACATCTATGGCAACCAGTTCCTCCTCCGAATCGACCATGTCGCCCTCACCTGGCTCATGAGCTTTAAAGAGCCTGAGGGCCAGGTGGCAAGATGGCTAGAGAAACTCCAAGAGTTTCAATTCCAGGTCCAGCACCGGGAGGGCCGGCTGCACGGTAACACGGATGCCCTGTCACGGCATCCCTGTAGTGGTGGCTGTGGGCACTGTGGGCGACTGGAGGCAGCTTATAGGATGCAGATCAAGGGACCCCCAGGGAGCAACAGGGACCTCTGGAGCTGAGACAGTGAGTGCCCCGATCCCCGACTGACTGGCCAACACCAACATAGACACAGGGGCAAGGGAGTGGGGAGGAGCTCTGGAGGAGGTAAGGGGTGCGGCACCAGACCAGACCATCACACCCCAGCAACCCGAGGGGCAGCCAACCTTCAGCCAGGAGGAGCTGGGGGAGGCACAGGCTGGGGACCCAGTCCTGGCCCGCCTATTGGGCTGGCTCCGGCAAGGTGGATTACCGGAGTGGTCAGACTTAAAGTCCCTCGGCCCCGCCACGAGGGCATACTGCTCCCAGTGGGACAGCCTGGCCCTCCGAGATGAGCTATTGTATCGATGCTGGCAGAGCCCTGTGCCGGGGCAGGTCTTGCAGCAGTTGTTGGTCCCCGACTCACTCAAGGAGGCGGTGCTTCAGAGTGTGCATGGGGCACTTTGGCATCAATAAGACACTGCGCAGGCTGCGGCAACGGTTTTACTGGCCAGGCTACCACCTGGATGTGGAGCTGCATGTCCACTGTTGTGACACGTGCACAGCACGCAAGGGCCCTCACGACCAGTCTCGGGGCCCCGCTCCAGTCCATGCCGTCTGGCAGCCCTATGGAGCGCATTGGTGTGGACATCCTGGGCCCCTTTCCCACTACGGACTCCGGCAACCGGTACGTACTCGTAGGCATGGACTACTTTACTAAGTGGCCTGAGGCATACGCAGTGCTGGAGCAGAGTGCCGTTGTAACAGCCACCAAGCTGGTGGATGAGTTCTTTTCCAGGAAAGAAAGTATTGTTCATGGCGCTTCACTTTTGTCGCAATCATTCAAACAGACTATATAGGCTATACCTCAGCCTTAATGTCAAAGTAGTGCGCGGCAGCGTTGTATTAACTCCTTCCAGTAATATTAATTACAAGGCTGTTGTATCTTATTTTACCCTAATGCCAGGTCTAGCAAACATAGTACGGCCTGCTGAAATAAACCTCTTAAAACATGATAGCTATACGCAGCTCACCTGTTCCTTTCAAATAATAACCTGTGCGCACAAGACAAATATTTATTTATAATTTTTAAAAAAATTTTTTAGTAGACACAGTCAGTCTAAGCTTAAGTAACCAATTTAAAGCTAAATTTGGAGAAAAAAATTACCGGTTGAATGCTACCGTTGTTGCTTATTTTACCCACTTTCTTTCGACAAAGCTAAACACACTCCCACAGACAAATCCAGGCTGTGCGTGGAGATCATGTGATATCTGGTACTGCCTCCATGGCGTATTTTGCATAACGTGATGTCCGGATTGGCTTGGAGAATCACGTGTTTCCGTCCCACTAGTGGAGATCCTCCTGTTTTATACGTGAAGCACCACGGGTAATGTGTTATCAAGTGATATTGCTAACAATGGCTACCAATTAACCGGGCTAGAATTGGATTTCATGATTAGTTGGATTATTTGTCGGATTTAAGGTAGTTCGGGATAACTGTAAGTGAACAAAGATAAAAGCCATTTAAACCGAGTTATCTTAAATCTGACAAGTTGTCTTGCTAAGCATATTTTCATATGGGTCCATGTTATTTGTACTAATGTGGCAAATGCCCCAGGGTGCCAGATAAATGTTTGAACTGCCAATTAGACCCCAAGCTTCACTCTCAACTTTGTATGTTGCAAAGGGGAGCAAGATGGGATATTGTATGCAGAGATGGATTTCTAGTATACTTATGCAAAAGGCAAAGAAAGCATCAATTTCCCCCATACACTTACTGATCAGTTGATTAGGTACAACTATGTAAAACAAACAGCAATTTATGCAACTGCAACTAAATAATTACAGCCAACATACAGGATCAAGAGCAGGGGTGGCGAACCTCCTGATCCATGGGTACAGGTTTATGGGATGACCTCTCAATCAGCCTATAATAGTGGGTCCCCATGACTAGAGTTGAGAACCACTGCTTCATTTTTGGTTGATTGAGAGGTCATCTCAAAATTCCACACCCAAAGTGGTTCTCCATGGATCAGGTTCACCAGCCTTGGTCAAGAGGTTCACTTACTAATCATCTAAGACATGTGATCTAAGACAGTGGTTCTTAACTGGTTGATCACAAACTAAAAGTGGATTGTGGAACCATTTTCATTATGTCTTTGGATTGTGTGGTTAAAAATATACATTTAGTAAATTTTGTAACAAAAAACTACCAGACCCCATTTTTGGTCACATAAATAAATATATACATAAATACATACATACAAACAAACAAGCCAAGCAAACACTTAGGGTTATGACAGGAATAATGTAGTTGAGGCTAAAGCAGTTGAGGGCCACTGATCTAAGAGATTCTGAATATGATGTGATTGTTGGCGCCATATGTGGTTGGCGCCTGCAGGATTTTAATAACAATAACCAATATATTTTTGTCCAATGTTATGGATACTGATAATCAGGTAACCTTTAAGTCACTCTGAGGGTAGGTGTTCCTGATCTCCAGTGCGGTCTTCTCCTTTATTTCAATAGGTTTAGGGGCGTCTTTAGCTCTGGTGCTGCCAACTTTAGAAATTGGTAAAGTTTAAATATCGGGCAGTTATATTGGTATGCTAACCAATATTTCACGTATCTCTAAATAAGATGATATGTATATATATATATATATATATAGAATCATGCTGGCAGTGATTGGTCAACAGGTTTATGTTAATGCTGTAGACATCACAAGGACAAAAAAGAAAATGAACAACATTAACCAAATATGTAAGGCATGCACAATGAGTACGGGTATGCACAGTGAGTACGGGCATGCACATGAGTACAGGTATGCACAGTGAGTACGGGCATGCACAATGAGTATAGACATACAGCTGCAGGCGCCCATGGTGGTACCAGCATCTCATATAATTTTCTTGTATTTTCACTGATTACAGCATCTAGTTTACGAATGGTGTGGTGAATAAAAAAGAGAAAAACCTTTATTAACATGAGGTTAGAGGAGAATGGCTAAACCATTTATGTATATAAAAAAACTATAATAAAATAAAAAGTGCTTGGTACAGCAGTGGTGTGCAGGAAGGCTTCTCTGAATTTCATCAGCTGTTGAAATAGATCAGAAGGCAAAAATATGTCTTACCCAGTACTAGGCAGGTGTACCTAATAAAATGGTCATGGAGTGTATGTAGGTCTCCGCTCTTCTGAATTATGAGGTTGTCCAGTGTCATTGGCTGTACTTAATCTCTCAAGCCTATTAATTGAAGGTTGTCAAATAGAAAAATTGACTAAAGCGACAGTTAGAAATGTCTGGCTAAGCTATAACATTGATCATCCTAACATCACTATCTTAATTCCACAACACAGTTCCTAGGGCCTCAGCTGCTGGTGTGATCCTGCGGGGGGCATGGTACTTAACCTGAATTGTGGCAGTGAAACAATTGGCTTTATAAATGCATGTAACTAGGAGTTTGGTTTCAAAGTGCCCAAAGTGATGTAAAAGCACAGTAAATACCAAGGCTGTCAACTGCAGACCGGCACTATAAATAAAACTGTCCATACATTTCAGCCTCAGATTCATTTTTAATATTATGCATTTTATCTCAATAAGAAACAGCTGCAGGCTATCCATTTCTGAGTTGGTTAAAACCATCAGTTTCCCTTATCTACACCATAATTACCTGCACACAGTGGGCTGCATTATTGGATATATTTGACATTGTCTGCTGCTATTAAGAGGATGCAGTTTCACCGGAGCAGCTTCAGAAAAAGGCTTGTGGGCTCATTCATCTGCTGGTTCTTATGATCTGAGCTCCTTGCATCTTAGGGAAATGCTCAAACCAAGTGAAATGTCACACTTCCAGCCTCCTTAAAGATTAGCCTTAGTGGTGTACAGCTGAACATGGGTGGGTATCTTGACGTGAATTGACAGTGATGCTGTTCTGGATAAAGATAACAGGGATGGTCTGGAATAGAAAATGTCAGTTTCTCCTTTTTTCACTTGCCCCTTAGGCTAAATATTGCAGCCATTCAGTACTAAGCACATGCAGATAGTGATTTCAGTGAATCTAATCAGAGCAACGCATATTTATATCATTTATTTTTTAAAGTTTTTTAAGTGTCTTAGAAGCCAAGTACAGCCAGTGATTCAGTGCACAATGCGGGAGTTCGAAACTTATTTAGCTGAGAGGATGTAAGTTGCTGGGGACCAGAAAAAAAATTAAAAAGTTGCTTAATGATAATCAAAATGGTATTTTCCACCCTGGTAAATCCTACAGTCATCCATAATTACTTGCTTTATATTTGGTAACTTTTAAATGTTGAAAGAGCCAGCTTCTGGAAAGGGTTTTTTGATGAAAAATTGATGGATTTTTTATGATTTTCTCATATGCTGCAACATATTTTTCATAGGAAGACAGAAGCTAACAAGCTCCTTAGAGCCTGGATTACAGACCTATTAATCAGTGGCTAGCCCACGCGCTTCTCCCAAGACTCATTGTTGCTGTCCTACAACACTGGAGGCATCATTCAAAACAATTAACCCACGTCTGCGAGCAGGAGGAAATGTGTGAAGTCAAGCTGTTTGCCAGGCAGGGGATCTGTGTTCTACATGCTGATGTTGTCCTGTCGCAACGATTGATGCGGATTATGGCTCTGTTGTCTTTAAGAGCAGGCTGTCCTCATTAAAATCTCAATAATGCATTTATGCATTTAGCATTTTCACTGTGGTAAAACAGGGGCTGAGAATCCAAATTTAGAGCCAACAGTAGAGCATATCCTACTGGTCTTCATGTACCCTGTTCTCAGAACTATGTTGCTTCTGTCAATATTTCTTAATGTACTATATTTAGCATATTTACTATAGTTCTTTCTGTGTCTGTAATGGCTGATAGCATAGAGTACTTGGCATATAATAATCAACTTAACTTTGCAACAAATACTTTTATTATCCTAAATTTGGAGCAGGACTGTCACCCCATTGCAGTCTTCCAAGTTTATTCTCTTCAGGTGTTGGTCCACTGTAATCAAATGACCAAGACTACAGTGGCAACTTAAACGGAACTTTAGTACTTGACCCCACAACCAAATCACAGCAGCACAATGTAATGCAGAACTGCCAGAAACTTAAAACATATACCGCTTTTTCAACTGTGCCCCCAAGCTCCACATTCAAGATTAAAGCCAGTTTCAAAATAAAAGCCTGAAAACTCATGTTGCACTTTTATCTGTTCTAGGGTCTTACATATTCAGTGTAACTAACTTCATTGGAAATGTATCTACATTTTTTCGTCATTGGTGTGTCCTACAAGTTATAGTGAAGATGTTTCAAATGAAAAGTTTTACTAACAGTCAAAATTCAGCAAACCAATTCATTGACCTAATACTGTATCAGCTAGATTGCAGGAGTACAGAAGGCAGGCCATTGTTAGAAAACCAGAGGGGCAGATATCTAAAAGATACTTAACATCTAACTTTAGTACAATGCGTATTGACTCATTTCCATGTGCAGGAACAATAAACATACCCTTATTTTTTCAGAAAGCTCATGCGGTAGCAATGGTAAAGGCAATTAGAAAATAAATTTCAGGGTACTGAAATACGAAGGTCGCTTGTAGCTTACTGTGTTTTTATGAGCCACCTAAGCTGCAAGACAAACTGGTTTCCTGTGGTTATGGGTGCGCCAAGGAACATCATTACCAATGGTGGACAGAAATGGCGTGTATGATGAAATTGTTATGCACAGAACAAATCAAATCTGTCACAAGACTTTTTAAGCATTCTCTAAATGTAAGGATTGCCTTATGGGAAGTTTATACAAATGAGAACATTCTTGGCCTATTAACACTTAACTTAGGCCTGTAGTAAATGTACAAGCATGCAATCTGCTTTCTCAATCTGATTCATCATAGGTAAAGGGAATTTTCCACTCAAGAAGAAAGATATGTTCATACATAACCATATTGCTGGGTGCTGTATAGCGGCTGTTCTCATATAGTCACATGTATACATGTAATATGGCAGACATGATGGCTATACTGACATCCTAAGCTAACCAAAGATAATGCCTATTAACAGTGGTGGAATGTAACGACGTATTTGTACTTCGTTACTGTACTTAAGTAAATTTTTACGTATCTATACTTTACTTAAGTAAAAAAAATAATGCATTCTTACAGTATACTTTTACTCAAGTAGATTATTCAGCAATTATCTGTACTTTGTACTCCACTACATTATTAAAATGCGTGTCGTT
>JABFEB020000001.1:36486911-36502887 GCA_019775895.2 Stomatorhinus ivindoensis | reverse complement strand
CCCCCCCCCCCCCCCCCCCCCCCCCCCCCCCCCCCCCCCGGGCCTGAAGCTGCATGTGATGGGTCGTAGGCCCACTGACATGCCACTATTCAGAGGAGAATCGAACCACCGGTCTTCCTACCAGAGACTCAGAGCGTAAGTCCTCCGAATCACACACCACACTGAGATCCAGGACGGAGCCAGCAACCAGCAGTAGGCAGCAGGTAGCAGACCTGCAGCATGAAATGTCCTGTGTCTTATATAAATAGGCAAAATCTTGCACTATAGATCAGCAGACAACTATAATAAAATGCTTATTTATTGTATGTAACTTTTACATCCAGTATATACTGTTTAAGTTATTGGTCCATTAGCTACAATTACAATAGATAATTGAACATGAGAGTATTGATTAAACTGGTATAAAGAGACACTTAGAAACTTAAACACAGTTAAGCACTTAATGAAGTGCGCTGCATGCTTGCCATTACCGGTAAACTGGTGTAGTGGGTTATTGTGTTTCTCAGACAAAAATCATAATGTTTCTCAAGAGGTCTGGTCAAGCAGTCTGTTAAGTATTTTGTTTAGAAAACTTTGCCATTGAGATGCTGTCTTTGCATAACCCTGGGTTCTCAGATTTTTTAGTTGCTCATTGTGATGGGACTTGGGTTAAACATCGGCCAGGACTTTGGGGATTAGTCTTGCTGAGGGTGGTGGTGCTGGGGGGGTTTGCGATTTTGCTGGTTTACAAACCTATCGGTCCCCCAGGAAAATCCCTGATAGGCCAGTCCAGCCCTGCTGCTCATTGATCTCTATGACAAATTTGCCCTTCACACTGAGTTTTGTCTTACATATATAATCTCTTTGGCACCCTTCTCAGTTCCCCTACTTCAGTGGGAACTCTTAATAGCTGGTCTTTTTGAACAAAACAATGTCTTGATCCGTATTGTTTAATGATGTCAAGCTTTCTTTTATTATTGTAAATTGGAAAAAATGCAATGGGTTATGAAGGCTAACCAAAGATAGGTGTTGAAATAGTTAACCTTATATTAGAATAATGTTCTGTGGCTTTATCAAAGCATCATTTTCTGAGCCATTTATACGGAGATATAAAACTTAAACAACACCTTCCAGTTTTAATTAAAATTCAGCTAGATTGTATGATCGAAATATATATAGAAACCTCATAGTAGACGGCTTAGCTACAGTGTTTAAAACAAAGTAATATCCTCTTGTGTTTGTCAATGTTTATTCATTTGAGTGGGTAGTTGCATTCACAGGAAACTGTGAATTTTACAGAGCTTTTTTATCCAGTAGCTACACCAAAATCCTCAGTAACCTACTAATCTCAAAGCGATTCGTTGCACTGACCGCTAGTTTGAAAACCTGTGCAGCATCACAGTGGGTACTTTGAGAAGAGAGAGGAGCAGGAAGATGTGTAGCTCATTTAGTTAAAAACAGTATATGGCAGAAGGTCTTTAGTCAATTTCCTGGATGCATACCTCAATAGGCCCTTGCCATTTACTTTGACTGACACTGCCACACACATATTTAACTGTAATACACATACTTTACTGCAGGAGCAAGACACCTCCGTAGCGCCTCATACCTCCAGGGTCAGGGGCTCTTAGCAAATTTATCTGTCTTCCTTGTGTTGTATAGGTTTCCTCACAGTTTCTTCCCACAGTCTAAAAGCCATGCAATTAGGCAAATTGCCAATCACGTCCAATTGTGTGTGTGTGTGCGTGTGTGTGCTCTGTGTGTGTGTACCTGGGATGTGCCTTATGTCCCATGCATGCTATGTCCCCCCCCCCCCCCACCCCCATTAATAGCTAAAAGGTTGGAACTGGGATGCATACGTATATTATACAGAAAAGTATTGCATCCAAGTTGGTGATTATATTTCTTTATGTTATGTAATGTGGAGTCAGTGCACTATGAGACATTTGACAATTGTAGAGTTGATATCTACATACGTCTGGATATATCATTATTTGATAGCTGATTTTGAGTGATAAATGATTTGTTCTGTTCGTGAGTCCATCTAGCGGAGAGGTTGCCTTTATCTGGCTCCACTAAAAACAAAGTTATTACACGAGTGACATCAGGAGAGAATGAATTATAAAAGCAATGCAAGGAGAAATAAGAGTAACTCTTGACACTTAAATTTGCCTCTGGAGTTGAAGACAAAAGTGCATAGCAGAGCGAGTAAGAATTCCATTTCAGTCATAAATGGAATCTTAATTGCATTTCATTCAGTGACTCAGTGAAACCTTGTTAAATGCATATATGGTTCATGGTGTTTTTCCACAGTCTAGGCATTGGGAATTACCAGAAAGGACAGAAAACAAGGTATGAAGACAGGGAGGAGCAGTAGAGGAGACGTGTTACTTCCATGTTGGCTTGTTTGTGGCTATGGGCAATTTGACTCATGTTACATTAATTAACGTGTCACACTCCAGATCACTGGGGAAAGCTCATCATTTTATTCTAGATGGCTTCCTTATGATTTCATGTAATGAACACTCAAGTTTGTGCTTAAGCCTCAAGCCATTATAGCTAATTTCCATCAACAGTACTTAAATCGTGTCTCTTGTTTCACTGAATATTAATTGATCTGCTTATGAACCTTGGTAATTGTCCTAATAATCATGACCAAATGGATCATGAGCAGAAAGTGAAAATATTAACTCATTTTCAGTTCATTGGAATTATTTAAGGAAAGTCCCAGTCATTCTGTATACATAGGACAAACATGTTTAGCAATTTATCTTTAAGAATTGATAAATCTACAAACCTTAATGTTCATAATATCAATACATGAACTAATTAAGGAACTAACTTGGATTATCTGTTTTATTGCTAATTAATATGTGCAGCCAGGAGCGCTATAAGAGGGGCCTAAAATATTTGGAACATAATTGGATATGCTGACCTGGGGCCCATAATCTCCAGTGGCACCACTATGTGTACCATCCAGTTTCTGATTAGTCCTGAGGATGGCAGCATGGCCTGGAACACAGGGAATTATGGGCAATTTCCTCAGCATGGCCTGAAGGAAGCTCAAAGGGCAAATCTTAGTCCTGCTAAAGCTGACATGTTTGGGAAGACTCATGTAACTAGAGCTTCATAGTATCTATGTACGCAGTGCATAATTGCAGCCCCACACTCAATGTACGACGTGTGACAGACAGAAGCTATTTCGCTGTCTGGTTCACTTCCTGTTGCTGTCATATTATATAGATCCAAGGAACAACACAATCTACAAATAACTGCAGCAGAACCCACTGTTAAATAAAAAAAGCCTGGCTATAAATCTTTATTTTTTTCCATAAGACTGGACAGAGCATGCTTTGACATTAAAGAAAGTGACAAAATGAAAATGTGATAAACTGAAAGAGAGCAGCAGTAATGGCATGCTGTGTGGGAGGAGGAAGCCAGCTAAAGGACTGTGTTATTTGCACACATTAGATGGACATAGTCGTGCTGCTACTGCAAGCCAGGTAAATGGGTGGTCTTGTCACTATGCCAAGAATCTGTATTTCTAATGATACATTTTTTTTGTAACAATTTTTCCCATATATGAGAACGTAGCTGAACAGCACACCCCTGTTCACTATGCCACAGCACTATGAAGAAGGTCAAGATGCTGTATCCGCTTGTGCAGTGGTGCAAAAAAACATATAAGCTAAAAGTTGAAAAGCAAGAAATGATGGTATGAAGCTTTAGGCAACAGTAGGTACGGTTAGTTTACTTCATAGACGTATGTGATAATACATGCAGGCACTCATCCATTTTCCATACCCTCTCATCTTATGCAGGGTGATGGTATATATATATAGAATTAAGTGAAGGCGGCAGGGGGTGGGGAGGCACACTGAAATCTACAAAAAAAGCACACACTCAAGATGTCACCGAAATCACCAAAAGTAGCGGACAGAGTATGGTCTGAGGGATGAAAGCAGTCAGAAAGACAGAAACTTGAAATACAGTAAATATAGTGTCAAAATTTAAGAAAACAGACCACATTCCTCCACCTCTACAGGAACATCTCGCAAAAGATGATTCTGTAAAATCATGAATAATCATCCGTGCCCCATAATATAAGTACTGCTCATAAAAATTTATTTATAAGCAATATACTTTCGTTCTATTACTTTTTCTTCTGTTGCACCATAACAGGCTCAGCCTAAAAAACAGTTTTCTCTTGACACTAATGGCTTGCAAGTACAACAGAGTCCCTTCATGGAAACACAACAAGGACAAACGCTGCCACAGAGGCTGTCCAATGAAGCACTGGCTTGAGACCAGGTGGTGTGTGTGGGAGGTGTTCATTCAAGTGGAAGGCATGTGAGCTTCAACCCAGTGTGTACATCCCACCATATAAACGTCCATCTGAATGTGTAAGAGGGCTAGTGACAATGGAGAGCCGTTTAAATGAGGAAGTTTCAGTGAGGAGCTTTCTTTTCCTTTCATGTTTGGTCATAGATTCTAATCTTCATTTAACAGGGATTTTGGTCAGACGCCTGAAACAAAATAATTCTAATAGATACTGTAGAAGAAGAAAATCTGCTTCTATTGCTTATAAATTTATTTTTTATCATCCCATTTCTCTGAATCAGCTTATTATTTTACCCAATTATATTGGAGAAATTCAAGCACAAAGTGAACTGAAACACTTCAGGGGTCACATCAAAATGGTGCCCCCTCCTCTGTTCATGGTGATTCAGAGTAATGGCAGTACACGAGATTAGGAAAACGTGAGTACGGCACAACTGTTGTTCTTCGACGGCAAAATGGTGCATCTGACACTTTGTAATACATCCAAGGAACCTAAGATTTATTCCCCGGCCATTTGCCTGACACAGTGAACTCAGCCTGCAAATTCCCTAGAAGTGCTAACATCAGCAGGCAGGTCGTCGGCAGTGTGTCTTTGGCAATGGAGCAAAAATATACTTTGAAGTGATGCTTTCAGAAGGGAATGTTATCATGACCCTGTCATATCATCATACAATGCATGATGGGAGAATAACACATTCACCCACTAAATAGTTGCACTTAACTTTCACGAAGCAGGTCCTTACTGTTAACTGCCCTTTATAATAATGTCTAATGTGCTGCCCAGTCATTTGTTTAACTTCCATAAATTGTGACTCTTTGATGTTATCTTGTCAGTAGTCTTGCACTGGAGAAGGGCATCTCCATTAATGGCATGCAATATGTCGCACCAACACCACCATGCTTTCAACACCAAAAAAGGAAACTGCTAGTGGGTCTGCATCCTTCTAAAAATGGACCAAAGCAGAGTCATCACACATTTCACAGAAACCCCGAAGGACCCTTAGACTAATTGCATTCTCGGGGTGTAATTGAACCATGTAACGTTTGACACCAACTTCATGTTTGAAGCTGTAAGTTCAAGACTTATGAACTAATTTGTGAGTAATTATCAGAACGACATGGACCTTTCATTAAAATTGCAAACTGGATCTGGTGGGCATGGGGGGGGGGGGGGGTTGTTGAGGGCAGGAAATATCTATCATATTCCATAAGGGTCATTAGATTACCACTGGGAGATAGCATGTGAAGAATTTTGAAATGTTTTTTTTTATTTTGAGGCATAGATGGAGTTTTTATATACTCATAGTTGAACTGATGTTCAGGTTTTATAATTAACTGCAGTTCATTAAAGAAATGTATTTCAGCAGTCTCTTCTCAAGTCCAAGTATTTTATATGTTACATTCAGCCTTGTTCACCAAGCATATTTCCATAGTTCTGCTTGTCTGTGTCATGTATCATGTTTTGTCAACACTAACGGTGCCCTCTCTGACTTTCAGACTATTGGATTTCCAAATTATCTCAGGGGCAGGGGTAGATTTTTAATGTCAGCTGTCACATCATTCAGTTGTTCTACATGTTGTAACACTTTTGTATGAAAGCCTGTGAAGTTTAATTTGCATGAACCACTAGGTGAAGAACAATATGCTGTTAGTTTAAGGTCACAGAAGAATTTTAACAAAGGTGATGGGTTTTAAACATAAATTTGAAGGGCAGGAGGTGATATAAATTAATCATAAATATATAGTGATGTGGTGTAATTAATATAGGAAATGAATAAGACTGAAATATTGTCAATACTGAAATATCTGTACTAGAAGATAAAAAAAACCCTCACCTTTAAACCACAGAACAAAAAAATCAAACCAGAAGTTTTGACTTTTTCAAAAATTGTGAACCTGACATCTGCAATGGGTTGGTGTCCCATCCTGGGTTGTTCCCTGCCTTGTGCCCGTAGCCTCCAGGATGGACTCCAGACCTCCCAGGACAAGCGGTTACAGAAGATGGATGGATGGACAGATGGATGGGTGAAAATGACTGACTCCATAAGATACATATCAGTAATTCAGTATCAATGCCAATAATTTCAATTAATAACTTTGGAACAAAAGAGAAATGCCATTAACTCATGCATTTTCCATACCCACTTATCCTATGCAGCGTTACAGAGCCAAAAGCAAGGTAGGGATTAACGTTAAACAGGATGTCAACCCATTACAGGGCACTCACATCATTCATACCTACAGACGCAGTTCTTATTCACTGTATGTGCTAATGATGCTTATCTGGAACAAAGCTACAAAGCTAGTTAATTAAGCTTCAGAATCACTGCAAACTTTTACTGGATAAGTAGTTATGAAAGACAGATGGATGTACAATATATGGTTTATACATTTATTAATTCATCTTCTAGCTTCTTCCTCTGAACAGGGACATAGTGTGCCTTCAGTTTATCTTGGGTACACCCTAGATAAGATACCAGTGTATCACAGGGCATGCACACATACACATGCACACACAGGAAAACCCTAATCCCAACAATGACAGCCTTAACCCCTACCCAGCCCAAACCTTAACCATAAGTAACCAAACATAATACGAGACTCTTGGCATTTTTCGTTTTTCGATTGCATTCACAAATCTGAAAAATGGACCAAAAAATGCTCCCCACAATGTGAAAAAAAATGTCCACACTATGTAATATAAAAATAATCCATACACACACATACACACAGACACAGACATCCCTCAAGATAAAAAAGTAAGAGGTTGTACCACATTATGGGAAGATTTGGTGTACACAATGTGGTAAATACAACCCCCCACACCCGCACACACACACACACACACACATCATGGACAATTTAGTGATGCCGATTCATCTAACTGAATGCCTTTGGACGGGGAGGAAAGCTGTATGACACGGTGAGAACTTGCAAACTTCAAATACAGAATGGAGGTGGCACGCAAGCACTAAGGCAGCAAAGCTACCCACTGAGCCTCCATGTTGGTCCTCCACTTTATATCCGCAGAAAAAATATATAATGATAGGAAATCACAGTGGCTCAGCATTTCTGTAAGTCTGACTACATAAATCGTCTCTCTGAGTCTGCCTGTTGTGGCTGTGTTTACATTGTCATTTTCTGTTCAATACATTTATCTTCCACATTCCAAACTCATGCTATTCACTTCAGTTGCTAACTCAAAACTAGTAACTACTGCATGAGCAGGATGTGTCTTGGTAACACTCACAATTGAGTAGTGCACTCAAGGCAAAGCTAGAGAGACAGCTGTGAAGGCCAGAGAGTTGTCAAAACAACTATAGGATAAAGTTATGGGAAGACCCAGATCAAGAATGGGTATAAAAAGATTTGAAAAGCATGGGATGTCTCTTTGGACAAAGTCTGGCTGGTCATTTTAAAGCATAAAATAAACAGGACCACCCAAAATCTACTTAGAGCCGCACTTCCCAAATCCGCGAGGTCAGAAGGACAATTGTGACTCAAATCACCCAATGAGACTGACAACGATAAAAAGCCTACAGACATCTAAGGGTAAGACAGGAAGAGCCGTGTGTCTGTAAGTAAGGCATGTCAGAAATCTCTCTGGAAGAAAAAGAAGCATGTAAATCCATAGGACTTCAATAAAAGGCTTGTGCAAATCTAAAAACATCAAGTCCTCGGTCCAGTGAAACTGCGGACTAAATGTATGTCTGACTCCAATCACCAGTCACACAGGTGACATCTCACCAGCTTGTGACAGCGTCTGCATGTACTTGGTAGCTTGAGGGAACAGAATAAATGCATTGGGCATAATTCATGGAAAATGCCAGCTTCAGTCAGCAGCTGACCTAATGCTGAGGCAGGGATTGATGCTTCAGCATGGTAATGACCAAAAGCACGCAGTAAAATGTACATTGGCTGAAATCAAGAAAAACAATATGTCCTCCTAAGTAGCTCAGTCACAGCCCAGACTCAGATCTTATTAAAAACTATTATACAGAATTTTAAGGCTACAGTGATTCTTTATCCTTGATCCATAACTTTCTCAAAAGGAATACACAAATAATGAATGTTCCAGACTTGCAAAAGTTCCAGAGACTAAATAGCTGTAACCGCTACCAAAGGTGGTTTCACAGAGAGAAACATACTTATCCAAACAAGTCATTATTTTTAATTGTATATTAACCGTTGTTTCACAATAAAAATTCTCTTACATCTTCAAAATGTTGTGCAGGTTTTGTAGATCAGAAGTAAGAATAACACAAAAATAAATACATTAACGTTTTTTTGTAGCACAACAAATGTGATAATTCCAAAAACACTTGGCAGTGATTGATGTAGATTTGCTCAGAACTGGAATTTATGATTCATTAATTACTATTAATTGCTGAATATAACATTTTTAATCTGAAGTTTTAAATAGTTTTCAATGTATTATTATTATTATTATTATTATTATTTCATTTAGCTGGAGGAGAGATTAAAAAATATAGTATACTCTAAGACAAAAAATAATAAAACAATGATTACAGCACATTGCCACACCCACCACATGACAAACCAGCTCAGGGATGAAGCCTTGCAGTGGGTGATACCTCAGCACCACACTAATCCAAATGGACCAACAACCTTCGTAGTGGTGGTACAGATCCCTAGCTTCAGAGCCACCACTCCAGCCTGCAAGCAAAGCAAAAAAAAACTCAGCTTATCATGGATTTAACATCATTAACAGAGTCAATGGCCGGGGAATTAGTGAAAATCAAAGAAATACATAAAATAACTTAATATTTGAAGGCTTTTCCTTTAGGGCCGGATTGCACTCAAAGCATACAACTCGCGTTTATGCCTTTTGACAGTACACAAGCAGTACAATGTTTTTCTTGCACGCCTACTTTACATCAGGATTAAAGGTCATGTCCACCTTGTGAGGAAACCAACTTGATTGGCTCCTGTGTTTCCGGTCAAACTTGTTTGTATGAGGTTGTGGTATGAAATGTTGTGCACTCACTTGCTAATTTTGTAACACTGCTACAGCCTTTTCTATATTCTACTCATTGTTCCACATCACATTGGTACTTTGCTCTGCCACATATCTCTTTACTACCTAATTTTGAGTGTTGCATAATATGTTATTAGATATTACAGCTGCAGAATATTGGGGAAAAAAAATCAATTTGTTGTGATTAATATTGCAGTATTTATAAAGTAAAAATGAGTTCAAAATAAATGAATTTCACAAACACTCCTTTGAGGAAATTAAACAGCAAGTAGGAAAATGAATTGGCTTGAGAAGCACATGCAGAACTCATGTAGTAAATGTTCAACATACTAGATAATTTTGAAAAGGAACAGTCATTAAAACTGCAAAGCTTGCTAGGTTTTGCTTTCTTTAACAATATAAAGGTTCTACTGAAAATCACCCCCTTCTGAATTTTTATCATCAAGATTTCTAAATGCCAGAACTGTACTGAAAAATAATGTTGCTTATGAAAGTAAAAATGTCCCTCTGTCATGGATTAGGTGGTCATGTTAGGGAACAAGCACAACCTCAATTTTATAAAGGTCTGCCAATGCAATAAAAAAAACTAAAAATAGCCAAAAGTCTTGTATTTTGTTTGGTTACTTATCGTTAAGGTTAGGGCTGGGTAGCGGTTAAGGATGTCATTGTAGGGATTAGGGTTATTCACATACAAATGAATGGGTGTGTGTGTGTCTTCCATATTTAAGTTAAAACACAGGCAAAGCTTCAGAATTATAATTATAATTCAATAATAAATTATGGATTTGTTCAGAGACCTCAGCATGTGGTATAGGACACTCCTACAGCACATCGGAAACCATTAATATCATCCTGACAGGCAGTATGAAGTGCTTTGTTCATATGCACTAATGTGTAATGATACCTGTATGCCCGTGGGACAGTGCTAGGGTCTGGAGCAGCCCTGTCAGTGTATCCTTGAACTGAGTATGCAATTTGGGGCCGTGAATACAGTGAAAATTATTGTCATCTATTCATTTTGGTAAAGAATTAGCGTAAAGCAAACTTGTATTTGTGTATTGTATTGTGTTTTCAAGCCCTTCAGAAGTGGTGGGGACCCATGGTTTAAATCCTAGTCTGCCCACCTCTAGATTAAGGAGAGCCATTTATGTGTATTAGAAGTATTGAACACAAACATGTGATATCATGATTTATGCAATTGTCAGGCTCGCTGCCCAGGCTCTGTAAAAAGGATGCTATGAGCCTGAAGGCAATTCAATAACTAATTTAGCCCCCTACTCCATGTCGGAGCTGATATATCAATCACAGCCTAATTGTAAAACCCTCTAAGTGTTGAACTAAGATGAACACTTGATGTGCAATTTCTCCTCATTGCACTAATACCCAGTTGTATTTTTACGACATTTTGTCAAGCAACAATAAACTTAAAAATGGTAAATTGCTAAAATTTAGTACTATTCTCACTTACAAATATATGAATATAACATATCTACTTATATTTTTCAGTGGCCTTCAATAGCTCTTCATTTGCAACATGACAAAAATTATAGTCTAATTATTGCATTAACATTGCTATCCATTTATCCATCCATTGTGCCGTATGGTATATGGAGGGTGGAGTTTATCCAAGACAGCGTAGGGCTCATGGCTGGGGTACACCCTGGACCTGATAACTTAATTGTAGAGGTTTAGGATTTTCTTGATAGAGTCACATAAATATAATTTGTATACAAAGACAAATTCCCACACAGAAATACACATATACTGTATATATACAAACTTTATTAGAGGGATTTGTTAATAAAAACAAAGAAGCAGTTTCATATAAAAAAATTTATAGTGGTGCCATGGGAGAGGATATAGTATTCATGGTATTTTACTCCAATGTATAGAATGTTTGTCAGTCAGAACATAGTACGAGAAAGCTAAATGAAGGCAAAAATATAGGATCTGCCTTATTTGTTCTTATTTATTATGCCAGTAAGCAGAAAATAATATGCGTAGTCCATACAGGAGGCCTGGGGCTTCGAGGTAAATAATTATCTATTTCAAGTATTTAGTGTTCTTGTTGGGCTATGATGGCAGATATTTTAGTGTGAAATTGCTGCTACAATGAAATGCTACAGAAGGAGCAAATAGGATAAATTACAGTGTTACAGTAGCGATAGGATAAATTGCAAAGTACTTAACTTATCTTTATATGACAGTTACAATATAGCCAGCTGATCAGAGTACTAATAACAAGGCAGTTTTCTGTAGAACAGGGGTTCCCTTCCACCGCTGTCGATCCGTTCTTACCTGAAGAAAAAGGAAACAGCTAAACTAAATTGGTCTACTGTCAGTTTTTAGCAGTTTAACAGTTTTTTTCACAAACTGTGCCAGTCCACAGTTATCAGATGGTTGGCAAACCTTACTGTAGTGCATTAATAACAACAAGGTATACTTCAGGTCATGAATAATAATGTGGTATACTGGAAATTAACAAGAATATGGTATACTACATAGTATTAAATACAACATGGTACATTGCAGACTATTAATAACAATACTGCACACTCGATGACCCACATGGCCAAGCCTTTTACAAAACGCAGCCCACATGCATGATGTTCAGGGATTGTCAGGCGCTCTTTTATTCAAGACAACTGCATTCCACTTCTGTATAAATAACGATCTGAGGAGTTGCTTGTCCTGCACTCCAAAGCCAATTTTATTAGACAGACACACTGGAGTCAATAGACAAAGCAGGCCCTGTCTCATGTGGTGCAGAGAGGCCTGAGGTCTTGTGTGGAGCTTGGGATGAGATTCTCTTCATCATGTTGGCTGAGTTTGCCTTAGGTAGCACAACTGACTATTTAAACATTAGATAAAAACACCAGAGAGAACCTTGCACCAGAATGTTTTGAGCGTGGAGAAGGTAAACATGATCAAGCCCAATATATTTCAATGGCTTCTACAAATCAGAGATTGATTTTGGATTTTTGTGAATTTTTATTGGAACTTTTCTTACATTAGAAATGATTTTGTATTGATATCTTACTCATAATCTCACTCATAATCTCCAGCAAATCTCACAAAACCAGTTCATATTTTTATTTCAACAACTTGCTTTCTTGCTGGTGGATCACTAGGAGTGGATGTAAGATGTGCAGAGCATGTGTATGTAGCTTGACGAGAAGAGCCCACACGAGTGATGTGTTCACAATTAAATCAATTCAGTTCCATTCCTGGGATGCTTGATAGATAATTGGATGCTAAAACTGCATATTGTGCGTGTGTAAATGAAGATAGTCCTCCAAGGGTGGAAGTACACTTGAAAAGCTCCTTTATATAGAAGGGATTGCAGTATAAAGACCCAGTAATATGGTGTTTGCACACTGAAAAAATATGCCATGATAAGTAAGTGTGATGTGGGGAAATGGGAGTTGTAACATTTTAATCAGACTCAGTCAACCCTTATATGGTGACTAATGGCTGAATACCATAGTAGGAAACCACTGTGATGATGTTTAAAAACACAACATTACTTGTGGCTAACCAACACTGCACAGGGGTATAAACGTAACACAGCAAATGCTCTTTATCACAATGTAGATATTAAAGTTAGAATCTGCACTTATGGTGTTTAGGACCCAGATCTACCCTATAACGTTCATTCATTCCTTTATCATCCAGCCCAAATGTTTTTTTCTCCTTTTGGTCTTTAATAGAAAATAATTGTGTACAACTTGCATTTTTTCCCCTTTGATTAATGACTAAAGAAATGTTAAAACATTTCCACAAGTTCCTGCTATTTTCTTCACTACTTCGCAGGTAAACATTAAATAAGTCTCAAATCACATTTGAAAGCTATTCCTAGATATCAATTAATTCCTGAAAACAATGACAGAGGAGTATACAAATTGAATGGGGGTTCCTGTTCCTATGATCATTTATAACATTTATTAATACTTAGCCACTAGCAGAAAGTAAATACACATGAATATTAATATTCTCTGTAGATATATATCTTACCTATTTTATTTGAATACATAAAGTTCAGCAGTGTTATCTTTTTCTTTTTTGTTTGTTTTTTTTTTGGGGGGGGGGGGTGGTTTGCAGTCCATAGCATCTTTGTCATATTCATTGCCAGTAGCTGGTGTTACCATTAATTTGCACAAATTATAAAATACTTTTCAGTAAGTCAACAAAAATGAAATAGTGTAGCTGAATGGGCTTTGTGTTTATGCACTTTGGTTCTTGTCTTTTTGTGTCCTTTGTTACCGGTTTACCCTGCCTGTGTTCAGTTTGGATCTTTGCCCGATGTTCCTAGTATCTCCTGGTGTTTGAGTCCCTAGTGCTTGGCTGATTGTTAGTGACCCACATGTCCCTTGATGAGACCTTGTTATGTGTATATGTGCTGGCCCATGCCCTGCTCCTCCATTGTCTATTGAATATGTTACATGATTGTCTTTCCAGAAGGTGCTTTGCTGTTAGATGGTCCTTGCTGAAGACCCTGCTCCAAGTCTGTGTGATTACTCTGTGTTATAGCCTACATTAGTTGTTGTCTTTGCTAAAATTGCCAGCTCTCCTAGGTTCCTTTCTTTGATTTATATTTGCATATCTATATGGGGAACTGTGAGATCTCTTGATGTCACATGAGGACTGAACTCCACCCCCACTCGGTTGATAATTTTGGTTAGTTTCCACGCGTGTTCTTTCCTTCGCTTGTACGAAGCAGATTGGAAGTGTCCGCAGTCTGTAGGTTTTGTAATCTGTATTGTTTCATTTGGGATAATAAATTCCTGGCTAACTAATCGACCCGTGTGCTCTAATCGGTGCCCTGCTGAGATCTCCGGGATTAAATCAGCATCTCTACCACAAACACTTCTGCCCCTTTTTACATTGTCCTTCGAGCCGGATAGATGACCTCAGCAGCAGCAAGGATGCCCAGCCAAGGTAGAGGTGATCCCCGAGCTAACCGTACAACCCGCAGACCACATTATCTGACGGATTATGTTATAGCCTATCTGGTAAAACAAGTACCCAGGGAACGCCGCCATTCCGAGCAGGAGGAGTCCGCCAATGTAGCGGATAGGACATCCTTCATTACAGGAGCATAGTGTCGATCTTCCTCTGACTAATGAAGAAACCAATGATCGCTTATCTTTGCGGAACATTAAAGCATGCTAGAACAGCCTCCAGCAACAATGAGAGCATGTAAAACGGGATATTGCAGAAGCCCTGCACGTATCCCCCATTGCTGTCATGCCAAGTCATAACTTGGGACAAACTTCAGCACTGAGCTTGAACCGCTCCAGCTGTGAGCCTACAGGCTGCTGATCGCCCGCTGAAAGAGGTTTATAATTGATAAGGACTCTCTTGATACCTGCCTCCTTTTGTATCATGTGGACGACAAGCTGTAAGGTAGCGGTGGCCAATCTTATCCGCAAAGGGCCGGTGTGTGTGCAGGTTTTTGGGATAACCTGTAGGTCAGCTGTTCAAACCCAGGTGTGAGGACTCTTCAGCCAATCTGAATCAGTAATCTAATTAGGGAGTTGCAGCGAAAACCCGCACACACACCGACGCTTTGCAGATAAGATTGGCCACCACTGCTGTAAGGTGTGCACCACACCTGGCATCCGTTCCTTATCCATGTCAACATGATGATACCTAATAAGAGAAATGCAGACAAATAAGCATAATTACATGAAAAGTTTTCAATTTAACAGACAAAATTTTAATGAAGGAAGTTACTATTCAATTTTTTTAATGGAGTCACTTTAAATCATGGAGGAGTCTAATAAATCCTCAGACAAGGTTTCGTCTACCTCTGATGTGATGTGTTTAAATGCTGCCACCATATTACTCCGATGGTCTGTTATTACTGTGATGATCTTCGCATGTGATATGCCCCACTCTTACATACATTTATCCACACATGCTTTGATTGACTGTGCAGTATGTGGGTGGGCTACTTGTTCCAGAGCCAGCAATATGTTTTCTGCTTTATTCTGTTCAACACAAAAGTAGCATGAGCTTATAGCCAGGAAAGAAGCAGTCGGTCCCTTTTTTGTCTACAGATCAATGCCAATAGCTAACCTTTGAGCGGCAGGCAATCTTCTTTTGAATTTGTGTATTTCACATTCATAATATTTATCTATCAGATTGCTTATTTTAGTTTTCTTTGGAAGTCAGTTTCCAATCTATTGTCTCCATCATAACAACAGAGTCCTCTACTTCATTTGTAGTGACTGGCAATCTGTGCACCCGATCCATTTTGCTATTGCCTCCTCCTTTGTCGTTCTTTAGAGTCAAGTTTGTATTTTGTATTTTGTATTTTGAACCACTTAGAAGAGATGTCGAAATGGTCTGCTGGGACGTTTTCAAGTTCTTCGCATTCTGTGACCCACAGTTATCAGTTGAGGTCTTCTGTAGCTAGTATGTGAATAACAGAGATAAATTAAAACAGAAGAATATAAAACTATTTTTCTACCCACTTCTTAATATCGACAATGCATGTAGAAGCATGTTAACTCCAACTGTTGCTGTTGGAGTTCATTCATTAACGCAGGGGTATTCAATGAAATATAAAGGTCCAGTTAGAGAAAAATTCTTAAAGCAAAGGTCCAGAAGATCATAATGTCTAACTATTTAGTATGATATACAGTATGATAT
>JABFEB020000001.1:36476333-36486811 GCA_019775895.2 Stomatorhinus ivindoensis | reverse complement strand
TTAGTTATATCAACATTGCAAGTAATGAACACTGGACAGTTTCAGGTATTTAACCATATAAATACACTTTTGACATAGATAATTTTAGGTTTATAATGGAATATTATAGATTAGCTGTAAGATTTCCTGCATGAGTCTGAAAGAGGGAGTGTCATGCCAGATGTTTGAGATTTGGCAACCCTGAAAATGTACATTTTCTTTCACCTGAGTTATCATATAAATATAGATATATATATCATATAATGTTAACATTACTTTATACAGTTGTTAAAGAGCAGAAACTTCGACAATGTTGCTGGTGGTCAACGGCATTTGACGTTCATTAGGGTGGGAAACGACGGTTCTAGTTCTAAACTACTGCCAAAAAGACTACAAAGCTGCGCTGGTTAAAACAGAAGTGCCCTGTCAGGTTTTAAACTTTCTGTTTTGGTTATCCGTCTGGGTCCATATGAGACAGCTTCTGGGTCCTGGACCTGGACTGCGGTTTGCCTGTTAGTGACCTCTGCGTTAACACAAAACATTTCAACACCCCAAGTTTGCACACTTACCTTTGCATGGATTTCAGGATGGGTCGTCTGTAAATGTCACTTCAAGTTTATTGTGTATTTGGCAGTGATTTTCGCTCCACATAGTTTACAAAGCGTCTTGTTTACCTTTACATCAAATGTGAAATTTGTCCATGTCTTTTTTTCTCTTTCCCCCAGGTATTGATATTTTGTTGTGTTTTATGAATGTATAGGGGCTAGTTGTTTCCCAGGAGTAGATCAAAGTATGTGTGTAATCCTCTCACTCCTCAAATAGATCAATTATGATTGGATCGCTTCCCAACAACTCCTGCCTTTTTCTAAATTGTCCTTACCTTACGTGAACTACATTAGTTCTGATTGATCTTGTGTCATTTTCATCTCATTTTTATTTGCTGACGAAAGTGTCAATACACTTCATCATAGTCTTAGGCACTGAAAAATAATTTTTATTTAGTCATCGTCTCGTTGTAGTCTGAAAATAAAGGTCGTTGACGATAACAATAACAACAAATAATGTTCAACAAAATTAACACTTGCCTCCAGACCGCCGCTGTTCAATCACCGACTGCTCCAGCTACGAGCCTACAGGCTACCGCAGATCACCCGCCAACTACCCTAGCTGTGAGACTGCACGCCGCTGCTGATTGCTGGCCATCCGCTACAATTCACCTATTGCTTGGGAATCACCAGACCAATGTTACATCGCCTCTGATTCTCATGGCAGCAACCCTTATGGTAGTAATAGCTTATACAGCCAGTCACACCCTATGACTGACCATCACTACAACAGCTATTCCAGTCATAGCTTTCAGGAATCCCTATACTGTGGGCCTAAGCCTACAATCCCTGATTTCTTGAATGAAGACCCTCAGGAGTTTGTGAGGTTGAGAGCCCCCTTGATAATGTACTGCCATCAGATGAGACCAAGTGGTTTAAGTACCAGATATTGGTAGATCACCTTAAGTTTGAAGAAGCTTTACTCATAGCTGACTCCTAGAGTAATAGCTAATACCCATATAGTGACACAATGAGATCTCCTATTGTACTATATGGACAGGAATACCAAATTCTTTACAACGTATTGCCAAGTTGATGGAGAGGCCTAACATTAGGACTGGGGATGTTAGAGGGTTCAGAAGGTTTGCATTGACGGTAAGGGCACTCGCCTGTTAGTGACGAGTATAGCTTGGTCGAGAGGGCTCAACAGAGTTGAGTTGTGGATCTCATGTCCCCAGATTACTGGCTAAACTGCCACATGATCTAAGAACTAACTTTAGGAGGTATTTAACCCTGTTGTTACTCCCATACCAACCCTCCATCATCTGTCTGAGTAGCTTGAATATGAGGTGAAGGTACAGGGATGTGGCCTATAAACTGATGCTGCTGATCATAGTAAGGAGCATCAGATCATCTGTAGAGATAGGTATGGCCAGCTGAAGTCTTCCTCTAAAACTGCTGCTGTCCTTCATTGAAGTAAGCAAAGGACAAGAAGCACATGGCTCAGGCACGTGACATAGCTTCTCAACGTTTCTGGGAACTGCCTAAGAAGTTCGTTTGTAACACCACTCAACATTACATGAATCAGTGTGCTAACTTCCAACTTCTGTCCAGTCAGCAGAAGGAGACCTGGATAATGACGCATAACCGATGGCGGAGATGTGGCCGCAGTCATCCTGATGTTTAGTGTAGCTGATGTGCAGTGTCTCCTGATACATGCTGCAGCTCCAGACTCTGAACTATTCAGCTATGTAGAGAGGCTATGGCAGTTTGATACACTATCCTACCAGAATGAGAAGCTTGTCACTCAGTCTAAACAAGATACTGAGGCAATTAAGAAATTTGAGGACTATACAGTTAGAGTTCCAGTCGAAAGTTGTTGAACGCTATGTGACTCCGCTTCTGAGGAAAACTAGTCCTCCCCTGTTTGGCGCTCCCATCAAGGTACTCTTGCTGACCTTAGAGGAGCTGAGAAATGTCTAGCTAGAGACCCTGATAAAGCTACAGTTTAGCAGAAAGAAATTCATATTACTTGAAGCTGGCTACATGTGTAAGGTTCCACCAGCCACTGTTTTGGGCAGCTCTAGGTGGTACATCCCGCACCACTTCAGAACTTGAGGCCTCAGTATAACAGCAAGAACAGGCTTGTCTTTAATTGCTCTTTCACCTATAAGGGTAAGAGCTTAAATGAGTGTCTTCTTCCTGGGCCATCACTTGGTGCTTCGTTGTTCGGAATTTTCAGTCATTTCCGAGAGTACAGAGTAGCCATCTCTGACAGGCACAGATCGACAGTTTCCCTGAAGAGTTTGCTTGTCTCAAAGCAGGGAATACAGTGCCTATCAGCAATAGGCTGGCATCGCTAGCGCCGCAGTTTGATGCTGACACCAGCTTAATCAGAGATTGACTGCACAAATGCCATGACATAGGTCAGGATGCGGTACACCCTATAGTGTTAGATCCAGTCCATAGGATCACTTCATTGCTGTTTACGCAGTATGATGAGTGTGTCTTTGCGGAGTTAAGGAGGTGTTAATGGGTTCTACATGGAAGGGCAGCAGTCCAGAAGATACAGTTTGAATGTGTGTCATGCTGCGGAAGGCATTGTAGGTTGAATGCCCCTCTGATGGCTGATATGCTCCCTTCTAGTTTGAGACTGAATCGCCCAGCATTTTACTCCACAGGTGTGGACTGTTTTGGCCCTTTCTTGGTGAATATCGGAAGGAGAAAGGAGAAATACTGGGGCATCATTTACAAGTGTCTCACCACTAGAGCTGTGTACCTAGATCTCGTGCCTAGCCTCGACACTGACTCATTCCTCACTATGCAGGTTTACTGCACGAAGAGGGCAGCCACATGAGATGATAACCGATCAGGGCACCAATCTTAAGGGAGCTAATATCAGGCTGAGGGAGGCCTTTAATGCTTTAGTACCCACTATAGGGGACCAACTGGCAGCCCAGCAGATCACTTTCTGCTTTAACCCACCTAGCACTCCTCATTTTGGAGGATCCTGAGAACAGAAAATGTGCTCAGTGAAGACAGCCATGCGTTGCATATTGGCCCCACACATTGTGGATGAGGAGGTCCTGCGGACCGTGCTACTTGAGGTAGAAGGGATTTTAAATTTACAGCCCTTGTCCTTGGATATAGCCGATCCTGACCTCATCACCCCCAAATCCCTCTTGATGGGGCGGCCAGATTCCGCCCATCCTCAGGTGGTCTACCCCGTATTTGGAGCATGTTGAAGCATCACGTATTGGAGATGGAGGCATAACCAGTTTTTGGTTGATCTGTTTTGGAAGAGCTTTATTTGCCATTACCTGTCAACCCTTAAAACCAGACAGAAGTGGCAGGTGGAGGCAAGTCAACATGGCGATTGGAACCGTGGTTATGATTGTGGACCCTCAAATGCCAAGGTCGGTGTGAATGGTGGGCAAAGTGCCAGCAGTTCATCCAGGTGATGATGGAAGGGTCCGCACAGCAGAGATCCGAGTCAAGGACAGAGTGTACATTAGGCCAGTGGCTCGTCTTATCTGGCTGCCAGACTTACCACCAGACTCTTCAGACTCTGAGCTGCCTGATGGATAACAAATTTGTGTCCATATTTGGGGGTGGCTGTTTAAATTGCCAGCTCTCCTGGGTTCTTCTCTTTGATTTATATTTGCATATCTGTATGGGGGACTGTGAGATCTCGATATGTCACGTGAGAAGTGAACTCTCATTTTTTGAGAGTGTAATGGCAGAAAGACATGTAGGGACTAAGCAAAGAGCAGAACACTAGGGACACAGGAACTAACTTGCGGCAACAACCACAATGACGAATAAGGCACAAAACAAAGACAGGCACTTAAATACACTGATAAAGGCTTATCAGTCAGTTATAGACTATTATGAATGAGGTGCAACAAGGAGCAGTTGAGGTCAATTAACCGATACATCAGGTTCAAACACCAAGGGAAACTAAAAAAAAGGAAACACAGAAATACACCAAATAACTGACAAAAGTAAACCAAGGAATAAATAGTTAATAATAATAATATGATTGAGTGTGGCCTTTAGCCAGATTTAAACCCACAAGTATAAAAGGAAAATGGGAATAGCAGCTATTAGCTCAGCCCATGAAGCCACACAGTAGCCAGAGGGGACAAGGGAACCCACTAGGAGCTAAATACACTGGGATGACCAGCGACGCCTGTCGCCCACTAGGGACCTGACATACTGTAACAAAAAAGGACAGGACAGGGGCCGCTCCTGACAGAACTTGTATGAACAGGACTTTGATTTTGACCTTGTACTCAGACAGAGGTCAAGACACATGGCTGTTGCCTGTTTTTGTGAGTTTGCAGGTGACTGCAGCTTACGTCCATCTATAGGAGAAGACGTTGTCTACCAAAAACCTATAACTGTCCAGCTGCAACGCTTTCTTGGTCGCTGAATTGGATCACTCAAAGGCAAATGGAGAAGTTTCAGTGTTCACTTTAATCCTGTGGTTTCCTACATTGCCTTGCCTGACGACGTGTCTCTGATTGAAGAGGAAATAATAGGAAAACAACCTATTCCAGCCTTATAATTTAACAACAAATTTTGCAAAGAGTACATCTGTGGTTTTAATGTTAGAATTTCCTGCTACATAAGAACATAAGAAATTTACAAACGAGAGGAAGCCATTCGGCCCATCAAGCTTGTTTGGGGAGAACTTAACTAATATCTTAGAGTTGTTAAAATCTTATCTAGCTCTGATTTAAAGGAACCCAGGGTTTTAGCTTTTACTACTTGAACAGGAAGACTATTCCATTCTCTAACTACATGCTATGTCTCATGTCCAGAGGAGCGGGGCAAGGCAGCTGCAATCCATAGACAACTAATCGCTCCACTACTTAAAGCGTAACTTATGACTAACCCACTGCGAAGTATTTTCGCCATGTATTTGAGCCATACTCAGCATTCTTTTGTCTTGTGCCTGTCTCGCCTGCTCATAGGACTGACTTCACCGGCATCCCAACCCTGGCACCCGACCCAACCATTCTCTTTGACGCTCCCCTTGGCCACATCAAATTCATGCTCTCCCGCATTCCAGGGTTCACCTCTTTCTTGTCAGCCTTTCTAACACTATGTAAAGAAGTGTTTTCTCAAATTCAGTTTAAAATGTTCTCCCAAAAACTGTCTGCTCCTTAATGATGTTCTTCTAAAGTGCCATAGTCTAATGCACCTGTCTCTATGCTTATGTCTATCCCTGACAACTGAAATATCACAATATATGAATTATCCTGTTAATTTTGTTTAAAACTCAACCTTTTTAAATATTTAGCTGTAAAGATCTGATTTAGAGACTTATTTATTATGTAATTAAATGTACTATATACTGTGATAACAAACTGAAAAACAATCGACCGGAATACCTTGCAGCAATTTCCCAAGTAGTAGCGGTAGGGTATATAATTTCCACTACTTAGAGACATTATCAGTTTATAGTCACAGTTTAACACATAAAAATTTACATATACCAGTTTACCTATATATTTATTTTTTAGACAAATGATCTGGAGAAAAAGAAAGGCTAGGAAGGACAAGAGAGGGAACGTCAGTGCCTGTTATTTAGCTATGAGGATTCAAGGAGAACAGCGCAGATATACACAAGATACATGGAATAAAGAAAAGACAAAGGCCATGAAAGAGACAAAAAGAGATAGAGAAGTGGGAGGATGCAGCTGAAAAAAAAATACCATCAGATTTGAATGAATGTTAAGACTGAACAACTTTCCTACTGCCTACCAAGTCTTAGCTTAGGGCTAAGTGCTTTCTGTTAAGCAGGGCGACAGAATAATGAAAATAACAGTGGAAATGTGACCTAATAACCATCCATCTGTCTTGGATAGTTATTGGATAACCACATATCCAATACAGCTTCATGAGGTTATCTTATATAATTACAGGGGAGACAGAATAATGAAAATAACACGTGAAACATGACGTAATAGGTCTGATGTTCAGAATTCAACTGTTGGTGTGTCAAATGACCTGGGTTGAGGCCTCAGGCTGAACAAATATATCATGAACCATCTCAAGTGGCTCAAGCTAGTTTAGGGGTGTGAATCAACAGGTTAGGACACTGTCATACATCCTGATTATGCCAAGTTATGGGTCCCTGGGTAAACAAGAGAGGAGCTTGCATTTCACTTCATAAACCAATCACAGTGTACATTGTATGACATCACCACATTAATCAAAATAGCGCTTTCTGTTAAGCGGCAAGGTGCACAGATTTGCAAAGTACCCATGTTACTGTGTATGCCTTTTGCTACAGGACATAGATATAAAACATAGGAACATGCTTACCTGCAAAGGTTGTACAAAGCAATGTGCACATCTTTATTTAATAATGACAATTATAATAAGGTAACAAGACAAGATCACAGACCCAAAAGCTAAGTCTGCTGAACCACATACTGCCCCAGTTTGATGGCTGCAAGCCTTGAGTTTGAAAATAAGAAAAAAATGTGGTAATGACATACAATGAAAAGTGTAACTGGTTAAAGAAAAATCTATAATCAATGAAATGCAAGCCTCTCCTTTGTTGATCCTGGGTCACGTTGAACAAGGCAAAATCAGGATGTCCCACTGTGTCTGCAATCCGAAAATTGCTGGTTCAAATCCAGTAGCTGGCAGAGTGATTTCCCCAAATTGTTCCAGGGACTGACTAATCCTGCTTTGTCATTACACACTGCTTTGAATAAAAGTTCTTCTAGGTATTTTTTTTTTTAATTGTACTAATTCAAAATACATTTAAGGAATGATTGGGCTTTGCCAAAAAATACCCATGAAGCTAAATATGTTAAGAAATGTGGGTTTGTGCTTAGAGATTGTGGTTGTGAGTGTCTCTGCTCTTTGATGGACAGGCATCCCATACAGGGTGTACGTACCCCAGCCTTGTGCCCTGTGATGGACAGGCATCCCATGCAGGGTGTACGTACCCCAGCCTTGTGCCCAGCGCTGCCTGGGTTGGGCTCCAGGCCCCTCTGTGACCCTGACCAGGAGAAGTGGTTAGAAGATGGTTTATAATCATGGATACTGTGATTCACTGGAGACCAGGATTGCAGCATGTGTTAGACAGTGGGGTGAGGGAGATTCAGGGCACGTTGGTGTACACGCTGATCCAAATGAAGCCCAAGCACGTGGCTTCTTTCTAAGCCTGACTGCATTCAGATGAATGGACCTTACAGTATCATTCTGTAAGAGTGCTAAGGGCTCAAGTGAAGCGGTAAATGAGCGGAGAAGTTGAACATGTTTAAGTGTAATAACAGAGGTCAGAGGGGAAAAAGCCTGCCGGCCTCTTTTGAGGGCATCTGTAAATATTGCCTCCTTGGATGAGGAATGTCAATAGATCTCAGCACACAGGGGAATGGGAGCCCGTATTCCCTGGCTGCCTCAAGGCCCTTTTCTGCAGCCCTTACAGAACGTGGTGGCCATGCATCATGAGAGCATGGGCCGGTCAGAGCGTAATGATTCACAGTGTCTGTCAGCACCCTGCTGACGTGTGCAACCTTGCACTTCAGCTTCAGCACACAAATTCTTTTTTTAATTTGCACAGGGGTCTTACAGATGTTTCTGCCTCCCAATTACATAATGCACTAGTTAATTTTGATCGGTGTTATGCATGCATCCAGCCCATTTTTTAAATGTGATAATGCTGTAAATTAGGATTTAATGATTGGGATTAGGTGTGAAGCTTTTTGGAATATGGCTATTGGCAGGGAAACAGATGGTTTGTCAGCTTGTGGCAGTTGACGTGTTACCCAGACAGTGGTCATCCATCCATTTTCAGCTATCCAATCAGCTTGCGGTTACCCAAAGCACCAGGCAGACCTTGAATTGACAATATCAGGGTACCGTCTCTCATACATTCACTGACATGCTAAAGATCCCATGTAAACAGACTGGCAACTTGTGGGGATATTGAGTTCACACAGCTCACTGTGCCTTTCTCTCAGTCACTGTACAAGACTTTTCACTCAACATTGTGTCTGTGTCTGTCTGTGTGTCTGTGTATGTGTGTCTGTGTGTGTATATCTGTGTTTGTGTGGGGGGGGGGGGGGTGTGATGTGACATTTTTTAAAGTAGCAAAATAAATGAGTAATACAACTGCTTAAATTTTAAATATTTCACATTAACATACAAAACAATAATAATTTAACTCTAAATATTAGTTACACTTTAAACATGGGCTGCATTTTAAAAGGACAGATTTGGTGCTCTCCCTTTGGTGTTGCATTATTCAATTTATGACATAAGTAACTACATAATACGTTTCAAAATTGAGACCGTTCTGGCTTTGTGGCAATTTAATTCATCAAGTGAAACTGATGTAAGTGGGTGGAATTTTAAACTCTTACCTTTGTTTGTTGCACAGTTTTACTGCTGTAGGTGCAGATAAACTGCACTATATCACTGACAAAGTGACTGCTCCTCATGCAGCCATCACTATATCAGTCATGAAGCCTGATTAATCGGCCGATCCCGATTGCCATAAAATGCTTAAAAATTTGATATTTTTTCTTAATTCTGGCTGATTGATCAGTCAACCTATACTTCCTAGCAACCTGCTGGGTATTTTGTTTTTCTGTGCATTTGCCCCCCCACCCATTTGACACACAACTGATTGAATTTCTCCTACTGCTTTTGTTTAAACTCCCACCCCCAAATATAAACAAAAATACATCTATATTTCTTCCTTGCCTCCACCTCTCATGGATTCCTTTCACCATTCTGCCCAGGGAAAGTCTTACTTCAATTCTGTAAGGACCTGCAGGTAACCGCAGGGAGACTAAGTACGCAGCTCTCAGGGCCTGAGCCATAATCAAACCTAAAGCCTTTCACCTGTCGGCCATCGGTTCTGCCCAGTAGGCATCACACTACACCGTTAGTCATTTTAATTAGCTTCACTGCGCCCCTTAATTACAGGTTTCATGATCATACATTTTTTTGAATAATACAAGATTTCAAGCAGATATTTTCTATGTATTCAAAAGAGCAATATATTAAGGTTAATGAGTTTGGTGTTTGTTTTGTAGAATGAACAAAATAAATGAATATGCTGCTATGATCACAGGATAAGGAAACTTGTTGATGCAGTTGGACACAGTCCAAGCTACACATATATGCAACGCCAAGCCTTCCATGTCAAACCTTTCCTCTCTGAGAGACTCTTCTCTAACTATCTATTTCTGAAAGGACTGGGACCACTAATCATGAGATAAGAAGCTGGACTGAAGAATCTAGCATGCTAAACTAGACGAATAATCCAAGATCTCCAAGCTAAATAGACTTAGCCAGCCAGTCAGCCCACCAAAATAAACAAGCAAATGGAACCCAAGGAAAAGAAAAGAAGTTTTGGCCAGTGTTCGCTTCTATAGATGAATGTAGACAGACTGCAGGAGTTGGTGATGGCAGATTGCAAGCATCTTAAGGCAGCCCTGGTCATGAAGGTCATGTTGAATGACCAGGCCTGCTGTTGGTAACTTTACTGAATCCTGGACCAGATGTGACACATACCAGTTAAGCCTGTGTACTTCCTAGGTGGTTACAGCAGATTCAGTCTTACATTTACAGTCCTACATTGGTAGGAAAGGATGCATAGACTACAGAACCTCAGCGAAACTGCAGCAGAGTAACCTTAAAATCATATCTGCTTGGCATGCTTCATTTTCAGTGAAAGTTCTGATGGGTTGTACCATGACGTTATTGAATTCCGGAATCATTAAACCAATTCACTGAAATTAATTATTGCAATGCAATGCTTAAATGAAATTTTTGTTCTTTTTAGGAGACACGATTCAGCATTCTCAGAGTTCCTACCTAAAAGACAATGTCTATACAGTTGGCTGGTTATCCTTGATGAATCATTAGTGGTAGCTGGATCCTTTCATTATTGTCTTTTTAGTCACCCCAAATCTTGGC
>JABFEB020000001.1:36450816-36463887 GCA_019775895.2 Stomatorhinus ivindoensis | reverse complement strand
GTCTGTGTTCGTAATCCCTAGCTCGGTCATTGTAATGTTTGGTAGCGTCTATCCCCGTATGTCCGTGAATAAACCCCATGTTCCTGGATTACCTGCCTTCCTGCCGTTTTATTTGCCCGACGCCGCCCGCATTCAGCCACGCATCGTACCCGATCGTGACACAATCAATCCCATGAGTAATTTTTCAGTTTATGCGATTAATCACAAGTAATAAAAATACATAACATGTATATGTGTGTAAAGCAGTTGACATTACCTTAACTTTATAGGTATATTAAAATTGTCATTTGTTGCTCTGATTTGATTATTTTTACAGCATTTTCCCCAAGTAGGTTGTCAAAAATCATTAGTACAAAATGCAGTAGATAGCAGACAGTCTTAAATCTTTCAACTTTATTAGATGTAACCGACACTAAATAATACACACACACACACACCTAAGCAACAAAGGACTGGGAACAAATTCAAAAAAGTTATTAACTTCATTTCTGTTATTAATCACCCCTAATATTAAAACTTATGATCATAAATATTTATACATTGAACCCCAAATTAACATAGGGTTAGCACAAAGGGAAGTACATGAGTCATGAGTCAAATTCATTTCCATAACATAATAAATTTACTTTAATTTTTAAAAATAGTTTGAAGACAGACTCAAATTATACAACTTCATTATCTAAACTCTAAATTTTGCCTCTGGTGGAGTTAACTTTTGTTATGTTACCATTTATATCTATAATAAACAAAAGTATTCCACCCAATAAACTATGAGAAAAATCAGACAGTACAAAAAACTGAGGAAAAAATATACATCTTGCTATACAATTTCATTGTTTAGTGCAGGTTACATGCAATAAAGTTGAAAGATTTCAAAACAGTTCATGTATTTTTGTATAAATTTTTGACTACATATTTGGGAAAATGCTATAAAAATTATCAAATCAGAGCAACAAATCACAATTCTAATACACCTAAAAGTTAATGTAATGTCAATTGGTCTATACAAAAAAAAAAAAATACCGTATTTTGTTTTTATCTCAGTTTTGTGAGAATGGCTTATATTTTAATTTAATTTATATTTTAATTGTCATGATCCGCCCGTCCGAGCCTCGTGTGTGCCACGCCTCTCATTACCTCGTGTCAATTCCTGATTGTAATCATCTGTTTTCTATCAGTTGCTGCTTGTCTTGCGTATTTAGTCTGCGTCTAAGTCAGTCTCCCCAGGTCGGTCATTGACGTTACCTGTAAGTGTTGTGCTCTCCCGCGTGTGTCCGCAATAAACCCCGTTTCCTGCCCCTATTGCTGACTCCCGTGCCTGCTTACCTGCTCGTCAACCCCGCGACCGTATCATTAATTTAAATTTATTTTAACTTAAATTTGTGATGTAGAGATTATTCATTTCCAACAAGAATACTACTTGCAAACAAGTTCAAGCTGAATTTCAATGCTTTTAAACAGACTCGAGAAACAGATGAGAATAAGAATAGAGAGGGCATTGTATTTTAAATAGGGATGTTAAACCTTTATTTTTTCTTTCACACACCTAACTAATTAATGGTGTAAACCACATGTACATGTAACTGCATGTAACAGTCAGATCAAAGCAGCATTTAATCCTGCCTGAAAAACAGATTTAAAATCTTTAACCTATTTGGCAAATGGTTCTAAAAAGCTATCTCTGACAGCCACTGAAAGTATCTTAAGATTTTAATGTATGAGCCTTCAATAAAATAAAACAAATACTGCAAAATATGATAATCCAGAAATAAAAAATCATAAAACTGAGCGTGAAGTCAGGGTGAAATCTGCCAGCCCAGCATTGCAGGTTATGTACATGTACATGATACAATATTTTTTATTGCAAAATACATAGAAATATTTTTCATTGTCCCATTGTTCTTTGAGAAGTATAATAAGTATGATTTTCATTAGTCCATCATCCCTTCACACATGAGATTTTTTGATCGTTTTATGATCTTTTGAGAATTTGGCTAAAATAACTCGTTTGTGTCACGCCCACATGGGGTGGCTCCCCGCCAGGTGACTTACATTCCGGAAAATCAGAGTCAGACTTATATGCACAACCACAACCTAAGGAAAATGCAAAGTATTGAGCTGATGTTCCCGTGCCATGCTGAGCATTATACTTGTCTAGCGTGTACCCTCGCTTTCCCTGCCCATCCGTCTTCCTTGTGTTGTTGCCTCACCTCTGTTGTTTCCCTTCCCAGAACCCGCGCCTTACCTGAACCCCTGTTCCCGTTGTTCCCTGCCATCCTCATCTCCCCGTCCTCCCATGTCCAGTGCCCGTGCCGCTGTGTCGGACTGACCTCCCTGGCATTGACCCACGACAACGATTCCGGCGCACCGATCTCCAATTCCGGTTGCTCGCTTCCCCCGAGAGGGCACCCCCCTGTGCGATCCCTCTCGGCTCCCCAGCTCCAGACCAGCTTGCGCCTCACGCCCCCATGCTCTGCTCATTGCTTGTCTCCCTCATCTGCCCAGCAGGTCAGACACAATCCCTGCTTGCCCCGTATTCCTGGATCCACACTTCTCTCTCTCCCCCCGGTCGTGCCAGAATACTTCGTCTTAACATGGATCGAGCGGGGACTCCGGAGACCCAAGTCACCTCCTGGGAACGACGTCCCGCCGCCCAGGTACTCCTGCCCGAGCCTCCATCCCGAACCTCCGTCCCTCCGCCGATCGCTCTCCCAGAGAGGTATGATGGAGACCCTGATCAGTGTAAAGGATTCTTAATGCAGTGCGGAATCCTTATCAAGGAACATTCCAGCCAGTTCCGCCACCCCAGAGCGGAGGCACGCTTCGTCATCTCGCTGCTGACAGGAAGAGCCCGTGAGTGGGCCGCCACCCTCTGGGCTGTGAAAAGCCCCCTCTTGGACTTTCACCGAGCACTGTCGGAGGTGTTTGACCACCCGGCGGTGGGTCGGAGACCCGGGCCCGGCTGTTAGACTGTCAGCAGGGGAACAGATCCATCACGGACTTTGCCCTTGAATTCTGTACACTCGCAGCGCACCTCCGTTGGCCAGACGACTTCCTGCAGGTGATCTTCCTCCGAGGTCTGAGTCCCGGAGGAGCTAGCCTACCGAGGAGAGGCGCCCAGTCTCAGCGAACTGATCAGCGCTGCGATGAGAATCGACAACATGGTGGGAGACCGGCGTCATCGCAGGGCTCGTAAAGAGCCGCCGCTCCCCCCACCTAGAACCCGTGAACAGCGATGTGATCAACCGCTGCCGGTAGGAGTGGTCCTGACTGCATCGCGACCCGCATCTATGATCACAGTGCCAGTGATGGTGAGATGGGGAGCCTCTTAGTATAGGCCCTCATCGACAGTGGGGCAGCCGGGAATTTCATAGATCTTGGGTTGGTGTACCAGTTAAATGCCCCACTCCAGCAGTTGGATCGATCGTTCATTATTCAAGGAATCACCGGAGAACAGGTTGCTAGCGGGACCATCCACTGCCAAACCACACTGCTGAAGATGAGTGTGGGGCTGCTACATCATGAAAATATGGAATTCCTTATGCTGTCCAGATCCAAGGATCCCATACTCCTTGGACTCCCCTGGTTACGACTACACAACCCTCGTATAGACTGGGAGATGGGTTTGATACTCTTCTGGTCTACATGTTGTGCTGACGGGTGCTTGTCTCTACCCTGTAAAGCAACCGGAGTGGAGAGCCCCGAACCTAAGGACCTGGAGACGATCCCCTGGGAATACCGAGACTACGTGGAGTGTTTAGCAAAGAAGAGGCTTACCGCCTGCCCCCTCACTGTGAGTGTGACTGCGCAATCGACCTGCTGGAGGTAGCACGTCTGCCCCACGGAAGGGTGTACCCCCTCTCCATCCAAGAAGAGGAAGCATTGGAGGCAGGCTCCACCAAGTTATTATCTGCCCATCCACCGCACCCATATCGGCCGGATTCTTCTTCGTTAAGAAGAGGGACGGGGGCCTCCGCCCGGTGGTCGACTATCGAGCCCTGAATGATATCACTGTCAAAAGAAGGGAACCGCTGCCCCTAATTCCTTCCACCCTAGAACGCCTCTGCCAGGCCACAGTATTCACCAAGTTGGACATC
Source organism: Stomatorhinus ivindoensis (assembly GCA_019775895.2). Lineage (NCBI taxonomy): Eukaryota > Metazoa > Chordata > Actinopteri > Osteoglossiformes > Mormyridae > Stomatorhinus > Stomatorhinus ivindoensis. The sequence continues at coordinate 36,459,790 of JABFEB020000001.1, read as the reverse complement.
TGCAGTGCCTACAACCTGATCCGCATCAGAAAGGGCGATGAATGGAAAACATCGTTCATCACCAGCAGGGGGCAGTACCACGTCATGCCGTACGGGTTGGTAAATAACCCCTCCATTTTTCAGACGTTCATAAACCACGTATTCCATGACATGATCCACCACTTTGTAATTGTGTATGTGGATGACATACTAATCTATTCCTCCTCTAAACAGGAACACGTGAAGCACGTTCGCCTAGTGTTGCAGAGACTGCAGGAACACTCCCTGTTTGTAAAAGGAGAAAAGTGCAAATTCCATCAAACCGAGGTTAGATTCCTAGGTTATGTCATACAGCCGGTGGTTGTGGCCATGGATATTCAAAAAACTGCCACCATACAGGACTGGCCCCGTCCCCGGACTCTAGAGGAACTCCAGCGGTTCCTCGGGTTCACCAGCTTCTATTGTCGTTTTATCCGTAACTTCAGCCAGATCACCGCCCCACTAACCTCCCTTACTAGAGGCAAGCCGAGTTGACTCCCTTGGAACCCCGCCGCAGAACAAGCGTTCGTCCGGCTGAAGCAGGCGTTTTGCACAGCCCCCGTGCTACGTCAGCCCGTGCTAGAGGTGCTATTTGAAGTGGAAGTGGATGCCTCGGAAGCAGGTGTGGGGGCCGTGCTGATTCAACGCGATCCACAAACAGGACGAAGACATCCGTGCGCTTATTTTTCCCCAAAAAGTTAACCCCAGCGGAGCGGAACTATGGAGTCGGCGATCGGGAGCTTCTCGCCATGAAGCTAGCCCTGGAAGAGTGGCGACACTTGCTCAAGGGGGCTTGACACCCCTTTGTGGTGCTCACAGACCATCGCAACCTGGAGTACCTGCAGACTGCCAAACGCCTTACCTCACGTCAAGCGCGATGGGCGCTGTGGTTTGCACGCTTTTCCTTCCTGGTAAGTTACCTGCCGGGGGTGAAGAACATAAAGGCTGACGCACTCTTTCGACAGTTTGCCCCCCTCATGACGAAGAGCGGATGAGTCCCATCCTCGAGCCCTCCTGTTTTGTGTCGACTATCACCTTGGACCTAGAAGACCAACTGCGTGACAGCCACAGGGATCACCCCAAACCTGCTGCATGCCTGCCGGATATCCTCTTCGTCCCAGCTCCTCGGCGCCAGGAGCTGTTGTCATGGGTTCAAGCACAACCCAGTACAGGACATCCTGGGATCCACGCAACCCAACACTTAATAGGGAAAAGGTACTGGTCACCAAATTTGCAGGAGGAGGTGAGAACCTACGTCGAGAGCTGTGCCGAGTGTGCCTGCTGCAAGCCCTCGCTCTCCAGTCCTGCAGGATTGCTGGAACCCCTGCCTGTGCCCTCACGCCCCTGGTCCCACATTGCCTTGGATTTCATCACGGACCTGCCATGGTCCGCTGGTAAAACCGTTATCCTCACTGTGTTGGACAGGTTTTCTAAGATGTGTCAGCTGGTGGCATTACCTAAGCTCCCCTCTTCAATGGAATTGGCAGAGATTCTAATACATGATGTGTTTCGACTAACAGGTCTGCCGGAGGATATCATCTTAGACTGAGGTCCTCAGTTCGCGTCCCGGGTGTTTAAAGAACTCACCGCCAAGTTGAAGATATCACTAAGTCTCTCTATGGCATATCACCCTCAGACTAACGGCTTGGCCGAAAGGACGAACCAAGAAGTGGCCAAAGCCCTGCGGCTCCTTTGCCAGAAAGACCCGAATGACTGGGCTTCTCAACTAATCTGGGTTGAGTACTCCCTGAACTCCCGGGTGAGCCCCCTAATTAATTTAACCCCTTTCCAGTGTGTGCTAGGTTTCCAACCGCCTCTGTTCCCCTGGGACTCTCCACCCGGTCCGGTGCCACGAGTGGAAGCCTGGTCCCAGGAGTGTTGAGAGGCGTGGTCGCAAATCCCGCGGCAGGGAAACCCGCTCCTCGCCCCGGGGGATGCCCATGTCATAGGAACCGGCCTCCAGGAGGAGGCGGCCATCAGGGGGGGGTAATGTCATGCCCACACGGGGAGGCTCCACGCCAGGTGACTTACATTCCGGATAATCAGAGTCAAAGTTATATGCACTACCGCAACCTAAGGAGAATGCGAAGTATTGAGCTGATCTTCCCATGCCTTGCTGAGCGTTTTTCTTGTCTAGCATGTACCCTCGCTTTCCCTGCCCGTCCGTCTTCCTTGTGTTTTGCCTCACCTCTGTTGCTTCCCTTCCCAGATCCCGGACCTTACATGAACCCCTGTTCCTCTTGTTCCCTGCCATCTTTGTCTCACCGTCCTCCCGTGTTCAGTGCCCGTGCCTCTGTGTCGGACTGACCTGATCAGTGGCATTGACCCACGCACCTGCCCCGCGACGACCATTACTGCGCACCGATCTCCAATTCTGGTCGCTCGCTTCCCCCGAGAGGGCACCCCCCCAGGGCGATCCCTCTCGGCTCCCCAGCTCCAGACCAGCTCGTGTCTCGCGCCCCCACGCTCTGCTCATTGCTTGTCTCCCTCATCTGCCCAGCAGGTCAGACACAATCCCTGCTTGCCCCGTATTCCTGGATCCACACTTCTCTCTCTCCCCCCGGTCGTGACAGTTTGATCTCATAAGCTCTCTCTGGAATACCTTTCATTCAAGAGTACTGTATAATGTATAAAGGTACATTATTTATTCTGTATGTAATGTTGGTAATGTCTCACTAGTTCATCCCTTAAACCATATGAATGTACATAAAAATCACAATATTTAGGGGGTCTGTGGATGGTTATATGAGTACTTTTAGTTTCTAGGCTATAAACTGTATGCACAGCCTGCTGGCCAATCTTCACTGATTGCACATTCCATCAGTAAGAGCAGAGTCTAAAGGTTGCATCAGCAGAGTAGTCACACAATTGTACATTAAATTGCAATCCACACAACATAAACGACATCATATAAAAGTCCCAAAGTGGACAATTCGTTAGTGTGCGTCTCACTGACACATATGTAACCAGGACAGCAAGTCTTTATGGTATCCAGGGTAACATCAGCATACCACCACGAAGGATGGACCGCATTCAACAGGAGCAACTGTGGATGCAAAAGGATGCTGTCTAAAAGGGATGTCCAAGTACTAACCTGGATTGTATCCAGAAAACAAAACCACAGCTGCCCAACTCACTGCAGAATTAAATGCACACCTCGACTCTCCTGTTTTCACCAACACTGTTTATCAGGAACTCCTCAGAGTCAATTTTCATGGTCTGGCTGCTATATCCAAACCTTTGTTGACTTGTGCCAAAGCCAAACATTGGTTTCAATGGTGCCAGCAGCACAAATCTTGAGCTTTGGACAATGTGAAACATGTATTGTTCTCTGATGAGTCCATCTTCGGTGCCTTTCCTACGTTTGGGACAGTTACAGTGTGTAGAGGCCACAAAGAAACTTACCACCCAAATTATTGCATGCCCAGAATGCAGCAAGATCAGTGGTAGTTTAGGCTGCAGTATCATGCCATTCCCTAGCCCCACTACTTGCTCTAGATGGGCATGTCACTGCCAAGGACTACCAAACCATTCTGGAGGACCATATTCAAATGATCCATGCTTATGGTTCTAATATTGTACCCTGAAGGAGGTGCCGTGTATCTGCATAATAATGCACCAATACACATAGCAAGACTGGTGAAAAAGTGATTTGATGAACATGAAAGAGAAATTGAACATTTCACATGGCCTGCACTGTAACTGCTTCTGAATATTATTGAGCCATTTTTTGTTTTTGAGGAGCAGCATAAAATAGTGATCTGGCCATTGTTCAGCAACAGGAATAGCTCAAAATTCCCCTGGCTACTGTGCAGGACTTGTATCTGTCATTCCAAAGGCAAATTTATGCTGTACTGGCTGCAAAAGGAGGCCCTTACACCATACAGATAAATTATTGTGGTCTAAAACCAGGTGTTTCAGTTTCATTATCCAGCCTGTGCATATATCTAAAAAGGGCGCTAATGAAAAACCCATGTAATAGTTCTTAAAGACAGGATTTAATTTATCTTATTCCATGTACCAAATACTTCTGTATTTGTTCTGTTGTCCAAGACAATTGTGGTGCCAATCGTCACTTCACTGTTTAAAGTCTAACTGCCCCCCGAGTACTTCCCTAGATTATTTTCTTGGCAAAAGTAGGTCTCACTGTAAATAAGGTTGGACACCCCAGTTCTAAATTATAAATTCGGAACAGGACTGAGTGACCTTTGTCTTGTGTTCAGCAAGCAGCCTTCAAAGCTGAAGACTGTCTCTTTATCTGTCTACCCTCATGAAAAGTAGTACTGACAGCTGCCATGTGTGCTTCTAATCAAACTCCACTTCAGCTATCGATACAGGCTTCTCTGCAATAGGGAAACACCCATGGCGGTCAGCATTTGCTGGGATAAATTTTACAAAACTTTGATCTGCAATTGGGTCCACTGGCTGAGAAGTGCTCCAGCGATGGGTTTTAATGGGCACTCCCTGAGCACAGTTGTTAGTGCTGTTGCCTCACTCCTCTAGGACCATGGTTCAAGTCTCTGATCTGGCTCTATGCATTCCTGTGTAATCGTGGGGTTTCATCTGATTTCCCCTCCACCCCAAGGGTTAATCCCTGCCTTATGCTTGGTATAGGCTATAGGAAATGGTTGGGTTCTGCCTGTGACTCAATGTAATTCATCCTCATATTTGTTTGTATGAAGAATATGCACTAAACAAGTTGCTCACTGTAACAAAAAATAGAAGATGATCTGACATTATTTGTTTAATTAATAACTAATAACTAATTATACAATTAATTACTGCAAAGTTTCAGTGATATGCCGTATTTGCCAGTTTAAAAAATGAATGCAGGCTTTATTCTGCTCTTCTCTCCTTGACTTTGCACCTGCAACCTTCATAAGATCTGGTTCCTCGACTGCTGCACAGGTGGCCTGCGGGTCTTTGTATGTGTTCCAGCCAAGCAGGCATTTCCCAGCTCTCTTTGACATCTCTATCTTTCCCTGACCCCCAGCAGTACACCCTGCTACCTCAATTAAGTCCAGTCTGCCCCCTGCTTACTGAGTTCTGTCTCTGCTTTTTTTGCTTTGGCAATAACAATATAAGGCATTTCATGTTAATATGTTTTGTAAGTTGTAGCCTTCAAACAAGAACTCAAATCCCCACATGTGACACTTTCCCTCTCCTTACCCACTCATTTTGTTTTTAATTTAAGTAATTTGCCTTAAATTATTATCTTGAATTAACTATTAATAACCAAGATATTTTGGGAGTCATTCTTTGTATGAAATAAAAACCTTAGAAATTTGATTTATGTTCATTATCCATTGTATCAGAGTAGTGTAAGTTAATAAGAAATTATTTATTCATAAACTCGTTAATAATTAACATCTTTATTAAATTCAGTTGTGATTCTGTATTCATTTGTATCAAGTATGATTAATTTTATTTGGACATAATACCTTATTTTATTCAATTTTCTATAAGAATGGAATTGAAATCCCGGAGTAAATATGTCTTCATTCACTGTTAAACCACATAGCAAATATGGCAGCAAGAATCACATTGTTTCCCACTCTAAAACTCAAATTATCTCTCTGACACAATGGTTTTTGCATATTTGTGCAATGCAAAACACTGCACTGCAAAGGACAGCTGATGTGTTATTATCCTTTATTAACTGGGGTACAACATACTATTAAGTATTCCAGTGTTCCAGCATAGAATGGTATAGGCATTGTAACATGAATATTTTTCAATATTATTTAGAAGATTATTAACTGAGTGTACTGAGTGGATGGATCTCATTTACAAGATAAAACCTGTGATTTCCCTGTTTTAGAGAGATTTTATGAGATCAAACGGGGAGTTGTTCAGTCGTAGACTTGGTTGGGGGAGGGGAGGGGGTGTCTACATTCTTATGAAACAAAACAGGTAGAACTTCAAATGCACTTGATGTTCGATCTGACTCAAGCTAAACAAGAAGAGATGAAATCATTGTCTTTGAACTCCAAAACTGAGGTTAAATTTTAGGGTGACCTAATGTATATTGATCAAAATGGACTCTCATAAGATGACATCAATATTAATATTCTCATGCACAGCCACCCCATATCAGCTAATCCACGTAACATCCAAAGAAACTGGGAAATGAAACATAATTCAAGTGGACTCTAAGGTGGTTTTCTGCAAGGAAAGTATTGTTGTAAGATACATAAAGACCACATATTAGTATGAGGATATATTTAGATAAATTGCCACAATACCCATGTCTCTGATGTACTGGTTATTATCATCACCACACACACATACACACGCACACAAATAAACAAAACATAGTTCTTTCCAGAAGTTCATCTGTATATACCTGTGTTCTGTGCTTCTGCACTGACCAGGATAAATGTTTGTAATATGAATGGAAAGATGTTTTTTTAGAATTTTCTGAACTTGAAAAGAAAGAGGAAGAAAATACGACAGATGCCTGCTCATTTCAGCCGGCTGACAGCTGGCCGTTAGATTCTGAGTTAAGTGGTCGCATGTTAAAGACGTGTTACTGAACAGTCAGCAACATAAAACATGTTAATGTTTCTTACTGCTGGTCAATCCAGTGTTTCACACAAAAGGTCAATTGTCCCACCCACCATTCATCAGAACTGTGTGTGTGTGTGTCTCAAATACACCCTGGAGGTGTGGGGCCGCACACTATCCTGCTGCCACAAGATCAGAAGCAGATGTTAACTGTTTGTGCAAACCTGAAATTCAACTATTATTAATAACATAAGACACAGGTGCTATACCAGATAAAGCCAATATTACATCCATCCATCCATCCATTTTCTGAAACTGCCTCTCCTATTACGGTTCATGGAGGGAACCAGAGCCTATAATCACAAGGCAGGGAACAACACAGGATGGGGCACCAACCCATCACAGGTCACACTAACACTCCAGTCACTCACACACACCCACCTATGAGCAATATGGTAACCCCAATCACCCTTAGCACATTTTTGAACTTTGGGGGCAAACCATGTCTTACGGTCTTACGGTCTTACCAGAGCACCTGCGAAAAAAAACCTCACAACAATACGGAGAACATGCAAACATGCAAATTCCCAGCAGAGACTCAAACCCAGGTCGCAGAGATGTGACGCAACAGTGCTAACCACTGCCACACCATGCCGGCCACAGTATTTCGTCCTAACATTCAGCTAAATATTTCCTACAACAAGTCATATCACCATTACAACATGACCTACAAATAAATTTGGAAGGAACATAAAATATCATTCATAGATGACCTTCACCTTCTGATGCCTACCAAAGGCTAATAATGTGGCTACTGTTATTACAGTCAATTAATTACATCATACCCATCTATTGTTTCATCTCTGTAATCATTTTTATCATATATGTGTGAATAATTAGCTAGAAAAAATTCTCAAACGATCCACATTATTAATAACATTTTTAAAAATGCAAAGCCAATATATCCACTCTTCTTAAAATAATTAGTTTTCCTTTTATAACCTAGCACTGCATAGGAATAAATTAAATCTATAGTTTACACAAATCACACTTTATTAATAAGTATCTGTAAAATGATCCACTTTTCAATGTCAGCAACATTGAAAACAAGACAGCTTTTTTTTGCATACCTAAGCCCGTCACATTTTTTTACATAATCGGCCAATCACGATTATTTGAGCTGACTACGATTATTTTGCATAATTGCTAGAATTATTTCCATTTATGTGTATTATTTTTTATCAGAAATGTCATAATCAGTTGGTTATACTAATATGACAAACAACTAGAAAAATTTATGCTATTTTGTCTTTTTTCTGATCCAACTGATCTGGAGTGATATAAAGATGGCGGAATAAAACTCAGAATACCCAATCATCATATTTCAGTTCATAGTGAACCAATGCTATGAGAATACTAAAATACCATGTCGCTACATAACAGCAATTTCAACTGATTGAAATATAAGCCATAATTTCAAATACGGGATATGTAGGTAATAATGTTGATCCAAAAACTGAAAACAGATGACTGGAGTTAAGACTTTAAATGGCAAGCAAAGAAAACAGTTTTTTTTTCAGCCAGAGAAATCATTAACACGAGGGAAATGTATCACAATTCATGAAGCAGCATTTGCTGCTTAGCCGGATAACTTTTCGGATTTAATGTACCCCCGTTAAAAATGACTTAATCTTCATTCACTTATGTTTAGTCCAGACTACCCTAATCCCTATAAGTTATCCGGCTAAGAAAAAAAATCTTGCTTTATGATACAGGCCCCAGTTCTTGATAAACAATTAAGTGACTACTGTAGCTTGCTGTAAATGCGAACAATTTGTATTTGCAGGAAATGGCAGGAAGAACAGATCGGACAGTACCAGAAAATTCCAAACAATTCGGTATACAGTAGTGGGTTTACGAAACCATGACAACAATGCGCATGTGTAGATTGCGGGTACAAGTGAGAAGGGTCCAGCTGCAGGCGTCTGTAGAGTGGAGATCCACCGAAAATATGTCATCTCCATAGGAAACACGTGATCTCAACTCTGTGTTACAGTGAATAAACCCTAACCTTAACCTTAAGCGGAGGTCCACTTTACGTCCTTAAAGATCACGTGTTTCCTGTGGAGGTGACGTATTTCAGATGGACCCTCTTGGTACAAGTCAGACAATTGGTTTGGATTTGGTATTGGCCAAACCAACCGTGTATCGGGAGGCATTTAGCTTTTCATTTTTTATGCCTGTACAAATCTTGTGTAGAAGCTTATAAAACAAACAAAAATGTATTTTTTAATCTATATGATCCAATTTTCAATGCAACACAGGACACAACAGGGTTGCTAACCCTAGCACGGTGTTAGGAAATCTTTAGAATATATATATATATATATTAGTGCTGTCAAAATTAGCGCGTTAACGCATGCGATTAATTTGAAATATTTAACGCATT
>JABFEB020000001.1:36434596-36446935 GCA_019775895.2 Stomatorhinus ivindoensis | reverse complement strand
CCCCCCCCCCCCGACGGGAGCCTATCGCAGGGAGAAAGGGACACAAGGCTGGGGTGCTGGGTTACACCCTGGTTGGGATGCCAGTTTATCTCAGAAATAGACACATAAACATACAGTAGGTCATAAGACTTACTCAAAGCATCATATCATCCAAGCAGCAGATTTATGTTAAGTTTACTTTTTATCTATGGTAGAAAAGACTGCTTAGTGATTATTTACAATGCAATTGAACTAACTCATTAGGTTATTATTGAATAAATATTAGTTATTAGGGCTAATTTGTGTTTAATAAGGACCTGGCCTTGTGATGTTCAATACCCAGTAGAACAGTCATCGTTTATTGGTTTAAACTAACACATCTGTAATTGCAAATTGCACCTACAAGTATACAATTGCAAGCTGTGTCACTTACTTCCAAGGAATCCAGTTAATCCTTCTTCTGAATTACAAAAAGAAAAGCTAGTTCCTCTCCTTCTGAACACTATTGTCACATGGCTGTTGTTCCGTCTAAATAATTACCATATTGTTCTCCACTGAACCTTATTGACATAAGATGGTAAATAAACTGAGATTCTGTGAACAGTATAAAGTATTTTATTTTACTCCATCACAGATATTTAAGTGGAACCATGAAGGAACGTGACCTATAAATTTCAATATTCTACAAAAGTATAGTTTATAAGATCTATCTATCTGTCTGTCTGTCTGCATTTCTGTCCATCCATCCATCTTCAACAATCAATCAGTAATCCCCCCACTGGGAACACAGATCAATAAGTTTGCCTAGCAGATGGTCCAGCTTATTTGTAAGTGCACCGCATGCATTTCCCAGGTGGTTACGAGGTTCAGTTCTCATGTCAGTGTTGCCTCTTCTCATGCCTCTGCCCCCTGTCCAATCTCAGGTTCGCTTCATTACAGACAGAGCATGTTGGACATGGCATGTGTGTTCAGCATGATCTTCAGAGGCTTCAGATCCCCATGCGTCAGGTTTTTATCATCAACTTCAGATTTGCAGATTTAGCCTCATGTCAGCATATAGGGTTTCAGAGATGCCCTGAACCAGAAATTTAATTGTAATTAAAATGCAAATAGAAAATCGCAGTGTCATTAAAATGTACATGAATTATCGTGTGTAATCATAGCGGTACTGATAATGCTCTTTGAGTCCCTGAATGCCTTTCTAGTCTTTTTATTGAAGCTGCACTCCAGCTAGAAATTTCAGCCAGCTAACCGCTATGATAAGTGAGAGCAAAGAGAGCTAGCTGCTTACATAACCAAGGGACGGATACTGTAATCATCACAAACTAGCATATTTAGGGAAATATAACTGAAGGACTAAATACCTACAGGACTTTCACCAGATAAGTGGTATGGAATAATATTCCTATATACTATTTTGAATCAGTTTTCATCACAGATTTTGTATATTTACAGCAAGTCAAACATCCATTGATATATTTCTGTGTAATAATGTAATTCCAATAGCAGTCAGTAGCTGAAATAAATAATTTAGTGAACAAGAATGATGCCCCCAGTCCAGCGTCCTGGTACTGGATTCCAGCCTTGGGGACAGTAGTGGTTAAGTCAGCTGTTAAATTTGCACAGGACAGGACAGTCTAGTTTGAGCAAGTCAGAAATTCAACAGACATATTGAGCATTTGCTTAGGTTTGCTTGGAAACTAATGAATCGGCTTTTCAGAATTAGCTAAGTTTGAAATCCTGCTGACCACCCAAGACTTCACTGGGGCATTCAAGGGAATAAAGTATTATCCCTGGAAATTAAATTACCTGTAGGAGATTTAAGTGTGTATGTGTTGACATTATTGTATATGGTCACTCTCAGCCTGGGGGATTACTGTTCATTTTAGCAGGCCAGAAGCCTTGTCATGATGATCCAGTGATAATGAAAAGCATTCAAAATCAGGTGCTATGATTTGTTAACAAAACTTCATCTTTTAACACAAATGTAGATTATAAGAATATTTTCAAAATACAGTCCTTTAAAGTACTGTTTGCAGAAATCATGCATGCTAATGATGATGTCATGCAGTTAGTTGTACAGCGGACCCAACTGTTGTCTATTTATTAAGAGTGATTCTGGTTAAGTTAATTTCTCAATCGTACTAAGGCAAAGGTCACAAGCTTATGTCCTTGGTCTATCTGTTGGGATCCCTGTGTTCAGGAACACGAGACTATGTGCCGCCACATAGACTGTTCTGATGGTTTAGGGGAGACTATGAGCCCGCAGCTGCATAGTGGAAACAGCCACACTCACTTTATACCCTTGCATGTGCCTCAGTTCCTCTCCACGAAACCTTGAAACTAGATTTATATCATTGTATTGGAAGCCGGAGATTCACACAATGAAATAAAATGGTCTGAAAATTCCTTACCAACAAATTAAGTGTAAAAATGCAGAATCATGGGGAATATTGAATGTGCATTGTGTTCATTTTCTGCACATAAGACTGCTAATGACCTGAATTTGAATGTCACCCTCCAGCTGAGCTGTAAAGCTCAGCATGATGAGAAGTGATATAGAGGGCCAGACTGATAAAAAATCAGCACACAGGTGAGGGTCCCCTTAATAGCTCAGCTGATAGTCTCAGTAATGGACAAGGGCAATATTGGATCACCATTGAACGATTCCCCTTGATGAATATGGGGATTTGGTACAAACCCAAAGCAAACAGAGGCTCTCAGACATTCAATCCTCAAAACTGCACATACTGTTATAGAGTACCAGTGTCTAAAGCCATGGTAACCACCTTTTACCCCATTTACAATTTACCCCAATTTAATCTGGAATCTATGGCAAAGGGGATCTGAGCGAGGATGTCTTTAGGATACCTATGTCAGAATAAACAGGATTGATGACTTGGGCTTTGACTAGTAACCCGCACGCACGAGTGTATGCATACTGTGTATATATACACATACACACACACACACACATTAATTTTATTATTTTTATTAATGTATTTGTTTGTTTTAATCCATAGAGGAATGTGACAAGTAGCAGTGTGCAGGGTGTTTACTGAGAGCTGTGGGAACACATCAGTTCATTCTGGTTGTCTGTGTTGCTAATTATAATCATTGACACAGACAATACACATTCAGTGCCCCCTCCCGCATGACACAATGTGATTTAGGAAAACAAAAAAAGGACTCAGAGAAGGAGTTATGTAGTTTAACAGGCATTGCACACTGGCCTTCCTGGTAGGACAGATATCGCATAGGCTGTTGGAAGAAGGACAGATAGATGAGCAGGAAATGTATTACATATAAACATGAATATATGTAGATGTAGCAACACTGACATTAGTTTCAAGGTGAAAGTCAGGTGTGATGAAGATTTTTGGTAGAAAAAAGGCATTATTAACATTATTGACATCTCATTAATTGAAAAAATGCTTTTGTCTAGGGCAGTACCACAGGAAAACGTAAAGTATATTTACTGTAATGTGCTATTACTGTTACATATATACAAGAGAACATTTAACCAGTTAGATTGAACTAAAATGTCTGATCTGTCTGATTCTAAAATTATATAGAGATAATCTGATAAATACCATAATGTTAGTAAAATGTAATAAGCAATATTAACTAATATAGTTGTATTTGCTAGTGGTTGAGATACCATAAAGTTTGGTAGCATTGTTGCTGTCTCTCATTAGAAAAATAAATTACAAAGTCCATTGTCTGTAAAATCCCAGAACTATCATGAAATTACTCAGACTGTAACTCACAAGTTGGTATGTGTCCAGTGTCTGAAAGCTACTGAATAATTTTGTTGCCAAGGAACTATAAACATGTGCAGAATAAGCTTATATTAAATGTCAGCACATCACAGTCCACATCCAGTCCCTCAATTCATTCCCCCCTTTCCCACAAGTCCGGGTGGAAATGCGTGTAATTTTCAACTGGAACTTCTGAGCACTGCCAGACCCTGTTCATTGTTGATAATGCAGCACATAGACACCGGTTCACATAGACACCTGAGGGGAAAAATATGACATGCACACTTATGACACTCCAGAGTTACACTTATTTCACACATCTAAACTGTGTGGAAATTCAGCAACATCAGTATATGGCTGTTGCCTGGACTGTCAGATAAAGGGTATTTCATTAATATTGGATACATTAGAATGGATTTGTATTCACTGCTCAGTCAAAATGGTAACAAAGCAATACCTTCACAAGTCCATTTTTACATAAATCAGGATGACTGTGTCAACACCACTGTCAGCCGGAAAAGTCACGTGAAGAGGAAGACATCTGTTCAACTGGCTACGATGGTTTACATTTACCGTCACGTTCATCCTCTATTTTCATCTTTCCCACTATTCTGTCGATATAAAGTGCTGAATGACTGAAATTGCTTATGATAATATGGATGATGTGTTTGGCATCTTAGTAACTTAAACTGACTTGTCTTGCTTACAGGTTTTCCAGACTGCCTGGAATCAGCTTTCAGATTTTGGCTTTTCTCCTACTGAAGAGACAAAAACAGTCCTAGCAAGATCAGCCTTTAGGGATGGGGAGCTCTGAGAGGGCCGACGTGATCCGAAGCAGGTTTTTCCCATCAGTCCAATATTAAAGCCTAAAGAAAGGTGATTGGACGGTGGAAGACAGAGATCCCGCCTTCGCCTCATGCAGCATTGGAACATGTCAAGGCCCCGGGGATGTGTATGGCTACCGTTCACCTTCACCCCCATCTGCATGATGCTAAATGTCAATCTGATTTTCTGGATTGCAGCCCTGGCTGTGAGGTTCACTATTGTCAACTGTCACCAAGCACACTATACTATTGTCACAACGAACTATGGAAAGCTGCGTGGATTAAAAACCCCATTGCCGAATGAAATCCTTGGGCCTGTGGAGCAGTACTTGGGGATCCCTTATGCCGCTCCACCTACAGGGGAAAGAAGGTTTCAGCCTCCTGAACCTCCCATTTCATGGCGTGAGATCCGCAATGCCACCCAGTTCGCGCCTGTCTGTCCCCAGTACCTGGAAGACAGGTTTTTGCTGAACGATATGTTACCTGTCTGGTTCACAGCCAGTTTGGATACAGTGGTTACCTATGTTCAGGACCAAAATGAAGACTGCCTTTACCTAAACATCTATGTGCCAACGGAGGATGGTAGGTGACTGTTTGCCAGATAGTCAATGTCATTTTGAGAATGCGTGTCATTGGTTCTTAATTAGTGCATCTAATAGATATACTGATTAATTATGCTAAATTTTTGTGAGCTTCCTTAGCCATTTGATGCACATATCAGGAAATGGTGAGCTGGATCTTGATCTGTGAGTTTTTGGCGAATACTGAAAACATTTGTGCAGTTTCATTGGTATCTGCTAAGCATGTACATCACTGAGCTGTTTTGGCCTTGCATGATGACTGGCTTCCCCATGGAGGTGCTTAGGAAGGGCAGCGGAGAATTGAATATGAGAAATATTCAGCATATGCAATCTAAGCAAACCAAGGTTTGAACATTTCATAAATTGCAAAAAGATTATCACCATGTACTTTCAGAAAATGACAAGGCTTTGTATTGTGGCAAAGGAGATGCCGATTGTAAGCACTGCTACATGCCATCATTATCTGGGCTACATAGTGTCAGGGATCACACGTGCTGATTTAACTCTCTGTCAGCTGATGCCCTAAATAATTGACTCCCTCCCCCCACCCCAACAACACACACAGGCCACAGCCTATACATTTTACCACATACAAATTTAACCACTAGGAATTACAAATAAACAGTGGAAAGAAGTTTGCATATCAGAGGCTTGGTTGACGTTGCATGCCACCAAATGGCACATTTCCACATAAACGGCACGTAACTATATAAATGGAACAGGATTATTTTTTAAATAATGTGTCCGCTCTAATATTTATAACACAGAGTTGTCAACTTTGGTGAGCTGGCTGGCGTTGAGACGTCTGCACATGTATTTACATATATGTAAGAATTTTATCATCGGCTAAATAGTCTGTAGGGTTTGCAAAGCACCCCAATGCTTTTGATGTGCCTAATTTTAAGTTTATAATTAAATATAGATTTGCTGCAAGATTTCTTGTGTGAGGGTGAGAATCTAATAGTGTGTCATGCCAGATGTGTGAGAGTTGGCAACCCTGCATTTATACGTACAATTCAGCAGAGATAAAATCGACATACAATTAATGCACCATCACATAGAACATGGATTGACATCCATGCCCCGGTACCTAGGGAAGCTGGCCAATCACTTTAAAGCTTTTACAGCATCGGCGTTCGATCCTTCGTCTGGGTGCCTGGCCTTCTCTGTGGCTGCTCCAGCCCTCCAGCATCCACAGGATCGGCTCCTAAATCAGGCATGTAAATTGACCTCGAAAAAGGCAATGGTACCTGTCTTTTCTCTATTAAAATTCAAGAAGTTTGGAAATTAATTGCCTAGAGGACAAATACTGCTCTTCTCTTAGTGAGGACAGCTGTTAAGTGGCTCTCTATGGATGGTTTTCAGACGCATCCTTTGAACTAAGGCCTCCTGAAGGGATTATATCTCTGGGCTCCTCAGGGAATCCCTTTGCAGCAGGTGGAATCCATTGAAAGGTTAAAGGAGGTCTGCTCTACTCTGCAGCTCCCCACCTGTACCCAGAGTAACCCTCAAATGGAGAGTTCTGTTGTTTTCTAAAATTGTGCCAATGACTACAGTTGCAACATAAGATTATACAATGTTATGATCATTATTACAATTATAATAATTGTAAATGCGTACATAGGTTAAATGGAATTGAACAATATGTATAGCTCCATACTCTCCACAATATGGGTTAAAAGTGTAACACGGTAGAAATATATTTAATTATTATGATATGCATGATATACTTTAAATAGAATTTGATCTCTGGACAAAAAGCAAGATTAAAATTAAGTGCCCAGGAAAATCTTTTGCTCTGAATCTCTATAATTCGGACAAATCACCTTGAAAAACATTGAATTGTGATTAAATCTCTTTCCCATGTCAAGCTGGTCAAAACAGCCCCTTGCTGATTGGGCTGTTGGAAATAAGAGGATGTAGGTTTGTTTGAATGAAGGATATTTACCAGGAAGTTAATTTTTCTGCCTTTTATAAGCCACTCATCAAAATGACCAAGGCGTGAAGGCTTTGTCTAGCTTTTCAGTCAAAGGATGTAATTATAAGGCATAACATGATAATTATTTTAATTGTAATGTACTAATCACTCCTTCAGTTTGAAAGAGCTTAAATTTTCAGTGATCTGTTAGTATCTGCCCATTAATGTTAAGTGAGAAGAACTCCCCTTTTGATGAAATGAAGAAAGTAATTTAAGAAAGTGCTCACAATACAATACACGTTCCAAAAATATCTTATCCCTATTCCTCTTCAGGGGATTATATAATGTTGTGTACAGATCTTATTATACATTTGTGATGTTAATGGTAGCTTACATTACAGTGGGTCAGCAGGACTGTTACACATAATAGGCTGAAATAAGGTAATGTGGCCAGTAAAAAACAATTAGTGAATAATGAGTGATGCTGTTCCAGTGACGTGAGGGATACCACATTCCAAGAGGACAGCAGAAAGACTTAGGTTTTTTCTATCTTAATTATGGCAGCACTATGACTTCACACCTCTAAAATCATATAGGCGAGTCAGTGACTGAATTTGCCTGTAGTCTGTGCACATGCACGTGTACCCTCTCATGAAATCCCATGAGGGCATGCTGTGTGTGCTATGCATTCTGGGATTGGATGGTCATGACCCTGTACTGGATAAGAGGTTAGAGAAGCTGCATGGAATCAAACCTCCCACCGTCTGCATATTGAATTCAGGGGGGTAGAGATTTGTCTGCTGGGAGAGGTTGGGTGGGAGTGGGGGGTTGGTGGTAAAATTTGATGACCATCTGGGCTTTTAGTGGTTGAATTTGGTGGAGCGGAGGGGAGGGGGGGGTGTTGCTGGCAATAAAAGTTTACTATTGATGTGGCATGACAGTCTTATGAAACATTGCACATCCATCCAGACTCTGAGATCTTTGCAGCCCCTCCCTACAAATTTGAACTTCTGCACCAATTCTGTCATCTAGAAGCATTTTTTCCACTTTATTGCTGTTTGCACCATTATTGCCAACGTTACCAGTACTCATCATTTATCCCTTATATTTATTTATTTATTTATTTACTCCTACGTACCACTTATGTGCTCTGCCGCTTCCATAATTGCTCATTTTGAATGTTCCATCAACGTTGCGTGTCAGTTTTGTTTTCTTGTCTATCTATGAACTTCACATATAAATGTCACGCCGCAGTTCGGGGGAACATTCCGCATCACTGTGTGCAGGGTACTGAATATGGTGGGTGTGACACTGAAGCCTCACTTAACTTGAGTCATGTGCAGGTTTTGTGGGGGCTGCTGCTTGTGGGAAGCTGTCTTGTGAGTTGGGATGTATGTGCAATGGACACAGGAATGGGACCTGGACAAATGTAAAAAAAAAAAATAAAATAAAATAAAATAAAAAAAAAATATATATATATATATATATATACATATATATAATAGCAGCACTTTGCCTTTGGAATAATAATAATGTATTTTGAAGCAATATCATGTCATGTTGTTTATATTAAATTGCATCAGTACTCTGCCATTAACCTGTACCCTCTGAGCGGTCTGTGCAGACACAATGACATTCAGCTATCTGCCTGATTACTTTACCTTTAATTGTTCTGATCCGTGACCTGCCAAACAGTGATGCGTGCCGTACATTGTCTATTTCCAAATATTTTACCTTTAATACTTCCTGCATATTTTCAGATGCATATAGGCCTACTTAATTTCCTGGAATGGAAGCACCTGGATCAACAGCAACACTCCAAGCATAGATACAAAAGAATAACAGATTTGGACTTAACTCTTTTTCTTTACATGGATTACGCTCATCAATGTCTCCCTGAAGATTTCATGCTGAGACTAGCATCTTATCTCCCATTGGATTAGTGTGTATTAGCATGATATTAGCACAAACTGTGTTGAAATTTCATGCCAAGAATTAGCTTAATTGAAAAACAATTCTAACACTAAGAACAATGTGTCTATTGATGAGATAGCATGTATGGAAAATGAGATATGTGTTTTGGAATATAATATTTAGTTTGACTGATTGAATAAATGTTAATTGTAAATAGTTCACTCTGTATCCTTGAAGCAAACAACAAAGATTTCAAAATGGAAAACAGGATAAATCTGAGGCCAGGTTGTATATAAACTTTCTAGTATGAGAAGGTGCTTCTAAAAGCAATTATACTATTTTAATGATTGAAATGTTATGCCTTCTTCGTGTCATTTGCAGAAATTTTAAATGTACACATGGATTATTTTTTTGTACTGTTCCAATAGCTATATGCAGTCCATTACACAGAGATCTGCAGATCAGACTCAGAGGGTTTTTTCCCAGACCAAAACAGATTTTTGTAATTATAATGCAGAATATAAAAATTATTTAACAATTACTAACCAAATGGAAGTCTTTCAATGAAATAAACTGAGGTGTGATTATTCTATAGTGTAAATTGTAACCTTAATCTGTATTGCACATTTGAGGTTATGCACTATTCTGGTCACCCTCGTTTGAAAGTAATATGCATGCAGGAAAAGACCTTTAAGGAGGCTCTGTCTCTGTTCTACACTATAAAAAGATCCCCAAATGCTCATTACAGGCTGGGACTTGACAAGTCGTTTGCCATTAAGTGAAATGGAGAACCGTAGTAAAAGTCCACAATTGCCTCCATAAGGATGACAGCTATCAATGCTTTTTGATTAATTGTGTGAAATGGATGTTGATCGACAGTGGAAAAAAAAACAGGTTTTAAATTTAGCCATACCTTTTCTCAGGTATCACTTGCAGTGTTGTAATGTAATTATTGGAATAGTAGGACGAATGGTTAATTGGTGGGGTTCTTGGACTCCACTGAGGAACGTGCAGAATGGCTCTGGGAGAGCAGATACTGCTTCCAAAAGCACTGGAGGTGCCGAATGTGACTATGGGGATAAAGATACCCACTTTAATATGAGACCAGGACTTGCAAATGACCTTCATGTGCAGCCGAAGTTTCTGGAAAAAACAGCAAAACATTTCATTATTGTAATTATGTTTGTGTAGCCATCAAATGGTTTTGTTGCCCCTCATTACACATCATCTGCATGTTAAAGGTAATCTTTACCCATTTCACATCCAGTCAACCCAAAGGGTCACCGTCATGATGTAAGAAGTAACGATGGTGGCCAGGATGAAGGCATTTTTGAAAGAATTTTAAAATTAAAAATGCTCCATATTGGTGGATGAGCTTCTTTTTTTCCAAGTGGCATTTTTTTGTTT
Organism: Stomatorhinus ivindoensis; assembly: GCA_019775895.2. NCBI lineage: Eukaryota > Metazoa > Chordata > Actinopteri > Osteoglossiformes > Mormyridae > Stomatorhinus > Stomatorhinus ivindoensis. The sequence continues at coordinate 36,436,551 of JABFEB020000001.1, read as the reverse complement.
TTATTCCTCTGTTTTCCACACTCAGTGGACCCTTTAGATTACATATTTAAAACTTTTTTTTGGAGAACGTACGAATGCAATCATTTCCTTTTGAGATGTTGACTCTGATAATGTGTAAGCAAAGAAATAAAATGCTCTCCCCTCATACTGAATGAAATTCACTTGCTGTGTGAGAAGTTTAGCTATTTATAAGCGATTGCATGCATTCCAATCCATCCCATTTAATAGGTGCTTATTAACTTACTGCTTCAGTAGCTGCTTACTGAAATTTGAACCCTGACCATTATCTTCAGAAAAGAAACACCTCTGTTTACAACTTTGTACCTCTACATAGATATCCCACATTCTATATTGACATGAACAGCATGCTACTTTGCGTGGACATAACATATGCTACAAAATTATTGCCATTACCAGAAAGCTACTTGTCTTCTAATGTATATAAGAAAGCTAGTGGAAAATGTACTGCTTTGTTGCGCTATAACAATATTAGATTACATTTTGAAAATATTTTTGCATCATATCAATATACCGAAGCTTGATGTTTCATACATGGTACTGCTGGATATGGCTTGAGGCATTGTATGGGAAGAGCAGAGTAAAGTCATATATACTCACTAGATAGCTGAGTACTTCCTGATAGTGGCCGATAAAGCCCATTCCTCTTAGCTGGAATAAAAGTGAACTTCTTCAGATGCCTTAAGCACATTATAAACCGTGATGCCCCACATACCCATAATTATGCAAGATACCTCTGATTCAAGAGCAGCTAATCATGCCCCCTGACTGTTTGAACATCTGCAGAATTGCTAGGCCCCCTCTAGGTTAAATCTAACCAATAGAATATGCTATATTAACCCGGTTGCTGCAGCAACAGTCCTTTGTATTTAATTTCCTTTCCTTTTCATCCAATCAAAGGTTTAAGAGACACTTCACTGCAGAATGTCCGCCTTCAGAGATTTTTACATGTTATTGCAGCAGTATATTCCTACTGATGAGGGAGACTGCTGACTTGGCATGTTCAGTAGAGCCATTCAGATCTTTCTGGATTGCCTGGTTTCATTTGGTGTGTGCGTGTCAGCTGCGGTGTGTGTCCTTCCAACTGATATGTGATTGAATTAGAGTGGAAATTCAGCTCCCCCATCCCCCGTTTGGTGTCCCGTGTTTGGAGGCATGCGAATGTATCATCATTCTGCCCACAGCGGGAAAGATGAATGCTACAGAACAGTCTGCCACAAAGCCATGGCCCTCAGTTTTGGAGAGCATGAAAGTCATATTTTTCCTGTTTAATGTGTCATGTTGTGACAGGTAAGAAATACCATAAGAAATGTGTTATTTGTGTTGTTCTTAGCTCATGCGGCAAAATAGCATATTGCTGTTTTATTCTGCCTTACCAGAGAAAATGTAGGAAGCCCACGTAAATATTCCAAAAGCAGATTCCTCACGTGTATAACAGTTTTGTTTGCCATGTGAGAGACTGACATCACTTCCAGGGTATCCCCTGCCCTGTGCAATGTGACAGACTGGCATCCCACCTAGCATGACCTCTGCCCTGTACCCTTTGAAGGACCTGAATCCTGTCCTGGATGTCCCCTGCTCTACACCCTGTGACAGACTGGCATCCTGTCCTGGGGGTCCCCTGCTCTACACCCTGTGACAGACTGGCATCCTGTCCTGGGGGTCCCCTGCTCTACACCCTGTGACAGACTGGCATCCTGTCCTGGGTGCCCCTGCCCTACACACTGTGACAGACTGGCATCCTGTCCTGGGTGCCCCTGCCCTATATGCTGTGACAGACTGGCATCCTGTCCTGGGGGTCCCCTGCCCTATATGCTGTGACAGACTGGCATCCTGTCCTGGGTGCCCCTGCCCTATATGCTGTGACAGACTGGCATCCTGTCCTGGGTGCCCCTGCTCTACACCCTGTGACAGACTGGCATCCTGTCCTGGGTGCC
>JABFEB020000001.1:36397661-36419114 GCA_019775895.2 Stomatorhinus ivindoensis | reverse complement strand
TCTTTGGACTGTGGGGGGAAACCGGAGTACCCGGAGGAAACCCCACGACGGCACAGGGAGAACATGCAAACTCCACAAACATGGAACCCAGGTCCCAGAGGTGTGAGGCAACAGTGCTAACCACTGCACCACCATGCCGCCCCTCAGACATGCACTGTTACATATATTATAAAGGAAATTTGTTCTATTTGACTTACATTCTCATTTTTAGTTATTCACTCAACTTTTCAATGTTTAACAAGAATAAAAAATTCTGCAGCTTATCAAAAATGTGGAAAACATCTGTGGTCTATGAAAACTTGACTAGTAGTGTATATACAGATACAGTGTAGATTTTATAAATTCATGTTACAGTATTTTACAGAGGTATAATGTATGTGCTGTTAAGAGTTCTGCACACCAATAATAGAATAACAGTTATCAGAGATACAGTATATGGACAAAAGTATTGGGACACCTGGCCATTTCAGCTGCAGGAACTTTTAAGACATCCCATCCTAAAATCTGGTCCTCCCTTTGCAGCTATATCAGCTGCCACTCTTCTGGGAAGGGTTTCCACAAGAATTTGGAATGTCTGTTGGAATTTTTGCCCATTCTTCCAGAAGAGTCCTTGTGAGGTCAGGCACTGATGTTGGACCTGAAGACCTGACTCTTAGTCTCTGTTCTAGTTCATCCCAAAGGTGTTTCATGGAACAAACTCACCCAGCCTTGTCTTTATGGACCTTGCTTTGTGCAGTGGGGCACAGTCAGGATGGAACAGAAGAGGGTCTTCCCCAAACTTCCCACAAAATGGGAAGCATTGAATGGCCCAAACTGTCTTGGTATGCTGAAGAGTTCCCTTTAGTGGAACTAAGGGGCCACACCCAACATTTGAAAAAAAAACCCATACCACAGACTTGTCCACCAGACTGCCAGACAGCGAAGCATGATTTGTCACTCCACAGAACATCTTTCCACTGCTCCAGAGTCCAGTGGTGGCGTGCTTTATACCACTCCATCCAACACTTGGCATTGCACTTGGTGATATGAGGCTTGCATGCAGCTGCTCAGCCATGGAAGCTCGTTCCTTGAAGCTGCTGGCACACAGTTTTTGTTCTGGGGTTAATGCCAGAGGAAGTTTGGAACTCTGCAGTTATGGAGTCAACAGAGCATTGGTGACTTTTATGCATTATGTGCCTCCAGCACTTGGCGACCCCGCTCTGTTACTCTACACGGTCTGCCATTTTGTGGCTGAGTTTCTCTTGTTCCTAAACACTTCCACTTTTCAATAATATCACTTACAGTTGATCTATCTAACAAGGAAGAAATTTCGCATATTGACTTATTGCAAAGGTAGCATCCTATGACAGTACCACGGTTGAATTTACTGAACTCTTTAGAACAACCCATTCTTTCACCAATGTTTGTAAATATGATTACATAGCTAGGTGCTTGATTTGATACACCTGTGACAATCGGTCTGAATGTAAATTAACTTAATGATGAAGAGGTGCGATCCAATACTTTGGTCCATTTAGTGTATATTTCAATTCAAATTCTTCTACAAGCCAATTTTTTCCCTTTTTTTTCCAGAACCATTTTTCAGAAGAACGTTCTGGAAAAAAAATATTTCTTGCCACAGCCAGAAAAAGATTCCTAACAGTGCCACCAAATTATGTTACAAATCTGAAGAATGACTTCACGGTTTGGAGCTGCTTATTCTACCTTTTGACCTAGGCAAGTCACCATCATGCAGAGAACCATACCGAAATTTTCTGTAGTCTTGAAGTTGTATCAAAGATGATGTCTATAATATATTAATATCCATTAATCTCTCTGTCAGACCATATATCCAATACAGGGTCACAGTGTGATTCTAAATAAGACAATTTATTCAGAGGAAGAAATTCCATTTCAGAATGCTTAGGTCAAAGTTCCCAACCTAACAGAAATGCTGTGGAAAGATCTGAAGTAATAATTATATATGTGCATTTAGGTTATGAAAGTTATCACATGCTGGAGCTATAGTATGAACATATGCATATGGATTATGAATTAATCTAATGAGATTAAATGAAAAAAATCAGATAAAAGACTTATGCAGTTTCTAGCTGCAGTTGAATTAAATTGAAGGATTCATGACTCCTTTGTGAGAATTGAACCAGTCAAGGGAAATCTAACTATTGCAAGCCAGGATTTCCATACAAGGCTAATGTGCCAAGACCGTCAACTCTCACAGAAAGGCCTTGCAGTGAACAAAGCCCTCCTTTAACCTTTATATTTCCATTTTTTCCTTTTTCAATATTCAGCACTTATTTTGTATTGTGAAGGGGCACCTGCTTTTAAAATCTTTCAGACTATATGTTTTATTCCATTATTGAATCTCCTGTAATTTTCAAGGATTTAAATGGTTACCACAGCAACAGCCTGTGCAATTTAAAATGACCTTTTATCTTATCCTTTGGTTTATTACATATGTTCTGTATTAATTTACAGAAATTGCTTTGAAATTGTATTTAAGTTGTATTTAATAAGTAATGAATGACCTTGAGAATAACATTGCATACTTTAACTGAAAAAAAGTTATATTTGATGAAGTCATTAATTTTATTACCTAACAATAAAAACAAAATAATATACATAAAGCATATTTTGTGTAAGCAGACACTATCTTGGAATTATCTCCACCTGTTTTGCATAGTATGCCAGAAGGGCTTTTCCCCTGCAAAAATAATTTACTTAAAATCTCCTCAATCATAATTGCATGGATTTCATGCTGAGAAAAAATTACAAGTAATCTGTTACAGACATTAAACAAGCCGAGATATTTTCACCTCCCCATTTGTGGCTTTAGTCATACGTGGCTCATTTCAAAGGTCAGGAACTGCAGAGTCCCTCTACTTCCCGCTAGTCCTGTCAAAACGCCTTTGATTTATGGTGATATCTTTCACACTAAAATTGGTGCCACTGTGGGGTACAGATATTGCCCTAAAATTATCCTCCTAAAAAGAGATAATGAATTCATCTTCTTAGTCTAATGTTGAATCACCCTTTTTCTATCAAAACCACATATATGTACCTTAGGCAAAGTAAATGATGAAGTCGCAGATAAAATGAATAAATCAACTTTGAACACATAACTGATCCAATAATACCATAGTAAAATATCTTTTTACTTCTAGAGAATCTAAAGAATCAAACAACAAATATTTACAATTTAAGCACTCTGGAATACACATCGCTTTATTCCCATTCAACCATATTTTACGTATATCTGTAGCTGAATTTATAGTAGTATTATTAATTACAGTACCAATTGACTGAATGGTGTGAAATTCCAAATGTGGTTATTGTGGAGATCTCTGTAGAGGTCTCATGCAGGCGATGGCCTCTGGCAGTATTACTGGTGTGATAATGTACACAATATACATTTTGCTGATTTGTCACAAAACCACATATTTGCTGTTAGCTAAAGGAAATCTCCTGAGTTCCATTTTAATTCAAGATAGTATAAATAGTGCTAGCTGAGGTTAAGGGGCACATTTTGTGTTTTATGCTCTCCTCTTGTGCATGACGAAAAGAGGATTTAAATTTTTCTGGAAACAATCATGTAAACTCATTACTTAGCTCTTACTAGCTATGGTTTAGGCATTATCTAATTTAATTTTGTACATATTTGGACTACGTGTTATATATTTACTATGTTTCTTAAAAGCTGTTTGCCCATTTATCCAGAAGAGTCTGTGTGAGGTCAGGCACTGATGTTGGATTTGAAGGCTCATTAATGAATTTATGCTCATTTTAGATAACAAGAGGCATTACTTTTAGAAATGCACTGCTGTGGATTGTGTATGAAAAATATCTCATAACTCATTATGATGCTATATTTCTATATTTCCCCTTTATAGTTGTTTTCTAGACTTTTGTTAACTAGACTTTTTTTTGTCATTAAACATTCATTAAAAAGACACAGAACACATGATTGGATGGCTGAATGGATTTAGGGACACATGGATGGATGGGATTACAATACAGTGATTATTCTAAAAAAAGTGGGATATTGTTGCATGTGTTCATTTGAAAACATGTAAAGATTTTAAAGATATGCTGGCTTTGGTTATTCAAATGTGCATTATAAAAGTTTGCATTGATTATTATCAGAGGCAAACCTAATTATTCTATGCAAAATTATACTCCTCAGAACGACAGCTATTACAAGGGCCAATATGTTAATATAGAAAAGCCAAAGTGTTTAGCATAATAAGAACAAAGTTATTAGGCTGTCTTTTGATTTTGCCAGGTCTTCACCGGAACATGAACGTCTATGTCATTTACTTATTCATTTGTTTTGCAGGATTTTTAAGCACGGGGGATCAAGCTGCAAAAGGAAACTATGGATTACTCGATCAAATTCAAGCACTGAGGTGGATCAAGGAAAATATCCAGGCTTTCAAAGGGGATCCGAAGAGGGTTACGATTTTTGGATCTGGTGCTGGAGCGTCTTGTGTAAGCCTGCTGACACTGTCTCACTACTCAGAAGGTATGCTACGTCTCTTTGATGCACGTCTGATAACATCTGTATACCTCAGCACCAATAAATGCACACAGAGATGAAGACACGAGAAATGTAAAATGTCTTTAACCAATGAACCACAACATGCAGTCAGGATACTCTGATTTTCTCACTAATGTGAGCTTACGTCCAGCAATGATCTGGCTACCTGTACCCTACCGAAAGCCTTGAGCTTCTTGGAACAGGCCCACAATCCTATACTAGAAAATCAATAGCAGTAAATGGATGAAGATAGTTGCTTGTAAACTAAACATGAAACATAAGTGTCTTAAAGTGCTATGTGTCATTTCACAGTATAAACTACATGTATGTTAAGTATTTACAGAATTCATCATATTTACAGAAGAAACAAAGCACACATTAACATGGAATCATTCTGTCTTTATAAAAAATGGTTTGGTAAAGAGAAAAGGAATTTGACTTGCTGGCTTTTTAACATCTATTATGTTACAGACACAATGGATTGTGGTAGGAAGTATGAACTGTGTTTTAGTATAAAGAGTCACCAAAGTAGTGTGTCAGAATTCATCACAACAGACATTGAACACTCTGTTCAAAGAAATAAAGTCAGAATCCGTATGTTAGTTTATCAGAGCATGAAATGATGTTACAGTCCCTGGATTTTCAGCTGCATGAATAGAGTGTGGTCACAGATAGAAAAGGGTACATTGACATTATGTTACACCCATTTAGGATTGCTGTATTTTTTTATCAAGAGCCACTTATGTGAATGTAAAGGTCATACGATTCTATTACAGGCAGCATGCTCAATGTCACCTGCCCCAACCGCACCCTCCACACGCTGCATGCGATAAAATGTGGATCAGACTATACTGCCACTGTCACATTAACTTAATGCAGCAAGCTTCTATTAATACAATATGGTACTTTCATCACATCACAGGTTTTATTGTGTCAGAGGCTCGTCTTCACCTTAGCTGTCGCTGTGTAGTGTTCTGGAAAACAACTTTGCCCTCTGTAAGCTTGTTATGTGGCTATACTGCAGATTTGCCTCTCAGTTTATCAATCACATACCAAACGGTGCATATAGTACACTAATTGCACAGAAGCATCTTTCTGAGCACAGATTGCGAATGCACACTTTCCAGAGAACTACATGGTGATACTGCAGTATCTCCAACTGAAACCTGAATTTACACCTTTGGGATGAAACAGAGGGCTGAATTAGGACAAGACCAAGGCAGGGGTAAAGCTTTAAAGGAGGAATAGAGGACAGTGTGACCGGAAATTATTGGAAACGTTTCTTGATGCACTGAAACAGTTTTTAAAGTTGCAGCGTGAGGCACTCTGTTTCTTGGAGTAATAACCCACAGAAACCCTATCTCCTGTAACAGGATAGTGTTTGCTGTATTTGGCTGCGACAGTAGGTTCATTCCTGTGGGCAAAATGAATTATTACAGATTAGCCTACATGATATATGACTCTTGCTTTCATGATGTCCTTTCGTCAGATCTGACACTACAAAGTATGTCTATCACAGGATCTCATGAGTATTATAATTTATTTGTTTCATTGTTAGAGCTCTGTATTCTTAAGGGATACATTAAAGGTAATGTATTACCATGAACACAAGAGAGATGATCTTCAAAGCCGAAGTGCACAGCATGGCCCATATCCGAAGAATACTTTGCTAACATGCTGCCTGTTTACAAGAGAACAGCTTATTTATTTTTTGTTATGATATGCTCCATATTATCCCTCAGTTCCAGAGTTGGATAGTTCAGGTCCAGAAAGTAAAAATCCAGACCAAGATTTTGTTTCAACCCCCCAGTTGAGTACTCTGTGACTGTGACTCGTTATGCTCAACTGGTTGGTTGAAACAAACCTTCATCTGGATTTTTACTCTCTGGACCTGAACTATCCACCTCAGCTCATACTATTGGATGTATTACAGTAAAATGCTTCTGCTTGCACTTGTGAGAATTCAATACAAAATACTTTAACAAAATAATGAAGGGAATTGTTAGGATTATGGTTTTAACAGTCACTTTGTCTCTCAGATCTTTTCCAGAAAGCTATCATCCAGAGCGGAACGGCTTTGTCCAGCTGGGCAGTGAACTACCAGCCTGCCAAATACACCCGGATGTTGGCAGAGAAGGTTGGCTGCAACATGCTTGACACCATAGCCTTGGTGGAGTGCCTACAGAGCAAGAACTACAAAGAGCTTATAGAGCAGTACATCACTCCTGCAAAGTACCACATCGCCTTTGGGCCCGTCATTGATGGAGATGTCATCCCGGATGATCCACAGATCCTGATGGAGCAGGGAGAGTTCCTGAATTACGACATTATGCTGGGGGTCAATCAGGGCGAGGGCTTTAAATTTGTGGATGGAATTGTGGACAGTGAGGATGGCGTGTCGGCCAATGACTTTGATTTTGCAGTGTCCGATTTTGTTGACCACCTCTACGGTTATCCGGAGGGGAAGGACACGCTTCGGGAAACAATCAAATTCATGTACACAGACTGGGCAGACAAAGAAAACCCCGAGACACGCAGGAAGACACTGGTTGCACTATTCACTGATCACCAATGGGTGGCACCAGCGGTGGCCACTGCGGATCTGCATGCTCAGTATGGCTCACCGACATACTTCTATGCCTTCTATCACCACTGTCAAAGCGACATGAAGCCCAGCTGGGCAGACTCTGCACATGGCGACGAGGTCCCATACGTCTTCGGAATCCCGATGATCGGGCCTACTGACCTCTTCAACTGCAACTTCTCTAAGAACGACGTCATGCTCAGTGCTGTGGTCATGACTTACTGGACCAACTTTGCCAAAACAGGGTAGGTTTAATTATAATTATCAAACCAATAAAGAAAGAGTTTGGTGTCTGTGATTAGTAGATTACCTTCAGGAAATACAGAATCCCCTCTCAATATTTTTTTTTTCAAATTTAATCTCAAGGTCATATTAACATACATGTCAGTTGGATTTATTTTCCTACATTAGTAAACTGGTCATGACATAAACATTTATATACAGTATGTCGTGGCAACGTTTTAATAATTTGTTCTCATGATGTATTAAATCATGAGCACATTTTACTAATTTGTTCCCTTGTTTTAGTTACATCGTGGTCATACTTTATTAATTCGATCACGCGGTATATTAAAACGGGGGCATGTTTTACTACATAGCCAGCTTATTGCCTCATGTACAACTTTTATTTAGGCCGCTAAACATTGATCTCTACAAGCATGGTTTGTGAGCCCCCTGTTGTTGGAAGTGAGACATGAACACTCTCAGCTGGATGTTCATCTGTTTCATCAGCTTCTCTCTTTGGCTCTGTCCTTGGGTTATCTCTGGCAAGAGCCAGTAAATCCCGAAGAACACAATTATCACTTTGTCTGAAGGGTGCTTGGCCCCAGTTCCTCACATAAGCTTTGGTTTGATAAGCATTTAGCCTAACCTGGAATTATTTCATGCCATGTACAAGACTCCAGCTTTATACTAGTACTTATATTAAGTTTATGTTCTTCCTTGGGAAATGATTTGATCTACATCCTCTAATTGTGCATGGAATATATGAATGTGTAAATTCAGTGGCTGTGGCTGTCATAGGTCTTGTTCTGATATTTTAAGGCATATTAAGTTCATCACCGATGGCAGTTGGAAGGGTCTAATGATGCAGGACAATGACAGAACAGTATGGCAGGTGACAAACCAATTTGCTCCCAGCATTTTTGAGTGAAGAGGGCAGTGTTACTGCACTTCCACCTCAGCCCAGGTGTAAACAGGACATATGAAACACATTCTTCTAATGCCTCATTAAGACAATCCTTCTAGTAAATTTACTTTACTTTTTTTTGCAATGCACTCATCTACAGAATTTCTTTGGCAAGCAGTCCAAAACGAACGCAAGGTGAATTCCTTAGGATTACACACAGTTTAATGGTGATAAGACCATGATATATAACATAAAGCTCATTAATTGCATGGATTGTTCTATAATCTCATTTGCCTGTGTGCTAAGTAAATATAGAAGACAGGCAAGGAATTATGTAAAAAGTAGTTAAATTAACAGGAGCAGATGACTGACAGTAGATTTTTAAAAAGAAAATTTGCCGTGTGTTGCAATCAAAAAAGGAGTGCTTTATTTCACTATGCCTAACCCCAGCAGAGTGTAGTCAGCATCGTCCTAGATGTATAAAAGACATTGAATCTTTTATAGCCATGCTTCCATTGGACAAATCAATGTGATTTCTATAGCGCTCCCATCCAGTGCGAGGTTATTTATAGAACCTACGTCCTCCAGTGTGTTAAACTTTCAGATGAGCCACCTTGCCACAACTCCACCAAAACTGACTAACTCAAAGTTAAAGGCTGTCTTACCCTCTTTTTCATTGACTCTTTAAAATATCAGCAATAATATAAAGTGACTGCATAATGGTCCTTTTTACCCATTAAACTATCCTTTATGTTTCGTTGCATGGATTTCATCTTTACTGTATGATTAGTCAGAGAGATGTTTTTCTTCAGAAAATAGCAGCGCTATGATGCACATATCTGCATGTGAACAATGGGACCATAAAACTCACATTCATTGCAACAGCTTTCCTCTTACACTCATTTTGACTTGACGTGAGTAATTTGAAATTACATATATGACATATATAAATGATTGGGTTTTATTTCTAAAGATTGTTATCACTTTATTTCAGAGATCCAAACCAGCCAGTGCCCCAGGATACCAAGTTCATCCATACAAAACCAAACCGATTTGAAGAGGTGGCCTGGTCCAAATACAACCCGAAGGACCAGCTGTACCTGCACATTGGTTTGAAGCCACGGGTCAGGGATCACTACCGAGCCACTAAGGTCGCCTTTTGGTTAGAACTCGTGCCTCACTTACACAACATAAACGATCTGTTTCAATATATTTCGACGACAACTAAGATCCCTCCCCAGGACACGACCCCTTTCCCATACACCAAACGCCTGTCTGGAAAAACTTGGCCATCTACCACTCGCCACCCTGCCATCCCACCCGCTAACACCAAGCAGGTAACTGACCAACAAAAAACAGGGGAACCCGAAGAGTCGCTGGTCATCACGGAGAACAAGCGCGACTACTCAACGGAGCTGAGCGTCACCATCGCGGTGGGGGCCTCTCTGCTCTTCCTGAACATCCTGGCGTTCGCCGCCCTCTACTACAAGAAGGACAAGCGGCGGCACGAGTCCAACCGGCGGCCCAGCCCGCAGCGGAATACGGCCAACGACATCGCTCACATTCAGAATGAGGAGATCACGCCCATGCAGATGAAACAGCTGGAGCATGACCACGAGTGCGAGTCTCTCCAGGTGCACGACACGCTCCGACTAACGTGCCCACCGGACTACGCGCTGACCATGCGCCGCTCCCCAGATGACATCCCACTCATGACGCCCAACACCATAAACGTCTTCTCCAACACTTTGGCCGGAATGCAGTCCTTGCACACCTTCACTAGCTATGGTGGAAGCCAGAACAGTACAAACCTTCCCCACGGACACTCCACCACGCGTGTATAGCTCTTTGCAGAGGGAAAGTGGAACTGCTCACAAATCACAAGATATTATTTTGTTATATACTGTAGCCTTCATAGAATATATTGGCTGCAAACTAAAAAATATTGAAAGGATCACTATAAGTCAGATGTAATTAAACTTTACTACAGTGACACTGTCATCAGACTGGAACATCTGTTGGATCAAACCAAGGAAACAAGACATCAGAAATTAACCTTTGATCCTTCAACACACTGGTATACAGTTAAAATAAAGTATTTCTGTGCGTAGAAAGTGATATCAAGGATAACTCAGAGATATGTATGTGCCATACGTTGTATAATACGCTAGTAACAACCTACAAGGATTTTCATGTTAGTCCAGTTTTCAGACTGAAAGCTCAAGAACTTCTGCGCTGTGCCGTGAGATGGTGGCGACCAAGGCAAAAACTACCCGGTCTCAATTGTATTTATGAAACTTTGTAAAAAATGCCATGTAAATAATTGTGAGTAAAAGAAATACATAACAAAACAGACAAACATACAGAAAACTTTTATTGTTGTTTTGAGTTTAAATATAGCTTTTAGGGACCTTTTCTCTGAGTTGCGATGTAAGTAAATATAATGGTCATATGGTTTTTAAAATTCAAGCAGTGTAACTCTCTTCAATGGAAAAAAAAAGAAATTATGAGACAATGTTTATTTGAAAGCATATGCCACATTACTCAACTAATTTTTTAGTATTACCTATCATTTCTGCTGGATCTTGTTGCATGTTTGAGTATCGCTTACCGAATTTTTTTTAATCTTGTGATGCATTGCATAGTTTTATTACCATTTTCTTGTTTTCTAGCAACCTAAACACTGCTTCAGCTGAAGAAGTGACCAGCACTGTATAATTTTGACAGTGGCAGTGGATTTTGATCAACATAAGTTGGAAATGTGTGTAAAGATATATGTTATATATTTAAAATTGTCCATCGCTAGCAATATGTAAAGCATCGTGCCAGGCTTTTAATATTTTGAGTTAAAAGAATGAGAATGATTCTAAAAAATAATAGCAGTAATATCATTTATAAAAATACAGTTTAACACAGATTACCCTAATTATGCATTCAATTTGAAGACAAGCAGAAAACTGTCTCTTAAAACAAATGACTAATTTTTAGATGTGAGCAAAGGTGCCCATCATAGCCTTTGGTCCTTCAAATTTAAATAATTGCAGGGTTTTAACGAAAGGTATCAAAATATATATATATATTGTTTGTCTACTATTGTTTGCAGTTTTGCCTTAAACAATAGATGGTATTTCTGGCTGAACACCTGTATAAAGTTTTTCTGCAGCATTTTTAATAAAATATCACAATATTTTCTAACATGCACTTGTATCAACTCTATATGTATTATTGTATCTGTTCAAGGCATCATATTCAATGAAAATAATGATCTCTGGACGTCCCGATTTAATGTCCAACACCAGATTCATGTGTAGCCTTGAAAGGTTTATATGGCTATATAGAGATATGGAATTATATATCTATGTGTGTGTGTGTTTTGGTTATGTACATATTACATTGTGGGGACCAAATTTCCTCAAAATAAGACAAATGAGATAATTGTGCGCTCATTTACCTTAGGCATCTATAACAAGCTGCCCATCAGAAATCTCTCAAAACTGAACTCAGGATCCAACCAAACTCTGGCATGCACGGGTTAGCAAATGTATGGCACGACCAAAAGAATAACAGCAGTGAATGTGAGACGAACAGGCAACCCAGTATAGCAGCTATGAAGTGTAACTGGATATGGAGGACACAGGCAAGTCTCCTTAGAGCCTGGAAAGCATGCCATTATGGTAATCTGTCTCACCACGTACAAGGGGGTGGGAGGGGGGGGTGTGGGGGGTGATGATAAGATGATGAGTCCTGGGAGAAATGGATGACAGCCGCTTCAGCTCCTCTCTTGGGGATGCTTTCATACTTGGGTTTTTGCCATGCAGATATGTGTGGTGTTCAGCCGAGAGGAGTGGGTGATTTACATCAGTCGGACTTTGAATAATGCCGGGCCCGCATCTACTCTACCTGCTCTAAAGAGAGCCTTCAGCCATGCCTGTATGTGCATTTATCAAAACCGAAAGGACTATAGTTAAAGATATCCAGGTAGCATGTGCTAAGAATATTTATGAATATAGGTTTCACAGAGCTTTGATTTTGTTATGGTAGCGGCTGACGGAGAAGCACCAGTCACCCCGAAGACATGCAAACGGCCCCTGAACATGCCATCATATCAATGTATAAACCGTCCAGATATGGCCGAGACAGACAAACTCCTGCCTATTCATGTTGCATTGGATTAGACTGTCCATTAGCTGCTGTGTGTACTGATTAATCTACTTATTATTCACAGCTTTTAAGAGAGACACATTACCTTCCGTACATATGTAGCCATGCACTGAATGAGTGTTTAAGTGCCACAGATACATCTTTTGACATACAGTATTAGCCAATAACGGGTAGTCATGCCATTATTACTCCATTTTATATTGCTACCATTCCCACGATTTCCTGTAAAATATCCCATATGCTGCAATAAGAACCCAACAGGTTTTTCTTCTCATGTGAGTGATATTTTCCATCAGTTCTAGTTCTTTCAGTATGATGTTATTTATGCGCGGCCAGGAACTGTTTTTCATAATCCATAACATACTGTTCCTTATTGAACATTTGCTTGTCTCATCAGTGGAATTAACTTTTTGGTGATACAGTAAATTCTACATTTTATCCTGCTTTCAAATGGACCGCGGTGCTTTTTAGGTTTGAAAGTATTCTCTCCATTATGGTTATAACATTGTACATATTTATCATCCATCCATTTTCCAACCCGCTTATCCTACTGGGTTGCGGGGGGTCCGGAGCCAATCCCGGAAGCAATGGGCACGAGGCAGGGAACAACCCTAGACAGGGGGCCAGCCTATCGCAGGGCACACCCACACACCATTCACACCTTTGGGCAATTCAGTAACTCCAATGAGCCTCAGCATGTCTTTGGACTGTGGGGGGAAACCGGAGTACCTGGAGGAAACCCAACGACAACACAGGGAGAACATGTAAACTCCACACACATGTATCCCAGGCAGAGACTTGAACCCCTATCCCAGAGGTGTGAGGCAACAGTGCTAACCACTGCACCACCATGCCACCCCACATATTAATCATTTAAAAGAAATGGACTCAGGAGTAATATATCATACAGAATCCAAATATTACTTTGGAATATTCATTCACTATTTAGCTACAAAGAGTTAATTTAAGGTAAATAGGCAGTACTGTTATGCAGCTAGCAGTACAAACTGCCTGATTTTATATGTATTCTGAGGAAATGCACCCATGTTTTAAAAATCCATGGTACGAACATTCAGTGAACGGGTGTCAGTTATGAAATAACCCTGACACGATTTTGCTAGGAATGCAACTGTTTATTTCACAGCTTGACAGTCAGTCCATTTTTCCATGTTGACAAAAGGCAGCAATATTTTATTATTTACTATTTTCATGTCACACTGACTTATTTATATTTTCTTTAAAATTTGTTATGATAAGCCCATAATACACATAAGTACATGGCAGCTTACCAGTATTCTTGACACAACTGGCAGCGTAATATATCCTTCTAATGCAAGCTATTTTAATGTCATATTGCTGATCATTTATCTCCTATGACATTCTTCTCAGATGTAGAAAATGTGTGGGTGGGTATGGTAAGAGGTGGCCTTAAATTGCAGGACATGTTGAGCATAACATAGAATCAGCCTCTTAAATAAAAGGATGATAAAATAAGAAGATGGGTATATTATACAAAATAGTTCATAGTAATGCTACTTGTCACAGATGACTTCTCAAAATGCACAGGTGTCCTTCTGCCTCCCTGTCTTCTCATCTCAGCCCAGCTGGCCCCTTTCAGTTGAATCCACCAGTAAATCAAAGCCGGCTTGGCATCATTGACAATCACAGCTCTGCTTTCCTTGCTGAAACCAATTTTGCCTTCTTTAAAAAGTGTTTCCCTATGCAGTTCCTGCAATTAAGAAAAGATGTTTCCCCGCCGTGTATTGAGTTTCCACCAACATTTTAATAGATAAGAAATGTATTTCCCCATTAGCTCACTTGATGCTTTTTTTGGAGAGATTAATTTATGGTTTTCACTTCCTGTGATCAAAACCATTATAAATTCTTAATTTATGAGGGCTGTTACCCAAATTACTCATGCAAGAAAATTAAATTATTCACTTGGCAACTTGATTATGTTGATCATGTGTATTCTTTCAGTGGAGAAATTTAAGCATTTTTTATGCATTAGGGGATTTGTGTCCCATTTACAAAGAGTCTATACATCAAATTAGGAACATACATAACAGTGACACTATCATGTCCTACAGTGAGCGAAGGCGGAAGGAATCCCAGAATGCAACCATGAATGGAGAAAACCCCCTGAAGGGGACTTTATTCAAATTTTGGGGGCAATGACAGAACTGGAGGAGACTGCACTGGGCAGCATGTATATATCGGACTAATGAGAGACTGATACGATTCAGATGTCGACGTTAAGATTGTGGATCACGAATAGGATACAGCTGGGAAGCAACAGGAGGGTTCTGGAAGACCAGCAGTGACCCCTGTTGGTCATACCAGGGGATGGACTGAACTGGTTGTGACAGACATGCTAAAAATAGCTACCCGCTCAAATTTTAATGGTGACTGTACAATTTGTTTAATTTCTTAGGGTTGGATCAAACCAATAGGAAGGACAAAGGTCTTCATTTCTCTGGCCTGGATTTAATAGGCTGTTGCTCAGCCACTCAGGAAGAACAAATTTACAAATGGCACAACAGCTGATTCAGTATTGACAGCTCAGACGACATCACTGTTAGAGTGAGTGCCTCCCATGACAGGCACTGCAGCACATATGGTTTATGAAGATACATGTGACAGAAGCCATGTCATCAAACAACATATAAAACAGAAAACTATAATGCTTATAACATTAGTAGTACAGCTGGGAATGGATGTTTCAACTGCATTGAATGTTATATTTTTGACCACGTTAAGTAGTTTTTCCATAGCGAACAAAATATAGCACTGTTGCCACAAAGAGGTAAGCAAATCGATTCCCAACTTCGTTCTGAGTGTAGGGTGTTTGCATGTTCTCCACATAAGGCTGGCTGGCATCTCGCACTTGCCAAAATCAGGAACTTTTCCACTGAAGTTCAGGAACCTGGTTCCTGCAGCATCACAACCGGAAACGTTTGTAGTTCCTGGCTAGTATCTAACGTCACTTTCCCATTGCACAACAGAACCTGTGACCTTTATGCTAAATAAGCATGGGAGACACAAAAAGCCAAACTTCACAAGTAATTTCATAGGAAACTCGCCAGCCAAAAACACTGGAGGATGAACACATTTTGTTTGTTACTGGGGGGGGGTGTCGATGGCATGGTCCGAAAATACAGGACACATTTTATTTAGATTTCGTTTATAAGGTCTGTAACATATTTATAATTCATTATGAATTCTAGCCATCAGATTTGTTTTCCCCCGTAAAAAAATTATGTAACATTACTCCACTTTTAAGTGCATGCAAATTTAACAGTACTGGCGATAAAAGAGAAATTCAGATGCTCTTCTACTTACGAATTAGATACGTTCCGAGCGGCCATTCGTAACTTGAAATGTTTGTAAGTCGATATTCAACAACATTTAAGGGTTTACGGACGTACCAAGAGCTAGGATGCTGGGAGTTCGCACGCTATGCTGCTGGGCCGCGGGAGTAGCGGCCAGAAGTCATACTAGGCAGAATAGGCATGCAGAAATAAAAAATTGTTGTGGACAGGAAATGGAAACCCAATGAACACAATTTGGAATTTCAGTCCTCTTCATTCGTATGTTTGAAAGTGCAGAACTTGAAAGTTCGTAAGTAGAGGAGCCTCTGTATATCAGTTATTGACAGAATTTTCCAATGCAGAAATATGGATATGGAGGCAAAAAAGGTATTCATTAAGGCATTTAGTAATATATATAAGATATATATTACTAAATGCAATAATAATAAAATAATAATAATAATAATAATAGTATAAAAACGATAATGCTCAAAATCTCTTTTCCTCAAACTTCTGTGTGAGAAGTTATTTTTAGAGCTGGTCCTTGTGGTCAACAAGTTAGTTTTTAATCGAGAAAAAAGTACCTTCTCTGGAGTAGTATCTAAAAATGCAGGAACTACAATGGATGTGGAACTTCCTGATTCCTGAAAATGTTTCTGGTTCCTGAAAAATGTTCCTGTGGTGCGCATCTATGGGATACTCTTAACAGGTTCTTGTGGAGTTTAATCATGCATTGTGGGTGACTTAAAGATGCCAGTTCATCTAACTGCACAGAGCCATGGAATCAGTACTGGAGGGCCACCTAATTTAATAGTTTTAAAATAAGCATGACAGCCTTTAATAACGGACAGCTTTATTGGTTCATACAAGACTCTCCTGGTCTTATCTGAATAGGTTCTCTTTTATTCTACGGTGTCTTGTGCACCTTTTGTTCTTGTACTATCTTGCATTTGTTACTGGTCTCTCATTTGAAGCACAGTCTAGCAATACTCCTCCCTAAGGTAGCTCTGACAGATGCATGCTTATTACATCCATCGCTTGTACTTGGGGGAAAATAGCATGTGCTAACTAATTAAGTGTAAATGTAAACCAAATGCGCTGCTTTTCCTGTTTGAAATAATGAGCCTCACCTCACCGCATCAGGTGATGTCGGGAGACCAGAATAATGGATTCAATGCATGGACTAGTTCATGACCAGCACTCACTAGGGCAAGAATTTAGTGAAAGAAATTAACAAACCATCATGGTCAGGGAGAAAATGGACACATTTCTCCTCATTTCCCCTATTGTTATTTGTCTCGTCTGCGTTCACCATGACAACACACATGCCCACGCCACTCGACACTGCCTTGTTTCATCCCAGAAATACTATAGGTTCTTCATCTGCACCGCAATTCAGACTGAAGAACTTAAAGCTTGGTTGAGAGGCAGTGGAGGAATTTGAAACCACAATCCCATTTATCCTAAGGATAAAAGGTAATTGTTTTCATTTCTTCTAAAGCCTTTACACATGTGGTTGTCTTGCCTTCCCTACAGGCCTCTACTCTTCATCAGTAATATTAAGCAACCAACTAAGCACAAAATAAGTCACGGGAAGCTGACTTGGGGTGAAGTAGAGGCTTGCACCAATGGGGCTGGGGCTTTTGCTCTGTGTGTGGGATTTACATGTTGTCTTCCTGGCATGCAGGACTACTCCAGGAGCCTAAGACATGTAGGCCAATTGGCATCAAAGTTCTCCAAAGTATGATTGAGCACCAACACTGAAGTCAGAAATCATGGCTTGGGCCTGCAGAAATTCAGGTTGGCTTGGCCCATAAGAATTCAGAAATAAGAATATTTTTACCCCTTAGCAGAAGTCTCTGGAAGATGTCAAAATGTGTCATGGTAAAAACAAATGTATCCTTCATACACATGATCTGAGGCAAAGCATCTCAACCTGTGCTGGCCATCCATCCATCCATCATTCAAACCATTTTGCTCATAGGCCTCAGAGAGCTGAAGATCCACTAGAGCAAAAGGGAAACCAATGGGACTTCAGGGCTGCTGACGGGATGTGTGGATCCCAGGTGAGATGCACAAGAAAGCAGAGGACTAGTGAACCCAGACCAGAAACCAGGAAACCTAAAATGGGCTGAAACACAGAAACCAGAACACTCACAAAAAGTCTAAAGACCGGACACCAGTTACACAGCACTCAGGCTAATCAGAACCGTGAATCCAGCGAAAAGACACCAACTAACCAAGACCAGAAACAGAATAAGACAACCGTGAACAACAACCATGGACCAAAATATGACTCAGAGATTGAAAACCACAAAGCCAGTGATCATGCTGGCAACTGACAAAAACACTGGAGAAAGCAGTCAATCATGCCAAGTCGTACAAACGAGCCTCTGATCTGAACACTACTCTGAGCCCTATACCCTAAGAGGAATAATGACTGTGCAGTTGTCAATGCTCACTGCTCTGTTTCAATAAGGTTGAGATCAATAGCCACTGCCACAGAACAAGGTCACTTACTCAATTACCCAATTACTAATGTATGGAACCACCCACTGGCCCAACAATGGAATGCAATTGGGCAGCTAAAGGTTCTTAATGCGTGTAGATCCTTCTGAACGCACCGGTCATGGATCCAGGTGGGTTTATCATGTGGGCGTGGCATCATGCAGGCAGGAAACAGAAAGTGGACGACCCACTGGTGGCTCAGATGACAAACAGGGATTGATTAACAAACAGAAAAAACACTAGGAATACTTAGAAAACAACAGAACACGAGGGGTCAAAAGTGAAAGACGGAAAAACAAAGTACAAATGGGGCTGGTAGGCAGGCAACATACATTATCAAGATCAAACGAGGAACCACTAAGGGACTGAACTCAGGCAGGGACTTAAATATTAAGGGGTAACGAGACTAACACAGGGCAGGTCAGACTAATTAGGAAGGGTTGGGAAAACACAGATGACACTAATAATTAAATCAAAGGACTGGGACGGGAAAACCAAGACACTGACCGAAACAGGGAAACAGGATCAAACATGGAGGAATAAGAAAGACAGGTAAAACAACCAGAGCACAAAGCAAGAGACCAAAACAGAAAACAAACCACAAAATCACCCTAACTAGAAAATCTGATGAAACCCTTGGAACAAACCACAAAAACAGAGGGAACAGGATTTGAACACATGACAAAGGGATTTGCAGGTAGCTACATGCTCAACATGTTGAGCCATACAGCTGATAGGGAGCAAGGGAACATACAACAACTGGCAGGATGGCCAGCGACGCCTGCTGGCCAAACAGGGAAGGGACATGGAAGATTGGGAACTATAGGAGCTGATATTGACAGCAGCAGGTAAATCGCTAACCCTTTAAAGCAAAATCTAACTAAATCTGACTTCAAGTTACTTATTCAAGACTTCAAGACTTATTTAGAATCTTTTAGTCATGACATTTCTGTTACCCACATTACTTCTTTGTTCCCCTTCCTAATGCTTAACTTTATTTGTTCCAGGTGGTGGAGTTGCACCAGATTCGCCTTGGCCAATAAGCCGATCCACATATCTGTTACGTTTGTCTCGGTTCACAGTTTCAGCAATCACAATGTCAGCTTAGTTGGCCAGTTAGGTCCAGTGACTCAAATACCACCTCAGAGGCTCAGCCGGAATTTACCATAACTGGGCATGGGCAGTCACACAAGGTCCCAGAGAGAAGGGCTGCACAATAATTTTGCAAGTCGTGGAATTTCTTTGAAGATTGTAGTAAATGGACTTTCCGGCTAAATGTTGTGATTGTTTAATTTTAGGGGCTGATTGTGATCTCTGTGCTTGTGGCCTGGTGAATTGCTGAGTTGTCAGTCTTCAGGCCATCAGCCAATTGAATTGCTTTAGGTGGGGTGATTGAAATTGTTTGTTAGTCAAGTTTTCTATATTTCGCTTGATGAAATTTGATGAAATATTGCTTTGGAGCTGAGCTAGAATGGTCACGGTATGACAGGTACAGCAAACTGGGATAGCCCTGTTGTTTGGGGTGATGCTTCCAGTCTAACATGTAAGTTTGTTACATCTTGGGGCAGTTTGGCATTTCCAGGGAACCTGGCTGTGGGGTTCTTATCAAACGGATAGGAGTTCAGGTGTGACCTTTGGATGTGGTGATCTGGTGATTTGGGTCCAGTCCTGTAGAGCCAGGATGACCTTCTCTGCTTGGGGAGAAGCGGTGCAGGCTTGGCAGTGCTCAGGCTTGCCGTTGCTTAGGTTTGTAGGGCCCTGCGCCCTGTGATTTTACACTAGTCAGGAACAGGTGTGACAAAAACAACCAGGATATATGTTTTAAACAGATGCTTCTCATGTATTAATGCATTTGCTAGAGCTTTCACGATTACTCGATTAAGTTGAATTCCCCGATTCACCTAACCCCAGTTAGAAACCAACCCGGTTACTTTTTTTCTTCCCGGTTACTTAGCAATATGGCAAAAGGGAGACGGTGCATAGAGGATGAAGGTGAAAATAAAGAGTGAAAGCCATTAGTTATACGGAAGCACATTAAAGTGAATGAACATGCAGTCGTCTTTCAGTATTGCAAATACATCTTAAAGAAGACTTTTGGCTGTGATGGACTCACCCCATAATGCAAGGTTAGCCATAGATATGTTCCATTTAGCCTATAGATTGAAATACAAAATACATCCATACAGCTGAATGTTTTTTCATGACCAGTTCTTGTTTACTATTCTCTCCGCTCATTCTTGTAGCACTGGAGCCATCTGAATATTTGTATATACTCACCAGCCATATGCAGTCAAGACCATAAATATTTAGACACTGACACAAGTTTTACTATTTTACCTGTTAACTGAAAAATATTCCAATTGAAGTTATACAATGGACATGGACATAAAGTGCAGATACTCAGATTTCATTTTTCATGAATTTACCACATTTATTGTGGTAATGTACAGAACTTAAAAATTGAAAAACTCTGTCTCTGTCCAAATATTTATGGTCCTGACCATATGTCTTATAAGTATTTGTATTTATTTGTTAGTGTAAGTACTTGTTATGGCCCAGAGTATCACATGTAGCCTTACCTGTGTTGTATGAGTAATCCTGATGTGCTCTAGTGTTATATAATGACATACCGTGTGTGGGCCTTCCTGTCTACGTCTGTACCTTTCCCACGTTGACATGACTGCCATGTTTGTGAGGGGCATATTGCTGCAGCCAGGAGCAGAATGTGAAGTGGGAGGGGCAGTGTAAGAGGGGTTTATAACTGTTATCATCTTATAATCTAACCCTAACCCCAACACTAACCTTAACCCTCATTCTATTCCTCTCCAACCCATACTCGACATTGCCCCTTCTACTCAACACTCGGCTTCTGGTTGCAGAGATACATACTTGATGTTTGTTGTTGTGTCATTGTCACTTTGTTTGTGTGAAATTTTTATATTCACCCCGTGTGGACGTGGCTTTTTGATGGAGATTCCAGTTTCCTTCTACTGGCCAGAAACGTAAATGTCTTAAATTTGGCAGGTAAGATCCTGTCTTGCACCAAATGCAATTTATTATATTATGTTATATTATGTTATACAGTGGTACCTCGAGATACGAGTGCCTTAACATGCGAGTTATTTGAGATACGAGCTGTCGAGCGAGCAAAGTTTTGTTTTGAAATACGAGCGACATTTGAGATACGAGGAACGGCCAGCAGTTTACTGCGCATGCGCCTCGTGCA
>JABFEB020000001.1:36381922-36395334 GCA_019775895.2 Stomatorhinus ivindoensis | reverse complement strand
CTTTGAGGTACGAGCAAATTGACATACGAGCAAGGTTACGGAACGAATTAAACTCGTATCTCGAGGTACCACTGTATTGTATTATATTATATTATCAATGACTGCTTGATGAATCATCAGATTCATCAGTTGATTATTTGATTATTGATATAATCAGCAGTGACAGCCCTAATATTTTCCCTTCATGTTTATCATCTGTGTAAATAAAATGTTGTGTTGTATGATTCTGTGGGCAACATCTGAACTTAAAAAATAACTAGCTGTTTTTGCCAATTCCGACATTGTGCAGTAGTGAAAAAATAACCTTCTTATGACCCACATCTCAGCATCTCAACACATCTCGTGTTGTGCTTTTGTTTATATGCTCTCTACATCCAATATTAGGTGTGATTTTATTTTTACAAAATAAACTTTTTTCATTAAAATGTATTGATTTTATGTCAAACTGCTGAAGCAAATTAACTTTTGACTTCAAACCATAGTGACAGCCGACAATTTGAAATCTGTAATAGTTTTTTGCCATTAGTGAAGTAGTCAGTGGACATCTACTGCTGCGGCTCTTAAGGTGTGTTGACTAAATAAATAGGCTTTGTTAGGGTTACTTACCACTGTATCTGAGAGCTTAATGGATTGTGGGTTTGATACCCAATACCATGAAATAGACTGATGATGCTGAATGGAAACATTTCAGGTGATGAATTTCATTTTTTCATGATTAGATTATTGTATTTGATTGTCTCTACAGTCATTAATAATACACTATTGAAATGATACATTTAACTAATCTCAACAGTAACATTCTTTGATTACACAAAAGTATATGACCCATCTGATTAAGTATTATTGTTATCATCATCATTATTCTTGTTATTATTACTATTAGTATGTATTTTGTCAGTACTTTGATTGCAATGATCTGACACGCATTACACTTTGAGCACAGCTATGTAATAACACTGATTCCCTGCTGAGAAATCCGAGTGATGTACGTGTGAGTTGAGCATGTTTGTGTCATGGCTGATGTGTTGGGAATCATCAGACTCAGCTGGCTGTTAATTAACCAAGCGAGAACACTCCATCTTCCCCTCAAGTCCCCAGAGAGCCATTCCAGTGTGGAACTTTTGCGGCAGTCATTATCATGCCATATCGATTCGCATGGAGATCCGTGAGGCAGCCAACCAGTGAGAGCAGGCAGGGAAAACAGCACTAGAGCAAAGTGTAAAATCCACACCTAAATCCTGCACTCAAATTCCACATCCGCAGCAATGGCGATTCCCCTGAGCACTGCATGAGGACCGAGCATCTCCCTGTTTAAAAAGCCGAATTAAGACACCAATAGATGTACCCACATTCTAGCTCGTTGATTATATCCCACACACCACTCCCTTGTGAAGAGAGGCTAATGGATGAGTATGAATTCATCTGAAGCAATATATATGCTGAACAGTTAACTGGAGACGAATTATCTCAAGGACACTTATCTGCACAGGCCTGTGAAAGTAATGAACAAGGGCCAGAGAGAACCTTGATGGTGCTTGTCTATCTCTCTTTCCCTGTCTCTCACTCTCTCTCTCATGTGTGTGTGTATGTTTATTATATATATATACATATACATAAATATCATAAAAACGTTTCTAAAATTTCTCACTTTTAACACATTTACATTTACAGCATTTAACACTCTAGTGGGCAGTGTGTTTATATGTTCTTGTAACTTTTTTCTTTGAGAAATGACATTCATCAAATGTATTTAGAGGAGAATGTACAGAGAGCAAGGTCACTTGGTGATTCAGAATCACAGAGATAAACAAATTGCTCTATGGAAATATTTATGACAAATCTCAGCCTCATTAGATTTATAATTACCTTTTAAAAGTAAATTAAATGCTTTATATACATTCTGAGCCTTTAGATCTCCTTATCCTTGTCTTCCGAATGATGTCCATTAATATCTGTCCTTGGTTATATAATGTTTAGTACTTGGGCAGATAGCAGCTAGAGCCTGAGCACTGCATGTTTTTGTGATAGCCTTAGTTAAGGTAGATAATTGCAAAATTTAGCAGTTTGTAATGATGGTCCCAAAATTTGGGGACCAGTAAACTGAAAATATACACTGGAGAGCAACAGTGCTTGGAATTAGAGCCAACAGTCTGACATGTGTGTTGTGCATGTGTCCTTCAAGCAACAGCAATGATAGTGACAGCCTGGACACACGCATGATCAATGATGGTGTAATGAGGTTAATAAGAGAATATCTCATAAATGCAGATTATGATGTTTCAAGCAGGTTTAAATATGTTGAAATATGACAGGAATGTCTCCTCCGTGAAGCACTCAGCTTTCAACTTAGTAAAACACACAATTTCTATCTCCTGCAAAATGGTAAATCTCCTTTACAGCCTATCTGGCTGCAACTAGGTTTCAGGACTTCTCCCGCATATGATGTATTTCTGATTTGTGTCAACAAAACAAAGCAATTGAACACGAGGTAACAACATAGAGTAGCCAGCATATTAGGTGCTGCTCAAGTCAGCTTGCCGTGCGGCTGGACGCACAGGGACTGCTGAATGGACAGGAACTGCCAGTTCAAGTGATGTGCTTGCACTTTTACTTTGTGCTTTTTAAAATTTTGCGATTCCTTTTTTTACTTTTAAAATATGACCCTCCAAAAATACTGCAAGCATGATCCAGCGCTTTTTTAATGTATATAAACATAAACATGGGGTATCTAAGATGGAATCGCAGATGGGTTTATTAAAGTTACATGCGTTTTCATACCATTAAAGAGGAAAGAAAGTCAACACGATGGAAGCACCTTCAGCCTTCATAAATCACATTATTTATTTGCTAAAGTCAGCATAAATCATCTCCCGCTGTTTCGCGCCTGACATTGTTGTTCTCTGAAAGGAATGATGCGTCAAGCAGACAGCGTTGCACTTTTCCACTTAACATTGGAAGTGATTGTTCTCAAACCTAGTAACGCCCAAAAGATCTGTGCTCACAGCAAGCATTTTGTTAGCCTCCCTTTAAATGTCTGCATTTATTTAATATATCTATTTATACTTCACTACTTAATTATACATATAAGGATAAAGTCAGACTACGGAAACCATTGTTTACAAAGAAGAGCCAAGTAGTATGGTGGTTAAATGCCATATTGACACATTTTAAAAGCAGCTAAGAAAAATAAAGAACACTAATTAAGAAAAGAAAACTGCGTGTCAAAGTCAGTAAATTGTCAGAGAGCATAACTGTCTCTATTCCGGGCCCTGCATTGTTGATTTCTGGTATTTATTTAAAGCTGTTAAATTCATAAATTCACGTCATAATAGAACTATATTTATTGCTATTGATAAGGAGCTGAATGCGAAGCTTATTACATATAAAGCAAAATATAATATAATATATCCTCCCCTTTACACGGAAATGCTGCTATTTGTGTCATATTCATTGCTATTTTCATAAACTCCATGGTAATATTGTTTAAAAAAAAAGAAACAATCCTTTATTTATCACCATTGGAAAATTCTTTTTATGCCTCCCTTAACTTGCTCTTTGTATAGCAAGCTGTCTGCAAGGGGCAGCTACCTGTAGCGGTGCCCAGGGAGCTGGGGGTTAAGGGCTTTGCTCAAGGACCCACAGACAGGCTGAGGCTGGGTTTGAACCGGCGACCTTCTGATTACAAGCACACGGGCTTAGCCCACTGAGCCACATGCTGCCCCTCCTCCTTTTTTATTGGAAAAAATAAAAAACATTAGAGTAAGCATATGGAGTGTTGAGTAAAAATTCCTTCTGGCTGGAATAGGCCCCTGGATCCATATCACCCTCATTTTTACTGAATAAGCAGTCAGAGGCTGGGCGGAGGGATTTATAAGATGGAAAAAGCTGTGTTTATTTCACTCAATAGGAATCTTTAGGAACCACACAAAAACGGCGTACCAGCCACATCACTTGCTTTACCCTATTTGGATAGAAGCAACAAAGTTTATAATTTGCTGGTGTTGCTGTGTATTCAGCAGTATTTTTAGTGCCTATAAAAAGGCTAACAGGTCCATGCTCAGCTTCTCCCTGGTTTTAAAATGTGGATCTTTTGATACATACATAGATTTTTCTGTGGCATCAGGACAAATTCAAATTTGAAATGTGGTTTGTTTCATCAAATTGTGCGAAACCTACTGTAACTAGCGCACCTCTTAACATGGCATCTAACATAACTCTTCTGCCATTGAGCAGTTCTGCCCGAGGATGGTAGGAAATGGAGCCAAACTCTTGTCCATGATGCTGAACTTACATGCCCTGATGTCATTTCCTCCCCGTCTACTGAATTTCTGACAGGCTGTGGTGTGCCTGCCTATATGATTTTCTATCAGAGGACAGCATGGATGAAATAGTCTGCTAATTGACTCCTGTGTTAGTAATACAAAGGCCACATCTGAGTTGACCACTGTACACCACTCTGGCGATAGTAACATGAGAAGGGCAGAATGTTTATCCCCTGCATGTCCAGCAAAATGAATTTGTCATAAAACCAATCCATCGGCTTGGCTTTAATTTCAGGAGACAGGGTCGTTTGTTTACTCCCTGCAGTGATGGATCTGAGAAAAGCATATCATGTAGTGATTACACTCTGCATGCGCTCTCATCTTGGCTGAAACGTTTACCCAGTCAAATTCCATTACGTTCACCCTCTAAAAAAATAAAACTCTAACTTTTATTTGGACCTTTTAGTGGCTCTCCACTATTATTAGTATTCTTCTGAGCTGTGACTGTTTGGATTTTGCTGTTCTTTCAGAGAATGATTTACACACACAAACACACATACACACACATTTGTAAGAATATTTTTTCTTCATTTATATTTTCTATTAAAGGACATTTTTTGTCTTTTGATTGCATTCACAGATTTTTATATATTCCCGGTCCTGACAAGGTAAAAAGTATTTTTTAGTATAATTTTTATCACATTTTGGGCAATATGGTTCCCATGATGTATTAATTACAAAAAGCAGATGCATGCAGATTCACACACATATATACACTTTTGTCTTCATCTATATTTTAGTGTTTAAACAAGTTCTGCAGCAGTTTCTCATCCTGCTCCAGTTCCCTGTCGTGTCTCCATCGATAATCTGACACGTCTGTTATTCTGGGCCCTTTCAGAGCAGGATCTGAAGGACTCAGATGTGGGGAAAACAAACATTTAAAGCTATGACTGTAATTCCTTGTCATATCTTACGACTTTCCAGCATTGGTGTCCCATTTAAACAAACTAATCTGTTGCTTGCTTACATTCATAAATTTCATGTTCAATTGCTTAGCTTGTGTTTTTATCTAAAATTACCATTAATTAAACTCCATTTATAAAGCTATAAGTTCTTATATCAGCAGCCGGGTACTTCAGTGTAAAATCCAATAGTGGTACCTCATCTGGGACACAACCATTATGTTACTGGCATGAAATATACAAAAGTCTTTGGTTTGTATATAGTTGAAATCTGTCGGAGTGAATTTTAAAGGATAAATAACATGTCGGGAAACAAAACAAAACTGGACTACGAAACACCGAGGTTGCTCAAGCCAAACAGAATCCGATATATTCCCTTGGACACACAGACATGTTAACAAAGAGGCAGTAGAACAAATACATGCAGAAGCTGTGTTGTTTCATCCAGAACCAGTTTCTACTAGTAGATGAAACAGCAGAGGTGATTTATGGACTGCGGTGTGACAATGTGCAGCAAGGTACTATTCATGGCAAAGTGTATGCCACAGAAATTGGGTTACGTACAAAACACCACATCTCCTGCATACAAATGAAATGAGTCATTCCTTCCTTGAGGTCATTTTAATAACACAGCACGACAGAGGAGTTTAGTGCCTTTTGCCTTTTTCAGTAACCATAATACAGTTTTACTGAGGCAGCTGCCCGAACTTGTTTTGGATCTCTGTGAAAACATAATTATTAATATTTCAAACATGACAATAACATGCCATTTCCACGAGACTCTGATCTAATCTCTGATCTATTGGCATAATCAGTTAAAACCAGGCAATGCACTGTTTTCCTGTTCTGTTATTTCTTTCCCATGGGATTTATTATTCCAATGCTTTGCAATGTGTGAGTGTAGCTAATTTTTCTGTGAGTCTAAGCAAAATTGCATTGACATTGGTAGCTCTAGGTCTATGGTACACTATTGTCATGTGTTCCAAGGAACACAGTGAAATTCTTATGCCACAGTTGTAGGGTAGGAGACAGGTATATACAGGGGCCCTTAGGACAAACTACAGTGCAATACAGGGCACACGTCACTTCAATAAAACACAAGACAGAGCAATATGGGAGGTAAATATTGCCTCTTCTGGCAATGGGAGAGGCAGAGGGATTGCAGGTGGGAAATATGTGTGCTCTTGATCTTCAAAACTGTTCGGACAGTCCTATGCAGGATCCTGTTGTTAAGGTGCTCATCCACAGCATGATGCATCCAGTTAGGATACTCTCAATGGTGCAGTAGACGTTCACCAGCATTTTGGTCCCGAACTGAAAGGTTTTTAGACTCCTGCGGAAGAATAACTTTTGCCTTCATGAGGATGCAGCTAATGCATAGAGACCATGAGAGGGAGCTGGTCAATATGTTTACTCGCACACTAAGAAAACTGACCAAGCAACCAAACACCAAATTTGCTTGTATGCTGGAGGACCTCCCTCCTTATAGGGCTGGGTATAGATTAATACCATACCCAGGACGAAGCAACTGCAGGTTGAGGGTCTTGCTCAAGGACCCAATAGAACAGGATCACTTGTGGCATTCACAGGATTTGAACCAGCAACATTCTAATCACTGGGACCAATCCCTAGCCTCAGAGCCACCAATCCACCCTTAGTTGGCGCTTTTCCACTGCACCAGGTACCGTACTTTTGGTGCTTCAAGGTGTTGGTTTATCACACGCGTAAAAACTGGTATCAGCACCAAATGACATCACAACGCAAGGCGGGGTATTTTGTATTTGTTCAAAAATGGCTGTAGTAAGACTGGATGACGTTCGATATTAATAGCAACATTAATACCGATTATTACAACACTAGTCAGCTACAGTAGATTAAAATCAGGCTTTTTCTTACCTTGAGCTTGGTGGATATAGCGCAGGGAGTCTCGCTAAATCATTTTTACTCTGTAATAATAGTGAGTTTTGGAATTTTAATGATTATTTTGTTTCAAGATTATCTAGTATATGTGTAAAGTTTATCTTCACTGATTTGGCATGAGCGCTGCATGCATTCTCCAATACAATCATAATAATTTTCACCCTTACTATCACTCTTAGATGGGTTCGTTAGCAATTTATGTTGAACTCCTTTTTTTGTTTCTAAAGACCCCAGTCTTTATCACAACAAAATTGTATTGCAACATTTTTGAAAAAATCCAATACCATGCTGTCATAGTATAATATACAAAATACTTTATTTCTTGTTATGCCACCCTGATACTTATAAGCACAATACTGATAAGCTGGAAGGACCCAAATCAGCACCTATTACAGCAGAGTGAAACATACATAAATTGATTCCCCTCCCTGTCACGCCCTGCTCGTCCGATCCTTCTGTGTGCCACACCCCCCTCATTACCTCGTGTTAATTCCCGATTGTGACCTGTTGTCTGTTATTTTCTTGCCCACTTGGAGCGGCAACCTCCTGATGGAGATGTCCCCACCCGAGGGCATGCACCACATGACAGAGGTGCATGAAAACTTCCGGCTCCTGGTACAGCGTGTGACCGACAGGAGGCTGCGGCTGGTCGCGCTGCCTGCAGCAGAGGCTAGAGAACTGCCGTCTGTCCCTGCGGAGATGGCGCAACCTCCCTCCACAACCGTGAGCCGGAGAAGAAAAAGAAGGAAGCCAAAAGAGAAACCAGAAGAAGCCCCAACAATCCTCCTGGGAGCCGACCTATCTCTCCCCAGCTTCTTTTCCTGCCAGATATGGGGGAGTCCCTGATCAACCCAGACATCACCCCCGCCACAAAGTTGCCTTCGTGGGCAGCTTCCCCTTTTCAGGGAACCCGTCTGGTGCTCAAAGGGGCCAAGGCAGTGCACGAGGTTATCCCGCGGGGTCCTGCGGGCTCTTAAAGGAGCAACGCCTGTACGTGAGACGCCAACCCTGGCTCCCATCCTTGATGTGCCTGTCCAGCCTAACGTGCCTGTCCTACCTGTCCAGCCTGACTTGCCTGTCCCGATGCTCTGGCTGCAGCGCCCCCTGCTGGCCCAGACTCGGTGGCTGCAGCCCCCCTGCTGGCCCAGAGCCAGTGGCCACCTCCGCCTGCTGCTACGTCTGCAGCTACACCCGGGGCACAAACGCCGGCCTCCCCTCTGGCTGTGCCCGAGGTGCCTGCTGCAGCCCTGCCTGCACCTGAGATCCTGCCTGTCTCGCCAGCTCCACACGTCCGGCCTGTCTCGGCAGTTGACGCTCCGGTCCCTGTGCCCGAGGTCCTGGTGCCAGTGCCACCTGCAGCTATGCCCACTGTCCCGGCTCCGCCTGCAGCCTGCAGCACCGGGGGCTCCTAGGCCTCCTCCACTCAGGTCCCGGCTGCGCCACCCGAGGCTCCTAGGTCTCTGCCTGCTGCTCCACAAGAGGCTTCTAGGCCTCCCCCTCCTGCTCCGCCCAAGGCCCCGGCTCTTCCAACCCCTGAAATCCCGGTCCCTGAGGAGGTCCTAGACTATCTCACCACACCTTCTCCCTAAGTAGAAGGAGAGGAGGAGCTTGAATGGGACCCCTCAGGGACCTACCTCCTGGGCCCCAACAACACTGCGGATAAAGGGACTCCTCCACCATCACCCCAGTGTGGTGAAGCCCGACCTGGTCCCCGACTCTGTGTCCCGGAGAGGACATCAACGTAGGGCTCTGTTCGCTCCTGGTCCTTTTGTTCCTCCATTCTTTGTGCCCTCTGTGTCTCCCTTCCTGATCTGTCTGTCTACGTTCCCTGTTTTGTGTTAGGTCTTGTCGTACATCCTGTCCCTCTGCTTGTTCTGTGTTTCGGTTTTGTTCCCGGTGTCCCATTGATCTTTTTTGCTCTTGTTTTTTAGGTTCTGTTTTCCCGGTCTCGTCTCGTCCATCGCCTCCCTTGAGGATTGTGATCACCTTTTGCCTGTTATTTCCTCCTTGTCTTGTGTATTTAGTCCGCATTCAAGTTTGTTTCCCTCGACTCCTCTGTCTACACTCCCATGCATCTATACTGGGATAAGGACAGAAATCCGACTGAATGGCATATTCGAGTTATAACCGTAGCTCAACTTAGCTGTGCATTAAACATGCTGTCTGATCTGGACACTTAGGAACCTGAAGCCACGTTTACATGCGATTTTCTTAGTTTGCATGTAAATGTACTGACTGCCTAAATAGGAGATCTATCAACAAATAGTGAGCTATGAAGGCTAGGGGTCTTAAGTCACTGATGATCTCTTTGTCTTGTTAACATCAATGGAGAGGTTGCTGTCATGGAACGATTTAGTCAGCATTTTGAACTCCTTCCTACAGGCACCCTCGTTGCAGTAGTGTTGTTCGCAAACTTGATGATGCAGCTTCCCTCATGCTTTGCCATACAATTGTAAGTGAATAGACAGTACAGTAGCAGTTTTGGAACCAGGGTAAGGTGATTAAAAAGCTAATTCAGGCATTAAGGGTCTTAAAGGACCCACGACACGCCAACAGTCGGGTTGGTGAGCATAGCTGTGAGGTCAAAAAGAGTGCCGGCATCTGTGCCAGCAAAAAGGGACGGCATCTGTCCCAGAAGGCTTAGTGGGGCCACGTAGCCTTGTACCACTTAAAGTCAAAGGTTACTCATGCACTGCGTTGCTTGATAGTGGTTCGCAGGTTACAATTATTTTTGAGTTCTTGTACCAGAAGTATTTATCTGATGTTCCTATCCAGCCCGTGTCTGGGTTGGCCATCTGGGGTTTGAGAAAATCTACTGTCAGTTACCCCTACTTAGGTTATATTGTGGTTGATCTCGAATACCCAGCTGAGGTTGTGGGTACTAGTCAGGCCGTAACTATACTTGCCCTTATTTGTCCTAGTCCTAAGACGTCAGACCAGATACCAGTAATTGTGGGGACTAATGTTACTCATGTTAGACAGTTAGTGAGACAATGTAAAGAAAGTGGAGTGGATATTGCTCGGACACTAGGCATAAAGCTTTGTGATGCTGATGACCGGGATGTGCACAGTACCACTGACTCCATAGCTTATGACGGAGATGAAGTTGGCTGTGTGAGGTGTCAGGGTCCAGGCCCATTGATCTTGTCTCCGGTTGGAGCGATGCAAGCTGTTTGCTGGGTTGAGTTAAAGCATGCAGTTGATCAGGGGATTCTGATGGTGGATGCCTCCGCAGTGACTCCACTTCTTGCTGGTTTGTTACTCCAACCTATGGTGATGCCAAGACGGGCATTAGAAATTAATAGTCTCAAAGTCTTGGTGGAGAACAAGTCATGGAAAGAAACAGCCATACCTGAAGGGGCAGTCATTGGACATGTTCATCTAGTAGATTCCATCACTACTTTTCCTTTCAAGGATTCAGTGTCATCAAGGTTTGATGCTGATCTGATTAACTTTGGGGACTCTCCTATCTCTGAAGAATGGAACGATCGAATTCGTCAGAAACTAGCTCAAAGATCTCATGTGTTTTCTACGCCTGAATGGGATGTTGTGTTGGCGAAATGGGTAGAGCACAGAATCAGACTGTCTGACTCTAGACCTTTCCGCCAGCACTCATGCCAGCTGTCCCCTGCAGATATTGAAGATGTGAGGAAACATCTGCAGGAACTCCTGAAGGCTGGTATAATAAAAGAATCTCGTAGTCCCTATGCCTCCCCAATTGTAGTTCTGAGGAAGAAAAATAGAGCAATAAGGATGTGTATAGATTACAGACTCCTGAACAGCCGGACCATCCCAGACCAATATGCAACATCTTGCATAGATGATGCATTGAGTGCCTTGTCAGGTAGCCGTTGGTTCTCTGTTCTTGACCTGAGAAGTGGCAATTACCAGATCACCATGGATGAGGAAGATAAAGAAAAAACTGCTTTTATTTGTCCGCTAGGTTTCTTTCAATTTGAACGGATGCCACAGGGGATATCAGGAGCTCCAGCCACCTTCCAAAGATTAATGGAAAAGGTTGTGGGTGATATGAACTTGCTGGAGGTCCTGGTACATTTGGATGACTTGATTGTCTTTGGTAGGACTCTTGAGGAGCATGAAGAGAGGCTGCTATAAGTTCTTGACCGCCTTGGAGAAGTAGGGCTGAAAATCTCTGTAGATAAGTGCCAAATTTGCTTGACACAGGTGAAATATTTGGGGCATATAGTATCTGCTGATGGTGTCTCCCCTGATCCAGCAAAGATTGAGGCAGTGACTAACTGGCTTCAGCCAACAAACTTGAAAACTTTGCAGTCCTTTTTAGGATTCTGTGGTTATTATAGGCGGTTTATAGCAAATTATTCTGCCATCGTTCGTCCACTGACAGAGCTCACCAAAGGGTTTGCTCCAGTTCACAAGGGCAAGAAACATGCCATGGATCCATCTAAACAGTTCAGGAGAGAATCTGAACCCTTTGGTGAGAGATGGGATGCCTCTTGTGTAGATGCTTTCCATCAGATCATTTATTGCCTTACACATGCTCCAGTATTGGCGTTTTCTGATCCCCGAAAGCCATACATTTTGCATGTTGATGCTAGTTTGAAAGGGCTGGGTGTTGTACTATATCAAGAGCATCGAGAGGGCTTGCGCCCAGTTGCTTTTGCAAGCACAAATTTGAGGCCATCCGAGAAGAATTATCCAATTCACCAATTGGAGTTCTTATCTCTGAAGTGGGCTGTCATTGATAAGTTCCACGAGTATTTGTATGGAGCTAAATTCACAGTACGTACGAATAACAATCCTCTCGCCTATGTGCTCACGTAGGCAAAGCTTAATGCTGTCGGGCACAAGTGGTTAGCTGCATTGTCTACATATGAGTTTTATGTGCAGTACCGGCCGGGTCGTCACAACATAGATGCTGACCTACTATCTAGAAACATGCCTGAAGAAGACACTACAGAGTGGGTGACCATACCTGAGTCTGGTGTGAAGTCTATCTGCCAACGTGTCTGTGTTCTTGAATCCTCTATTAACCCACTGAGGTATGTAGACCAGTTAGGAGCTTCACCTGACAGTGTTCCAGACATTTACGCATTTCCGACTCACTTGGAGTTGAAATCCTTAAAGCAGATGTCAAAGCAGGATCTTAGAAAATCTCAGAAAGAGGATGCAACAATAGGGCCCGTGATATCATGTATTTTTTTGCCCGAGCTTCCAAACAGGCCTGCACCATATGGGAGCGACGTTTTTCTTTATTTAAATCTGCCGGCCATCAATTATTTTAATTTTGGAACCTTTGCGGTCTTGGACTTTACCATTTTGGGTTAAAGGAATGAATGAAGGTATTATTTGCTTCCGAGTGAAATCCATCCATCCATCCATTTTCTATACCTGCTTATCCTACTGGGTCACGGGGGGTCCGGAGCCTACCTGGAAGCAATGGGCACGAGGCAGGGAACAACCCTGGACAGGGGGCCAGCCCATCACAGGGCACACTCACACACCATCCACACACACAGGCACACCTACAGGCAATTTAGCAACTCCAATCAGCCTCAGCATGTCCTTGGACTGTGGGGGGAAACCGGAGTACCCGGAGGAAACCCCATGACGGCACAGGGAGAACATGTAAACTCCACACACATGGAACCTAGGCGGGACTTGAACCCAGGTCCCAGAGGTGTGAGGCAACAGTGCTAACCACTGCACCACCATGCCGCCCCCTCCTGAGTGAAATGTCTTGTATAAATTAGTAAATAGTTTCATTTACGTTTGATTCTATGTACTGTGATTATTATGTTCTTTTTGATGTATGTATTTATGGCTTTAAAAAGAATTGATAGGAAACCCTAAATATTACATAGATACTGGGGAAAAAGAATTCAGGGTAGCTCCCGTATTACTTTTTACGCACAAAGGGGCACTACACTAGAAACAAAGAGGAAGTACATTGTTTTATCCCCTTTTGGAGATACAGTATCAGGATTTTATTCTCTTTTATGGATCCTAACTGGCAGTTTTTGTCCATTTAGAGTTTGCAGATTAAACAACTGAAGCTATTCTTGTCCTTGGCCCAAAAATATTTGGACAGTGACACAATCTTCGTGATTTGGGCTCTGCATGCCACCACATTGGATTTGAAATGAAACAACTACAACAGAATTGAAGTGCAGACTTTAAGGTTCAATTCAAGGGGTAGAATAAAAATATAAAATTAAACATGTAGGAATTGTAGCTATTTTTATACAAACACTCCTCATTTCAGGGGCTCAAAAGTAATTGGACAAAT
>JABFEB020000001.1:36354925-36381822 GCA_019775895.2 Stomatorhinus ivindoensis | reverse complement strand
GAATACTCTCAAATTACAGCTGAGAGTCTGCACTTTAAGCCCATATTGATTATATAATTGTATCCTGAATATGTTTTCATAGACAGCTAAAAAAACAAAACTTGTGTCACTGTCCAAATATTTTTGGGCCTGACTGTATTACTTAATATGGTTAGTTTTTCTTCTGGAAGTAAGTCACCCTGTGTGTTGCTGTAGTGGCCAGTGGTTTTAGTACTTTATTAGGGATTTTTGTCCTCTATCTGATTGAGGAGACTTCCACCATAGGAAGAGTTACATGTACCCCTGACTTCTTCTGATATCCTGACAGAGAAATGCCATGGGAGCTCATGCAGCTGACTGTCTGGCATCACCAAGTAGCTTGATAAATGATCATGATCATAGCTCTGAATTCCTGGATCACATTCACCATGTTGTCCCTCACCCGATCCCTGCTAGCCAGTTCTCTTGCTCTGATTAGGCTGTTTCTCAGGTCCCTATTCCTAAGCAGTCCTCTGCTGTCCTAGCTATTGCATTTACACAGTCATCAGACCTACCAAAGCAGACTCTGAACCTCAAGCCTGCCAACCTCACTGGAGCACCATCTCTGCTGTGCCACACACACCAGGCGCATTAAACCAGATGTTTTCTGACTCATCATGTCATACTCTGCTCTTATTTTTAAGCTGTTTTAGATCTTACTATGTGCTCTTGTTCTCTTGACTGTGTATTATACTTATTGAAGTTTCTCATACTCATGCATCAGTTAAATGTTCGTTTTTTAACCACATGGCAACCACAAATTTATCATGGATGTCATTTTAAGTTCACTAATTTATGCAACAAAGGTCATCCTATGTTATCTTATCTTGTCGTTTCTTATTCTGCATTTATTTGTGCTGCTTTAGTCCAGGTACACTGGTTATCTGTTGCATTTTATATACATGCAGTTACGTGTATTGGAGTTCACACATTTACTTTAATGTGTGAAAGCAAATGCCCTGTGTTAGAATGGCATCCTGTCCAAGGATGCCTGGGACAGGTAGTAGTCTCACTGTGAGCCTGCAAATGGTTGGCAGAGTGGATATGGAATATCCAAATGCAACCTTTTGACTCATTACATTTGAGTGTTCTGTTCTGTGTGCTTCACAAATGTAGGCCAAGTTTTTTACGTGCATGAGCAACCATATTAACAGTTTCCTCCTGCACTAGATTACTTTAATGGCGTGGAACTGGTCTACGACAATTTGATGTTTTACTGTACTTAATATGTCACTGAAACACTGCTTTACTGATAAATCACCTAGGAAACCATGTGGCTATTTTTGACCACTGTGGTCTACTTCTCCCACCTTCTAATAGGCTTGTGTTAGAATTCTTTTAGGAGCTACAGCCACATTTTGCTTGATGTTGACATTCATGGAGTTATATTCCCTGCTGGGGGAATACATATGGTTTTGGGATCTGTCTGCCGCTGTAGACACTTATTTCATTAGCATGATAATTCAAAGAGTATTTGATAGATGTTTTGGCAAACTTTGCAGGCACATTGCAACGGTAAAAATATGACACTTAGCAAATTATGAGACGAATCACCACAAAATTTAAGTAGCCCCACATAGTGGTAGCAAAGAGAAGGACTGCCTAACCATGTAATTGTGATAACTCAAAAAAGTATTTCATGGATCTTTCTTAAACTAGTAGTGACATACAAGAAGGCAGTCATAGACTCAGATCTAGCGAACCAGATTACATTGAGATAAATCATGCACATTTTTTGGAAACGTAGGCAGAATGTGTGGGGCGACTAGAGATTGTAGAGGTTGGAGAGTGTGGGAGGAGCAGGGATTAGATGTGGACAGGTGATGGGGCCCTCTGGGGAATACATTGTTGTCATTCCAACAGCATTAAGTTCACTTTAGCTTCCCTCAGTTTTGTTCAGTTAGATGTATGCCTGTGAGATTTCTACCATACCCTGTATTTTTCTCATTTTCTTCTTTCTCAAGTTTTTTTTGCCTCAGGTAAAGCTGTTTTTATTGTTTCCCAGACTGATATATTTACATTGACAGCTTCTTAGAGACAGTTATTCTAGATGTGACAATGCCATTCTACCTGATGCCTTTCTCTCGGGTTTTGGCGTGCCTTAGCACAACAATACTCATGTTTTGGTTTTTTTATCCTTTTTCATTGACCCTGCCTCAGCAGGTGACCAGAGAGCCTGACCGTCATTTACATTTTCCATGCAAATCATAGGCAGATGCTGCATTAAGTAGAAACACTGGATGAATAGACTCAACGATGTAGGCTTACATTGCACTCTTTCCAACACTGACATTAGGCAGCCATTATTGGCAGTGTAGCCCTCACATACATACATTTCAATCAAGCTTGATTGATAGATTC
Organism: Stomatorhinus ivindoensis; assembly: GCA_019775895.2. NCBI lineage: Eukaryota > Metazoa > Chordata > Actinopteri > Osteoglossiformes > Mormyridae > Stomatorhinus > Stomatorhinus ivindoensis. Next base: position 36,379,443 of record JABFEB020000001.1, on the reverse strand, counting down.
TTTGAAACATATTTTCAGCATAAGCAAATTTAATTATGTTACTCAAAGTTTAAAATATCCATCCATCCATATTTCAACCTGCTTATCCTACTGGGTCGCGGGGTTCCAGGGCCTATCCCGGAAGCAATGGGCATGAGGCAGGGAACAACCCTGGACAGGGGGGCAGTCCGTCGCAGGGCACACTCACATTCCCTCCTATGGGCAATTTAGTAACTCCAATTAGCCTCAGCATGTCTTTGAACTGTGAGGGAAAACCGGGATACCTGGAGGAAACCCCAGGACGACACAGAGAGAACATGCAAACTCCACACACATGTAACACAGGCGGAAATTTGAACTGAGATCCCAGAGGTGTGAGGCGACAGTGCGAACCACTGCACCACGTTGTCATGATCCGCCCGTCCAAGCCTCATGTGTGCCACGCCCCCCCTCGATTCTACCATGTTCTACCCCGATGGAAATCACCTGTTGTCAATTCGTGCCTGATCGTGTTCATCTGTTTTGTATCAGTTCATGCCCGTCTCCTGTATTTAGTCCGCGTCTTAGTCAGTCTAGTCAGATCTGTCATTGTGGTGTCCTGTGGTGTTTTCCCGTCTGTCTCCTGAATAAACCCCGTTCTTCCCTGGATTACCTGCCTTACGTCGTTTTGCCTGCCCCACGCCGCCGACACCCTGCATAGCTACGCACGCTTCGTGAGCGATTGTGACACACATCACCCCAGTTTAAAATATATACTACAAATATTTTTTCAAATATTATTTGTAAGAGCCAGAAGTTCTTGTTTATCCACAATATCAATGAAAACTTAGACAGCATATACATTTTTTTAATGAGTTGGCATTGTTGATCTTGTAAGTGAAATAATTTCATTAATCTATATTTGTGCAATATATTCCTGTTCTTCGGAATGAACATTTACTGGATTTCATACATTTTATTCATATGCATGAGTTACGGGAAATTAAATAATACAAAATAAGCAATTAAAAAGGCCAATATTTTCTCATATTGCCATTTCTTAAGGGCATCTTTGACATAATGTAGTGAAATAAACTCACTTAAATTAAAATTTCACTCATATTTCACAGTTTGGTACTCTGTGTATTTTATCTGATGGACTTTGCACTCAGTGACTAACTTCAATTTGCAGGATCAGAAACTGTAATTACCTGTCTGCTATCCTCTCTGGGATCTCGCATTTATCCCCACCTGGATGAGGATCCTCAAGGCAACATGAGACCCCATCAGTCTCCCTATACTGCAGTCTATCAGAATAGCAGAGATATTTTCCCATATATACATTCAATGGTGTAATTTCACTGTTACTGTCAAGTATAAAATATGACTCAGAGAAATGGTACTATATTTGAGTTTTTGAAAAAAATTGGGAGTTGTTCTGGTATGCAATGTGAGTAGTATAGGTATTTAAATATCTGTAAAATACCAATTGACTATTATAGTTATCATATTTAAAATAACTGAATATTAACAAGGCAGAATATCAAATATTCGATTAAAATGAAAGAATATTAACATATTAACTCGGTATATAAGTGTTCTTCAGCCATTTCCTTTATGTTACGTGGCCTGACAGTCTTGCCAGCTGTTTCGATAGTGAATCGCTTCTGTGAAAATGGACTCTATTGGGTGGCCCTTTAGGAAAATGAACTGTGATTTAATTCACATGTGTCTGGTGAAAGTAGACAGCAAGACAGAGCTGAGACTTCAGAACACAGAATGGGTGCACAATCTCAGGCAGTGACAGGAGGTCTTCCCAGCTGCCAATGGTTGTCTGCTATTAACATTGGGAATAAATGGTGCCTTAGTGATTGATATCACAGTATGATGTGGTCCAAACCAGTAACTGAATGTATGGACTGTTAATTTGGTTATTATATGAAGATGTCAATATCTAAATACACATCATGTTTTTTCCATTGTGGTTTTCAGTCAGTCCTAGGAGCACTTTTTTATGTATTTTGTTCCAGAAATTACGAATTGTAATATGTTCAGATAAAGAGAGCTGAAGCTAGCTCCACTGCGTTCACTCCACAGAACTGTTAGACAGCTTATTCTTATAGATCTGCGATTTCTCGGACACGTTTAGCAACAGTATCTGTTCCTCCAAACGTGTTTCCCACCCAAGTCACAACATTTGCTTTTGGGAAAACCCAGGAAGAACAGCACGCTCTTATCATATCTGTCTGCCCCGAAGGAACACTCTACAGAGACACTTTAACGTTTGCTCTTCTCCATCAAACTCTTGCCTCAGTCTCAGATGAATGAACTTCACAGATCCTTTTCGATGCAAATAAACAAACAGTGAGGTAGAAATTGTTTGATAAGTTATGTTGCGTGAGCAAAGTCATATGTATTATCTGTTCGTAAAATGAGTTCACATGTTTGTCTTCATACTGATATGAATATAATATATCCAAATATAAAGAGAACAGTTTCAAAGTTTTGTAAGAGATACTGTCTTGCATGGTTCATTCAGAGCATCAAAGATATTTTTATCCGTCCATATCATTCATCCTCTTCCTAGCAGACACACGCTTTGTTGCAGAATAAATGGCTGTAACATTATCTGATGCCCTTGAGCCGTCCTCTGAGGGACAGAAGGTTCTCCGAGATTTAAACCCGGAATCTGCCACAGTTCACACAGTGATAAGTTGCTTCGCAGGGGAAACTGTCAAACAGTATCACAGCTCAAAATTAAGTCACAGGCCTGAATTTTTATTTTACTCCATTTTTATGATATATGAGGTGGGGAGGCAGGAGGATCGTGCTCACAGATGTGATAATCACCAGGAGATGAACAGTAGATTACTATTTCTGTGTCTGTGTGTCTGTGTGTGGGGACTGGAGTAAAGACTTGCCCCATGGAACCTAGACAAGCAACCAAAACTAGAGCCTTTTAATAATAAGATTTAGTACGTTGAATTGAGCAAGCTCTGATGTGTGTGGTTCTTAAATTACAAAAATTATTGTATTATTTAAACAGAAAATATAAACACTTTGGTTTTGTATACATTTGTTACATTTTACAAAATATCAAGTACAGAGACTCAGCTTGAAATCAGTAAAACCAATATTCTACCTATTATACACATAGCAGCACAATACAGTTAGAACGAGAATATAAAAGACTACTTTGCTTATTGGGGTATTGAATCAAGCTGCTCTCTCTGTGTAAATCTCTCCTTGTAGTTCCTAGACACTGTAGATCTAATTTTGTCTGACCACTGATTCAGTCATATTACTGTGGATATATGCAAAAGAGAGAAGAGTGAATTCAAAGTGTAAGCACTCTTTTATATAACATAAGTCTATTATCAGTCTATTGCGATAACTTTTTTACTTCTCTCTCTGTGAAAAAGCCATATCTTCCTGACCAAAAGGGAAGAGGCTAATGTTTGTTTCTGACTGGTGTGAGGCAGGTGAAGTGTGCATGTGACCACACTTCAGCACTACTGCAGGATATGGTTGAGGACTCAGAGCTCAATACTTACAGCAGACAAGTGAAAGTAGTCAGCTAGTCAGGGAAGGAGACAGAAAGGGATTCTGCACTAGTGCATCTCTCTTACTCGAGATCCAGTTAAGAGATCCACTGACACAAAGCCAACTTAGCAAACTTTGCAGTTTGACAGCACCTTTAAATCTTGGTCATCCATTTATTTCATTGGATCAAACTTACTGGTGACATTTCCTGCATATCTGTGTATCTTTGACTGCTGAATCTCTGCTCCATTTTTACATAATTTTTTTATTGCTCACAATATTTAAACAGTTACTTTTAAGATAGTAAGCATCTTGATTCTTGGATAACTTTGTTACCGTCTTTGAATTGTGTGGTTCCAGGCCTTTCCCTCAAGGGCACTTGATGATGATTGGTGTTCATGGCCATGAATTTAGAACTCACTCTCCAAGCTCACAATCTTGTTGAAAATGACTAATGTCAAACCTGTCACCATAACAACCTTCATAAACTGATGTGTAGCGCAAAATCCATGCGTATGCATTTATCAGGCCAGTCCTTTAGGATTTTGGAGCGGGCGTGGTGCCACCGAAGCACACTGCTGAAATCCTCCTTTGATTTCTGGAGAAGATGACAGGCAACTTGGGACACTAGGGGGAAATCATTTCACTGCTGCTTAAAATTTCTTTAGCAAATTGTAATAATGTTTGTCTGTTTGACACAATTCTTTGTATGTATGTTTGACACATTTTTTTGTCGTGGTTTGCTTAGGTATCATAGATGGGATGCCAGTCCATTGCAGGACACACACACACATTTAAAATCAATTTTAGGTGCATGGCATAACAACGTTTTGTTCAACAACGGATCACATATATGACGGTGGTGTCACGCTCCGTCCGTTCGAGCCTCGTGTGTGCCACGCCCCCCTTGCTCCCTGTGTTCAAACCACCTGTTGTGCTTCAGTTTTATTGTATTCCACTGTTTCCTGTTAGTTCCCTGTCAGTCTTCTGTATTTAGTCCGCGTCTGAGTTCATATCCCCAGATCGGTCATTGTGATGTTTTGTAGCGTTTACCCCGTCCGTGCGCCAAATAAACCCCGTCTTTTTGGATATTCCTGCCTCTCGTCGTCTTGCCTGCCCGACGCCGCTTGCATCCAGGCACGCTGCTAACCCGTAGCGTGACAGGTGGTATAACGGAGCTGGAAAATTCCTATCGGTTAGCAGCGTCGTAGCCATAATAACGTCATACCACAATGTATTACTCACAAGTTTATAGTGATGCAGCTGTAACAAAACCTATTCTGCTAAACGTACAGCACATACAATTATGTAAAGTACATAATACTTGATAATGATAATAAACAGATAATGATAATAAACTACTGTTATGGTTTATGTGTTTACTATACAGTACTTTTGGTTGTTTAGGCTATGCCATATAGCCTAGGTGTGTAGCAAGCTGTGCTATCTAGGCTTGTGTAACAACACTCTATGATGTTCTCACAATAATGACATTGTCCAATGACACATTTCTCAGAAGGAATTCCTGTTATGTGACACGACTGTACTGATACTGGTAAGTGAAACTACAGTACACTATACATGCATTATTTCCACTTTGTATTAACTTTTATATTTATCACATTATTCTTGTTATTCTGTATTAGTGCTATTTTACATTGTATGTGTTATTTGGTATGATGTGGTAGGTTATTTTTTTGGTTTGGGAACCAAATAATTCTTCCCATATGAATTAATGGTAATTGCTTCTTTGCTTTATACCATTTTGGCTTATGAAAAGTTTCATGGGATCGCTTTACTTTCGAATAGTGGGGGAAATCTGTACTTTTACAATATAATTAAAATTCTGAAATCTGTACAGAAATACTTCTTTAATTACACTGAATACTGCACAGAAACCCAACCAATAACCCATGAAATAAAATAGATGACTTTAAGGGAGTAAATGGATTTACTGTATCTGATAAGAATACATTTATTCATTGTGTGTGGATGTACACATGTGTTTAAAAATGTAGGGACCACACGGAGTGTTGGTCTGTAAAATTTATAGGATATTAGGAATTTAATATTGTGATATTTTGATAATAGGGATTAAACTATTAACATTACCCTGCAATCATTTGCATAGTCTTGTGATAACCTATATTAAACCTCCCCACAAGCTACAGAACCATCCCCCAACCCCAATATTAATACCTCCGCGCTTGTTCACAAGCCCTAACTGGCAATTCCTCCCTGGAATAATACCTCCCGGCTGGCCTGGAAACAGTGCTGAATCCCAGGGGTCTCCCTCTGCAGAAAGAGGTCATGCGAAATCCTTATTCAGCAGTTCTGCGCTTTTCACACCTGGATAACAGAAGGATGAAGACGTCTGCGCGTCACGCCTCCTGCACGTGTATTATCTCCTCATGCCCTTGTATTTAAATGTGTATGTTTCCAATATATCAAGGGTTTCATGGCATCCACCCGCTGCCCACTGAACATTCGCCTTGACAGCAAGATCAATTGTTCAGCGAAAGCCACGCTCAAGTACTCACCGGCAGGACTGGCTGCGAGCTGCTTGCAGAATCTATTATATGGTGCATTGAGGCTATTCTGAAGGTCACGTCAGCCTGGCAGTAGAGATATTGGGAAACCGGGATGTAAATTTAGGCAGTTGAAGTCTCTCCAGCCATTGAAGGAGCTGACCTTGCCTTGTACTGTAATGTACAAGCAGAAACTCCAGCTAATCTTTCAAAAAAGGGTTTTCAATTATACATACTAATATAACCTTTTCAGCTACCTATGCTGGTGTGTAACATGAGGAGGAGAATAGAAAATATCTTTATTAGAATGTAACTTCCAGGTCTTCCTGGGACCATTTTGAACGTGTTTTAAATACAGCACAACATCGATGTCACCGTAGACCGGCTTAGTGGAACTCCATCAGTGAGTCCAGAGAATCCAAGACAGAATTTATCATCAGGATTGTGCAGGAAAGGGGTCATGAGTAGAAGTCCTTATACTGAATTTAAAAACAATAAAAATATACTATAGCAAAATAAGTGTATCAGCAATGAATGGAATTACCGTTCCTTCATATCTGTATATATCATACGTCCATATGGTTACTTCACAACAGTGCAATAGACTCTATGTATTGAATATATTTCCCAGTGAGTTCTCACAGATATGTCTCACAGATATATATACACATACACACACACACACGCACATATACACACTTTAATATTGTGTTGAACTGCCTTTAGCTTTGATGATGGTGCTCATTCATCAAAGTATTATTTCCATGTGCTTATGCTTAATTTTTCATCCAGATTTAGATTCATTTCTCTTTGGTATCCTATATTGATGATAGGTGACTTGAACCACTTTGTAAAGTCTTTTTCAGCACATCTCAAAGACTTTCAATGGGGTTAAGGTCAAGATTCTGTGGTGGCCAATTCGTGTGAAAATGATTCCTCATGCTCCCCGAAGCACTCTTTGACAATTTGAGCCCAATGAATCTTGGCATTATTGTTCTGGAATATGCCAATACCATGAGGAAAGGAAAAATCCACTGATATGAGAACCTGGCTATTCAGTAGATTCAGGTACTCAGCTGACTTGACTTTATTGCTGCATTACGTTGCTGAGCTATAATAACGATCCAATCATTCGACCTGCTGATTTAAATTCAAACTTGTTTTTTTGCTTGTGTGTTTGTGTGTGTATATATATATATATATATATATATATATACACACACACACACACATTTTGTGTAAACCTCTTGCAGAATAACAAATCAAAATCCTTCATCCTTGAATAATTGTCATTATTGGGCATATGAACATATGTGTGTATCTGTAGATAATACTGAAACCGATATTAAATTGAATATATTTCCCAGTGAGTTCTCACAGATATATATACACATACACACACACACACGCACATATACACACTTTAATATTGTGTTGAACTGCCTTTAGCTTTGATGATGGTGCTCATTCATCAAAGTATTATTTCCATGTGCTTATGCTTAATTTTTCATCCAGATTTAGATTCATTTCTCTTTGGTATCCTATATTGATGATAGGTGACTTGAACCACTTTGTAAAGTCTTTTTCAGCACATCTCAAAGACTTTCAATGGGGTTAAGGTCAAGATTCTGTGGTGGCCAATTCGTGTGAAAATGATTCCTCATGCTCCCCGAAGCACTCTTTGACAATTTGAGCCCAATGAATCTTGGCATTATTGTTCTGGAATATGCCAATACCATGAGGAAAGGAAAAATCCACTGATATGAGAACCTGGCTATTCAGTAGATTCAGGTACTCAGCTGACTTGACTTTATTGCTGCATTACGTTGCTGAGCTATAATAACGATCCAATCATTCGACCTGCTGATTTAAATTCAAACTTGTTTTTTTGCTTGTGTGTTTGTGTGTGTATATATATATATATATATATATATATATACACACACACACACACATTTTGTGTAAACCTCTTGCAGAATAACAAATCAAAATCCTTCATCCTTGAATAATTGTCATTATTGGGCATATGAACATATGTGTGTATCTGTAGATAATACTGAAACCGATATTAAAATCCTGCCATTGAAGCATTGAGGAGCTGGAGATTGAAGACGTTAACATCTTGCTTCTATAAACTCTGAGCTCTAAGCATTTCTTTAAGAATCTCGATTTTGATGCCGAAATAAAATTTCAGGAGACTTGTTCTAGGGAGGTTAAACTATCTGAGACACCTGTCTTTCTGAGAAACCCCTAAAGTGAGCTTAATGGAGCTGTTTGAATGGGTTAGCTGGGCTGATTATTAATCTGTTGTTATTTGTTATGGCTCATTTACTTTGACTTGATTGTTCTCTTGATTAGGAAGCATTGTTACATTTGATATATTATCTCTTCTTTTAGTAACATACTTTTCAAATAAAAATTGCACATATTATACACAGCAACAACCTAGATATTATTATAGAGATTCCAGCAATCAGCAAGGCAGGAACTGAACTGGATTAACTGTGAAAATGAGATATTTTTGCCATTATGAATGACCCTATATTGTAATATGATAAAAATATAGAAACCCCAATCTTGCTATATGCAGTGATTAAAAATGTTCCAACTGACTATCTGTCCATCCATACCAAATCCATCCATACAACCAGGTATAGATTGCAATCTGCCTGACATTAGAGGCTCAGGTAACCAGGCCAGACACACCCAGGCAAATCATCAGGGGATGTCAGTCTATCTCTCTCTCTCTCTCTCTCTCTCTCTCTGTCACACACACACACACGCACACACACACACGTCAGGTATACCTATTCTTATGGGGACCGCTCATTCACTTCTATGGGAAAAATACTAATGCTAACTATGACAACCTTAACCCTTAAAAGGTTCTAGCTGCATAGTGGCACACATCGTGCCTTGTTTCCATTTCATAATGTGAACCTATATGCAAAATATTGACTGGATTTAACAAAATTTTGCTCGTTTCGCAAAACACTCGCAAACCAAGTTACTTGCAATCCAAGGTTTTGCTGTAATTATTAATTTATATCCATATATTAAATTTAAGTCATGTGCCTATGTAATATATCAGCAAAGGTGGACATAACTGGTACGCAAGTACGCATTCACCTTTAAAAGAAATATGTGTGGCAATCGATTAATGTAACAGCACAAATACTTACATATTATATGTGCATTTGTGCTGATATGACAAGAAAATACAATGCATTTTAACCTCCATACTGCAGAAAACTATGAATTAGAATATAAAGGTTATAGTGCATGGTAATTTCTTGTCATATCAGCACAAATGCACATAAAATATGTACGCATTCACGCCTTTACAATAATCAGTTGATACACGTATCGTTTTTAAAGGTGAATGCGTATGTGAGTACCAGTTATGTCTGTTTTGCAAAACGAGCAAAATTTTAAAATAAGTTTTAACTTGATAAATGAGTGAGGTCTTGCAATGCGAGTATTACATGTGTCACAACCAGAGGGAGAGAGGCGAGGATCCAGATATGCGGGGCAACAGGTTCTTTATTAGACCAGCTGATGTCACACGGGTTGTCGAGCACCGAGCTGAGAAGGCAGGTTCGGGTCGTGCGCTGGTCAGGAACCTGTATATAAGTATATAATTAAGTAATTGTAATTCTGCATTGTGTTGTAATTGTTATTTATCTTATTCCCAACTCCTGTTTCAGGTGAACTGTGGCCTGTTCAATGCAGAGTTCTGTTGAGTTATGGCTGACTGGTCATCCACACAGTGATATTAGGCTTCTATCTTGAGGCCACATACTGTAAAATTACTTCTTTCATCACAGACAAGAGAAACAGACTAAGACAGTAGCTGCAAAAGTGATGCTGGAAAGGGTCATCAGTTTCTGGAATGCAGCCCATATCCCCAATTCTTCAATGGCTTACTCAAAGAAAAATTCCTGACCCTCATTGATGGGTATGATGGCCTTTTAAAGCACTGGAATCAAGTTTGAGATACAGATAAGGTCAAAGAAGAATGGTTTCAAGATTCCATGGAGGACATATTCAACACTGGCCACAAAGATGCTCTGTCTTTGATGAAAAATTAAGCAGAGAGAGATTTTCTTATCAGTCAAAGAAAAGACAGAGTTGTGAGAAAACACATATAGAAAGTGAGAATATGGCTGCTGTCATTGATTCTACACAGCTTGGATCTTCTTCTTCTCCGTCATTGGATATGGAAATAGCTGCTGTTCCTCAGTATATGGTTGCAAGTCAATTGAAAAGAACCAGAAAAACACTTATAAACCTTCATGCACTCTTGACTCCAGAAGTCACTTCAGTTCTGGACCGGTTCAAAATATCCGACCACAAGGCAGTGGCAACTACAGGTGCTGTGGCTAAAGAAGCAAGTCTTAACATTGAAAAAACCATCCTCTCAAGAAGTTTCATTTGGCATCATTACATGAAAAACAGGGAAAATATTGGACATGAGTCATTATCTAATGCAGCCATACCACCAGTTGTCCTATTTCTCCTACACTGGGATACAGAGCTGCTGTCTGACATTGACCATTGTAGCAAGTTGATAGGATTGCATTGGTGGTGACTGGAAACAACATCGAAGTCCTGATTGGTGTTCACAGATTCCCAAGAGCATTGGAAGAGCTGAAGATGAGACCTTTTGTTGAACAATCTGAGAATGCAGCTTGGGAGATCAGAGTAAAACATTTGTCTTTGCACATACTGACCTTGCACAGGGAGCTTCATCAAAATTGAGTAGATTTTTGGTAAGGTTCTTTATGGATGGCCTGCCAGCACTGTGTTCTGGAAGTCATTCTTCAAGGCCGAATATGGTCCTTTGAGAGGGCCAAACGTTACCCCGTTCATTTAGTTCAAGGAGACTTGGCATTCTGTTGACTTTGAGGACTGGAATAGTGTACTTGATGATCAAGCTGTGGGTGAAAGATTATCGGAGTCAGGGTCCCTTGCAGAACTGAAATGTCAAGTGTTGTCTCCCAAAAACCTACAATTGAATATTCAGCCTGTCCCTGTGATGATCACAAAAAACTGCTGGTTCTTTTGTATGCCTTCTTAGGTAGACAGCTGGAAGGAGGAATCCACATTAGATCCCCTGGCACTTTCCATCAGGCCAGGTGGCTGGCAAAGGCTATTTACATCAAAGTGTTCCTCGTCTGGAAGCAGATCCAACTATCTGCTAACAAACTGAACCTTGGCCTCTTTTCTCTACTATTCATAATGGAACAAGGCACCAATGGTTGCCCATGATCCAAAGAATGATTTCAACTTCATGAAGGACCTTGAAGCTGGTCAGCCAGATAGAGCCTGTGCCAATGTGGTACAGAGAAATTGGAGACTCCAAAACGAAAAGGACTCAAAAGACTAGAGAAGAACTTTTGTCTGACAGCTCTCCATGACTATATTACCAATAGAACAAGGACAACCTTTGATAGAATGCTTCCAAATGGCCAACAGAGGTCTCTGACCTTTTTCGCAATGCCCCATCAACATGGGAGGATGATGAATCATACCAGGAATTCATGAATGCTGTCAAGGTCATGACTGTTGTCAACAGTACTGCTGAATGTGCATCAAATTATGAGTAACATAATATGTTAAATAAAATGATTGTTTTGTAGTCTTATACTATATAGTAAAGTATAAAATCCAGACTTGTGTTCTTGTTTATGGGAGTTTTCAATTATTTTCTTGACAACAACTGCAGCTATATTGTACCATAATGATACGAATAATGCTATTATATTTGACAAATAGACTGTTCAAGGTTTCTGGGGGAGTTTTAAAAAAGTTTCTATGATAAAAACTCAGAGTTTTTTAAATGGTTTGGTGAGATTTCTCTTTTATCCCACAGACAGCATAGCCAACTCCCAAGAGTTAATAGTTGTCTCATAAGGGATGAGTCCGAAAAATCTTCTGAAGATGGTTGCGAAGCACTGCAGAGATTTGCCATCTGTCACAAATTCTGTGTTTCTTTGAACTGAAACCAATGCAGTTCACCCTAGCATGCTGTCAATCAACTTCTGGGCCAAATCCTGACTGTTGGTGGCTAATTCTTGCATAATCAATGCTTGGAGTTTGTCATAATTTGGGAGTTTTTGATTGTCTATCCACCTCTTGAGGATTAACTACAAGTTTTCAATGGAATTATGGTCTGGGGAATTTCCTGGCTGACCAAAAATGTCAATGTTTTGTTCCCTGAGCCACTTAGTTATCACTTTTGCCTTATAGCACAGTGCTCCACCATGCTCGAAAAGGCATTGTTCATCACCAAATTGTTCTTGGGTCATTGGGAGAAGTTGCTCTCTGAGGATGTTTTGGTGCCATTCTTTATTCATTTCTCTATTCTTAGGCAGAATTGTAAGTCCACTCCCTTGAATCGTCTCAGGATACTTTATTGTTCCCATGATACAAGACTGATGGTTAACCATGGTTAATAGAGGAAGAACATTGATTTTAAGCACCACCTTCCTTTTAATGCATCCTGTCTGCTATTTTAACTCAATCAGCAAGACAGAGTCATCTCCAGTCTTTGCCTTGTCAACACTCTCACTGTAATGATCAGGGATCAGAGAAGAAGGGGACCCCTAAATGCAGGAAAATGGTTTATTAATATGGAATTTGGGGGCTGACGAATCCAAAGCGGTTAGGCAGGCGGAGAGTCGGGTCGGTCGCAGGTGGTCGGTTACCGTAGAGGTCAGTCCTACAATGAAAGACAAGACAGGGGATCGATGGGACTGGAGGGTGGACAAAGGAAAGCCAGGGCAGCAGGGCAGACGGGATCGGGCAGGCAGGCAGAGACGACCAAGGAATCTGGGCATGAATAGCAACAGGGAACGATGAGACAGGCTGGGTAGCAGGGCAAGAAAATGGACAAAGAAACACTTGATATGTGTCATCTGAGTGGCAACAATACTTTGCAACCTTACAACCATGGCGTCAAGGCTTAAATAGCTGGTCCTGTTCGTGTTGATTGCTTGTTGTGGTGTGGCCCCGTCCCTGTGGGTGTGACAGTAACCCCCCCGACGGCCGCCTCTAGGAGGTCGAGATGCACGCCGATGGTGGCCACAGGGCCTAGCAGCTGGCTTGGAAGGGTTGTGGAGATGAAAGTCAGAAACCAGGGAAGGATCCAGAATGTCCGTAGCCGGTACCCAGGAACGTTCCTCTGGACCAAAGCCCGCCCTATCCACCATATACTGCAGAATCCCCGCCCTCCAGCGGGAGTCCAGCAGAGCTCGGATTTGGTAGATTTGGGAGCCATCTCATACAGAGGAGGGCGGTGGCACTGCCGGGTGGGTCGATTGGTGTACAGGCTTCAGAAGAGATGCGACAGTGCCACCCAAGAGATGAGGTGGGATAAATACGGTACATTTTGGGTAATGACAACCGGTAGGAGTCAGGGTCCACCCGCTTCACAATTTTGAAGGGCCCAATGAACCAAGCCAATAACTTACGGCATGAAGGCAATTTTTAATTGCGAGTAGACAACCCTACACGCTGTCCTACCCGGTATGCCGGGGCCAGTCGTTTATTGGCGTAGGTCCATTGGGCTACTTGCCAGACCTGCTTGACCTTTTGATACCAGTCCTCGACCTGGGGAACGTCGCTAGGTTTAGCCTCCCACGGGAACAGTGTAGGAGTGTAACCTAACACACATTGGAAAGAGGACATATGGGTAACTGGGTTCAAGCGGGAGTTTAATACGTCCTCAGCCCAGACCAGGTGGGTGGCCCAGTCGGCTGGGCGGTCCTTACACAGAAGCCGGAGAGCCTTCGACACTTCCTAATTAGTCCTCTCTGCTAAGCCATTCGACTAAGGATGATAGGCTGTCGTTAGGCTCAGGGCGATCTTTAACTTGTGACTGATAGCTTTGAATACTCGGGACATATACCGGGGACCTGTATCTCAGACAGTCTTCAGGGAAGCCGAAATAACGAAATACCCAGGTTAATAACAAGTCAGTGGGGTCAGTAGCCTTCGGGAGTTTAGGCAGGGCAATGAGTCAGCACATCTTGGAGAATCGATCTATCACGGTTAGTACAACAGTGTTACCTTTAGAGATGGGTAGATCAGTGATGAAGTCAAGCGCCAAATGCGACCATGGACATGAGGGCATCGGTAATGGGTGTAGGAGGCCCGCTGGTGGTTGGTGGGTCGACTTCAATTGGGAGCATGCTGAACAGGTGGCGACGTACCTCTCGACAGTTGTTCTCTATCCTGGCCACCAATACCGCCGGGATATCAGGCGCTGCGTGGCGGAGATCCCGGGATGACCTGAGCCTAGGGAAGTATGTACCCAATTCAACACTGCCTCACGCAAGTTGCGAGGGACATACATCCGCCCGACCGGACACTCAGGTGGGGTGCAGAGCAGTCGTTGTGTTGTTGCAGCACCTCATCCAAGGACCAGGTGATGGGGGCTGCAAAACAGGTAGGCGGCAAGACAGCTATGGCCGGGCGACTCAAATTGATGGGAAAGGGCGTCCGCTTTGGCGTCCTACCTCCCTGGAAGATACGTCACTGTAAACTCAAAATGGGCAAAGAACAAGGCTCATCGGGCTTGTTGAGGATTCAGCCTTTTTGCCTTTTGTAAGTACTCTAGGTTTCGATGATGATTGAATACCTGAAAGGGATGGTGTGCACCCTCCAGCCAATGTCTCCACTCCTGTAAGGCCAGCTTGATGGCCAGCAGATCCCGATGTCCAACATCGTAATTGCGTTCCGCAGGTGTCAGTCTCTTTGAAAAGAAGGCACAGGGGTGTCTACGATGGGTGGTTGGGTCTCGCTGAATGAGTACCGCTCCTACGCCGGCCTCTGACGCATCAACCTCCACCTCAAAAGGGATCTCCGGGTTGGGCTGTTGTAGGACAAGGCAGAGCAGAAAGCATGTTTTAACCGCTGGAAGGACTGTTCTGCATTCGGGTTCCAATGAAGCCGGGTTCCGGTCCCTCGGGTGAGCGTGGTAAGAGGGGCTGCCACCTGCCTAAAATTACGAATGAAGCGTCTATAAAAGTTGGCAAAACCCAGGAACCTTTGAAGTTAACTGTTTTAGGGAGAGGCCATTGTTGAATCGCTGTTACCTTCCTTTCATCCATAGCCACCTCCCCAGACCGAATAATGTATCCCAGGAACTGCACCTGAGTTTTATGGAATTCACATTTCTCACCCTTAGCATACAGGTGATAATCCCTGTGTTGCTACAGGACCTGGCATACATGAGAAATGTGTTGAAACAGGGTTGGTGAGTATACCAGTATGTCATTAATGTACATGACCACAAAACGGTTAATCATTCCTTGGAAGATGGTGTACATGAAAGACTGGAAGATGGAGGGGCTGTTAGCTAATCCGTAAGGCATCACGCAGTACTCGAACTGACCCGTATAGGTTACAAAAGAAGTTTTCCACTCATCCCCTTGGCGTATGTGGATGAGGTTATACATGCTCCTGAGGTCCAGTTTAGTGAAATACCTTGCCTTCCGAAGCTGATCGAGAGCGGAGGGAATCAACGGAAGGGGCTCTCTCTGCCTCACGGTAATGAGATTGACGGCTCGGAAATCAATACAAGGACGGAGAACCCCATCTTTCTTTTTAATAAAGAAGAACCTTGCCGTGATAGGGAACTTGGATGGTCAGATTATACCTTGCCGGAGCCCCTCCTGGATGTATGCCTCCATTGCCGCCACCTCAGCGATGGACAGGGGGTACAGATGGCCCTCGCGAGGGGAATGTCCCTCGACCAGATCATTAGCACAATCACAATCGCGGTGCGGCGGTAACTTAAAAGAGAGTGCCTTGCTGAAAACATCACAGTAGTCCAAATACTCCCTGGGTGGTACAGGTCCTCAGGTTCAGGGCTTTCAATCAAGGAGGCCTGGCACGGGATAGCCAGGCATTTATGAAGACAGTGAGTAGACCAGGTGGTTAGCTCACCAGTTCTCCAGTTTATAGCTGGGTTGTGTCTCCGCAACCAGGGAAGACCCATGGGGTCTTTAGCCTCTGGAACTACCATGAAGTCCAGGGTCTCTCGATGTAACACCCCTACTTGGAAAACAATGGGGCCTGTGCGGTGACTCACCCTTCCACCTGGGAGGGGCGCTCCATTCACCCCTATTATAGTGACAGGGTTAAAGAGAACCTGCAGTGGAATGCTGTTCTCTAACACCAAAGACAGGCTAATAAAGTTACCTGCAGACCCAGAGTCAAACAATGCCTTGGTGTGGAGTCTCCCTGTGGGGCAGTTAAGCTGCACAGGAACAGTAATAGGTGCCAGTGAAACCCCAAGAAAAGTGCCTACCTTGGCATGAGAAGCCCGATGTGGGGGTCGAATGGGGCACGTACGCAGCACATGTCCGGCCTCTCCACAATATAAGCACAAGCCCAGGGAAGCGCGGCGATGCCTCTCATTGGGGGAAAGCGGAGCGTGTCCAAACTGCATGGGTTCTGTCTGCTCCTCTGTGCTGGCAGGTCGGACCGGAGCGGCTGGCAGGCGCGGGCGAGGACAGCGGCGGCGTTCACGAATGCTGTTGTCGATGGTAACCGAAAGCCTGATGAAATCCTCAAAGGACAACGTCGCTCCACACGCTGTCAGTTCGTCTTGCACCTCCTGGTTAAGTGTGCGATGGTACAAATTCCAAGTTCCGTAGCACCTCTTCTGGCCAGCGTAGTCCCGCCACTACCGTGCGGAATTCCAGGGCAAACTCCGCAACCGTGCGGTTTCTCTCGCAAGCTGCGTCCCACAGCGGGATGGTCAAATATCTCCTTAAAAGCTTGTTGAAACTCTATCACAGAATCGAGGAGAGGGCTGTCATCCTGCCATAGTGCGGTAGCCCAATCATGTGCATATCCGGTGAGAAGGTGAGGTCAGTCCTGTAATGAAAGACAAGACAGAGGATCGATGGGACTGGAGGGTGGACAAAGGAAAGCCAGGGCAGACGGGATCGGGCAGGCAGGCAGAGACGACCAAGGAATCTGGGCATGAATAGCAACAGGGAACGATGAGACAGGCAGGGTAGCAGGGCAAGACAATGGACAAAGAAACGCTCGATATGTGTCATCTGAGTGGCAACAATACTTTGCAACCTTACCACCATGGCATCAGGGTTAAATAGCTTGTCCTGTTAGGGTTGATTGCTTGTTGTGGTCTGGCCCCGCCCCTGTGCGCGTGACACTCACCTGTGTTAACAGGAGAATCACTGAAATGTCATCAGATCCTTTTAAGGCAGGGCTGAAATGCAGTGGAATTGGGTTTTTTGGGATTATGTTGCAATTCATCTGATCACTCTTCTTAACATTATGGAGTATATGCAAATTGCCATTGTGACGGAGTGGTCAGCAATACCCGACCCAATGAATAGCTGACTACACCACTCTGGGGGAAGTTTCTCCCCAGGGAAATACTAAGATATTACCCACAATCTCTTATAACTAGTGCATGAGCACTCAGATCTAGTTAACCGAAGGGGGCTAGAAAAGTGAATTAATAAAAATTATTTTATTACATTTAGAGGGAGAATAGTAATTCCACGCTAAACACAATACATAGAAACCATCAAGACAAGGCACCAATGTCGCAGACTGCACAGGGTAAAGGGCATGGACTGACAGATATACAAGGGAATCGCCACAGGCGGGACCTCTGCGAACACTCCGGTGATCACACACACAGACAAGCACACACAGTTAATGTCAGTGATCTGCACTGCACAGTGAAATTCACCACCACCAGCAGGGAAGACAGTAGTACATTTCCCTGTGCCTTAGTGTCAAATACTGCTCCGTACCAAATTTAAAAAAAAATAAAAATAAAAGAACACTCCAACAAAAGACAGAATAACAAAATAAGCAGACCAGTAATATCTGAGTAAACTCCACATCATAGAATGGAATTTTTCAAAAATAATAGAAAAAGAAACTTTAAGCAGCCTATTGGCTGCACACGCATAGGTCAGGAGCTAGCTTTGGTTAGGAAATTGCATTTTTGAGTGACTTCTAAGTTTAGTACTAGAAAAACTAAATTGTATCCATGAATTCTCCTCAATAACTGGTTCAAGTTTTTGATGCGTTTCAATTTTAATGCACAGAATTGGAACATTGGACCACCCTGTTGTAGGAACATTTGTTCCTGTCAGGTATGCGGTAGCTCTGTTCACCTCAGCTACCAGTTATAGTACTGTGCCCAATTCTGAGATTCTCAAAGAAAATTTGACTAAGAAAAGGAAACACACACACACAAAAAGTTACTGATATGTTGTTGGTTGTGTAGAAAAGCACTGCTTCGGTTCCCAAATCTCTCCTCAGGGGTACCTCCATGTATTCATTACATTTCAGCACAAGCTTATTTGATCAGGCAATCAATAAATAAACCAATACATTAATTAGTTAGTTAAATAATTCAGAATCAAAAAATAAATTGGTGTATTTGGAGGGTTGCTGCAAATATTGAGGTGATTTTAGAAGAGGTTTTGAAATGGCTCAGCTGACACACTTTGGCTTAATGTTATAGTTGCATGACATTTATAAGACTTTTGCGCAGTACTGTACATACTGTTGTTCAGTTAGCAGTTTGCAGAATATGTGGGCTATATTGCACAAATAAATAAATAAATAAATAAATGCAAAGATGCAACTTATCAGAGTTTTCCAAGTTGAAAGTCTGAGTCTTAGTTTTGTGGGTGAAGTTTCCAGAGATTTCTGAATTATGATCATGTAGTCTTGATTTTATAATTAAACTTGTTCCTTGAGAGTAGACAATGTAAAGGTCATCGCCTCCAAGGGGCAGAATTACAATTAGTCTCTTTTTCTTGCTTGGCATTTCCTGAATATGGCCTTGTTGTTCTTATCTCATGGGTATCTGGAAAATCTGAGTGAGGCTTTCAGTTTTATTTAACATCAATCAGAGCAGATCTGTTTTCTGATGGTGTTTCATGCCAGGCTGTCAACTTATTTACAATTCAAATGCAAAAACAATGAAATGTAGGACTTTGTAATACATAGTTGCTTATACAACAGTGGTTTTCATGCCTTACTGATGCTATAACATCCATCCATCTTCCATAGCAGCTTATTCACTACGGGGTCACTGTGACAGGAGGCACCCTGGACAGAACACCAGTCCATCGCTGGATGCCACATGATTTTGAGACATCAAATCATGCTGTAAGATGAGATGCTCAAAAGCATGAAGAAAACAAGCCAACACACAGCTGGAGGCAGGAATCAGACCCATAGCCTTGAAGGTGTGAGGCCACAGTGCTGCCCACCACGAGGCTTGCTGTCAGCCAAGCACTTGGTTGACCAACTGCTGCCAAAATGAGCTGAGCAATAATAAGGTAGGTACCATACTTTGTACTTTGGTGGGAAATATGTATCATGCACAAGAACAAGGTGGTGTGGTTTTTGCTCTCAAGCAGATTAATAACATTTCCTCTTTCATTTTTAAACTTCTGAACTTGTATTCCACCAGTAGTGTCCCAAAAAGAATATTACCAGTCGGGCTCGGCCTTTGTGCTGTAGATTGCCGATCACATTTGTTGATTTGCAGAATTTAATATGTAAAGTCAGGGGGAGAGGGGTAACACATTCAACACCCAGCTAATCATGCCCATGCGTGATTCCTCTAACAAACAAATTTGCAAGAGCTGCTCTAAGGCTTGTTTACAGAGCTGAATGCCGCTCACGCCAGGCACTGGTCTCAGCCAACGGGGAGAAAGCTGCACATCTGCCTTATCAAATACACAACACTTACGGATCTGTGCCGATTGATAGAGCACGTCGTCAGCCAGAATGCCCTATTTAACAGGCAGATCATCCCTGCATCATCCACACTCACCCTGCCCTGTCTGGCTGCTCCCCAGGCATTCCTTGGACAGTCAGACCTGCTCTAACTACTAACCACCCACTCCTATCTAAAGAACACTTACTGTCATTTATGGCTAATTTGTGTGCTGCTTGTCCACATTTTTCTACTTTCTGGACTAATTTTAAGCTAGAATTACACCTCATTAGCTTTCTTCACCTGCTGCCTTTGTCGACTGATTTGTTAGAGCTCTCTGTGCGGGACCAAGTGCACCATGCCAAATGTAATCTACATAGTAATGTCCTTGGCAGATAAAGTTGATTCTGATTTCAGTTCAATGACATAAGGAATTGTGTTCACCTGGTTACTTTTATTTGGGTGATATATATAGAATAATATAAAATGTGTAAGCTGAGCCCAATTAGTCAAGCCTTGACTGCTGTAAATGGCCAATAATACATCAGTCTCGCTTTATATATAAGTTCAGGGTGTACACATCTCCTGCCTCTTTATTTCCCCAAGTTTCCCATTTTTAGACAGAAGCGGAAAACTCTTTTAGACAAGACAACAGTTAATGCAATATTCCATAAATGTGGGTGGCATGGTGGGTAGGCAGACCCCTTTGGATTGGAGGGTTCGAATCCTGTTTTGATTGAGTGCATGTTCACTTGTTCACTGGGTCTTCTGTCCCCTGCAGCAGGGTTTCAAATTTCTTTACTGTGGACCTTGTAATCGGGGTGCAGTTTGCGAAATATGAATGCAGGTCTGTGTAAATCTGGATTTAATTGACATGTTGTCTTACACAAGGGACTTTACATGGCCAGAATTTATAATAATGATGGAGTACCTGGTTAGCATCCTCTGATCTTAGAGCGTGGTGTGTTAATAGGGTGTCTGTGCTGCAGCAGTAATGAGTTAGTATTAACCAGAAAATGCATAACCAGAGACTTATAAATGTTCTATAACAAATAAATTATCCTTAACACTACATTTACCTGCCCTGTTCATAGGCTATAACAATTTGTTTCTAAAATGTATTAAATGTATGGAATAAGATTATCTACATGTCTTACCTGAAGACTTAATATATCACCTGTCAAACCTGACAAGTATAGAACCGCACAACAGTCAGTATTGCATTGCGTTTAATTAAGTTTAAAGCTGGGTGAAGTGTATTGAGGTGTTATGTCAGGAATCGATTGATTGCTGTGAGAGATCAGGTTCACCTCAATTCAGTGTGAATGCTCTCGGGATAACTAAGTCAGAATTAGGGAAAACAGTATTTCACACCATTCTCTGACTAAAGTCTGGTACAAAATACTTTGGCCGCTGTATCTCACAATACAAACATAAACCTTATAAACAGCTGTTTTGCAGCTGTTTAAATTTGTGATATTCATGTTATAGACAATCAAGCCATAAATGTATGAACTTGCAAATGTAAAGCAGTGTTTACTCATTTGCCAGCCTTGGGAATGGAGTGGCAGTATTGCACGATGTGTGTTGCTGAGGAATTCGTACACGTTATATGCTCAGCCTGTGCAACAGGCAATGAACCGAACGTAATAGGGAAACACAGGGAGGACAGACACCGAACAGTAAAAGTCACACATGGTACAGTAGATAATTTATGCAATGCTACAGACACACCAGGATCGGACAGGCACGCAACAATAGGAAATGCAACAAGTATTAAGAGTAACACAGCAAGGGGCTATTTACAGTACTTGCAGGGACATGCAGGCCCCGCTGGTGCTACACTATTATTCTTAGTATTAACATTATGCACATAATTGTCATATTGTAAGAACCATGATAGTCAGTTGGGTTGACCATCAATATATTATGATAAAACATTTTGTTCTGTTTCATAAGAAACAAAACTTAGCAAGTTTGCAATTTTTATTATTAATTGCTCCTTTACAAGATTATGTAGCACATATTTAAAAAAATATCTTTGCAATGTGTACCACTGATGCTTTTTCATGAACTCTGTCTGTGTGTGTGTGCTCTCCTAGCCACTCACAGTTATTCTCATCCCTGCTGTTGCATAGGCAGTGTGATGCATTTATGAGAAATTTAGCATAAATGATTAAGAAGGACAAAAGCGAACAAAATATTCATTTTCCACTGAAAGAATATCTTGGATTGCATATAGATTATATTGAGCAAAAGCAAGTGATTTGTCAGCACTGCTTTGTGTCTTGTGGCAACAACACCGTCTTATTTGATAGACTCTGGTAATAAATAGCAAATTCATTTGGCTGTTTTCAACTTCTTTTTTGTTTGTTTCATAATTGTCACAATATTCATGGCAAATATTTCAAATATTGCAATGTGATTGTTTTTCCTATATCGCTACACCCTGATTATGACGTGTGTGAAATATCTGCTGTATCAGACTACAAACCTTGTGATTGTCGCTGCTGCTTTTTTTAATATGATATTATCACATAGAACTGTGCTAATATTGTCATATTTTTAATAATAGTAATATTTTTTATCAATCAAAAAAAAAGATGGTAATATGACTTTACTGGGGAATATGGACGTCCTTTGCAATTTTTGGTGGATGATTGAAAGCTTTGACAAAATACAGAAATGAATTACCTTTCACTGGTACAATATTACTTCATCATTATCTTTAAGTTACCCATATCTTGATAGGGATGCTAAACACACAAAAGTCTATTCCCAACAAACCGGGTGAGATATTTTCCAGATGTGATACTGAATTTTTACCAACTCATTCATTAACAGTCCCATGATTATCATAACGTGGGAGATGTTCAGTTTGATAGGCTCTCTTGGGCTGATTAATCACACATTGCCTTGACAACGGTGCCAGCAATTAACAATTAGCAATTAATTCTGTTATATAATTTAATCAAATAACCTTTTTATTCATTGGTCAAGATATTCACTAATTAATAATTTTGTTATTTTTTTCACTTTTTTCACAGTAACCCATGATTATATCATCCAGTGACTGCTGGTTGCAGCCTTTCATTCATGAATTTTCAGCTCTGAAACCCATGCGTAGACCTTGAAAAGACAGCAGTTCTGCCGATGCCCATGCTATAGAACATTGTTTGTAATTGTTGAAGCTTATACCACAGCACTCATGAGTTTATTAATTTCCTATAACCGCTTACGTAATGACAGTCAGGCGATTCACAATGACAAATCATTGTGGTATTATAATCTTTCTCTTTATTTTTAACGTTATTAAAAATTGCAGAAGTAGAACACAATTTAAAAGTAAACGAACCTAAATGTTTAATCATTGGCAGAAGAAAGTAGTTCTACTAATAAATATTTTTGACTTGTAAGTATGAAAATAATGTCTTTAGGTACAAACATGTAGGGCAAATGTGTAGTTACCATGGTAATGATGGTCTGATGTAATGGTGCCCAATGTGCTGCGGACTTATGTACATATCCATCATTCAGATTCTAATAATAAATTAAGCTATATCTGCTCAATGAATCCTCAATCTGCAGTGCCCTCACTGTGCATTCAGTTAAAGCATAATTAACTTTAACTAGCCACTTGACCGTAACTGATGAGTTGACGTCATAGGAGTCTATCATTTGGCTGCAGCAGCACAAAGCACCACGTTCCAGGTCACTCATCTTCAGATTGTTCCGCCTACCCCCGGCACCACCCAAGGGAACATGAGAAGTAGCACAGATGATTGGGGAGCAAGCTAGTTACTCCATTATTAAAAAGTCATTTTCGACGGACATTTTTTTCTGCGTTTTCTTTATAATGGAAGGGTCAGCAGGTCTCTCCTGATTAACACTTAGTGTCAGCAAAATGGGGATTACTTAATCAGTTACAGCAAAGCACGCCCTCTTTTCATGCCATTTTTAAAATCCCCTTTAACCTGTAGAGAGGCCACCCAGATGTTTCTGAGGAAATTCCACCCATAGACCAGATTTACCTTTGTGACATTATAATCTTGTCACATTTCATAAACATGTCCATTCGGCTTTCGGAAGCGAGTCATCAGTATGGATTCTATGTGTTTGCAAGTTATTTCAAAGTGCTAAATGTGTTATTGATTTCCAACAATTTAATAATTAAATAACTGAATAAGATGTATATCCCTCATAGAGGATCAATGGAAGACTAAAGGGTCAATTGAACTTCTTCAGACAAGCTTTATTGTAATGCCACTCAACATGTCTTTAGATCAGGTGACATGTCAGTTGGGGTGTCCTTTGTGTAGGGTTGTCAATTTGAACTTGCTGTTACACACTTTCCCATCTGACCATTCTGTACTTAAATGTGGACTTTATTATCTTACTGCATGGAGAAGAATCATCATCATTAGCATGGATAACACTGTCATAAAAGAGCCACTGTAGAGATTGTTTACATAGCTGAATGGTGCTCATGCTAGGCACAGATAGGGTGTCAGCTTCATATCTGCCTTATCAAAAGTACTATAGGCATATGTAGGATCACACATGCACTGATTACAGAACTTAAATTCCAGGGGGGGATTAGTAACCAAAGTACCAAAGTACCTAAGTACCAAAGGGGGATCAGTAACTCCAAACACACACACACACACACACATACAGACACACACAGTCAACACGAGGGGCCAACACTTCAACTTTTATTACCCAGAGATTTAGGGACCTCAGGGAGAGAGGAC
>JABFEB020000001.1:36337072-36354825 GCA_019775895.2 Stomatorhinus ivindoensis | reverse complement strand
CAATTGGCTAATAATCAGTATTAAATAATAATTAATAAAAATTTAATTAATTGAACATATTGGTGGAGATATTAATTTTTCATTGAGCTAATAAATTTCCCTACACTTATGTTAAAGAACTAAATAAGTGACGATTATACTGATCAAGGGTGGCTATAGTCAGGCCTGTTTGTGTTCAACCACCTGAGTTTATCCCGTTGTTTGGGTGTAGTTTACTCATGCTCAGACTTTTTCACTCAGGACTGTTGTTGTTTAGATAACTATCCTGCTTAAGCAAGTGAAAAATGTGTTTTTTTCAGGAAGTTAGTTTTACTTAATATTACATTTTGTCTAAACTGAAAACACTTGGTCACAAAGATATACAATGATAAAGAAGGGGGTATACAATCCCACAAAACTGCCAATCGCCATCATCCATCCATCCATCCATCCAAACTGCATGTAAAGCACTAGGTCTGGAGCACATCTAAAGAAATATAAGGCAGGAGACAACCTGGATGGAATGCCAGTCTATCACAGGCCATGGAGATCTGTTATTTAAATCATTATTTCAGGAAAGGCTTTAAAGGAATAAATGTACATCTCTATGGGGCAATGCGGTTCTGATTTCATGCACTGCATTATCAGTATTTTGAGGCTGAACTCTTATTTTTATAGAAAGTTTCTATCATGCTACCGAACATTAAATTATGAAGAGGGTAATCAATTGTTCAGCAATGGTGTGTGAATAATTTTGTATTAAATTTGATACAGAACTATTAGTAATACTACGCCGTCTGATTTCCCTGTTGCCTAACTTATTTACATATTACATATTACATATTTTTTTGAAATGTGAAATATGTAAACATGTAATTAAAAAAAAAACGAAAACCTTTTTCATTACTGCAGAGAATGCAGATAAGTTAGTCGAATTAGTAGAATTTTTGAGACATTTAGTGACTTCCTGATATGCACCTTGGCACAATGCATTTAGTAATACTAGAGAAGAATGCATATAATTTACGTTTCGTCTTTTTGCTGGCTATTTGTGATATGTGACACTATCCTACAAATATTTGAAGGAATCATGGCGTTCAACTGGTAGTTTTTTATGGCCTGCTAAGTCTAATTCCCTGGTCTAGAGTCAAACATATTTTTATTTTAAATTAGTTGCATTTGGTTGATAAAATCCTGATGAGGATTTATGCTGACACATTGTTAACTTCTAGCCTTGTCTCCTAGTGGGAGGGAGTTAAAACTGTGAGTTGGCATTATGTCTTTGTAATTAAGAAAGCCCATTCGGCTGATTTATTAGAAGGAGATGGAGAATCACTCTTGTGACCACTGGAGCTCCAAGACCCTCCTGGGGCAGGGCTTTCTGGGAGGAATTTATGAATGCTCCTCCAGGTCCTCTGATTAGAGCTATAAATAATACAAGATATGCAATGATAAATATTCAGACTTAGCAGGTGTTTTACATTCAAACACCCTAACCTTGTTAGCTGCTCCTGAAAGTCAAAGCAACTGCTTTCTCTTGCTTTGGGTACTAAACTATTTTCTCGTTGACTCAGTCTTGATGTTTCAGTGTGGATTTGTCATTTTGATGTGATTTGGCTTGTGTATTAGCCTTAATTAATCCCCTACACTTGTTTAATTAGTTGTGTTTCATCTGCTTATTATTATATATTCTGCTTATTATATATTGCACGTTGCAGGGCTGTTTATGACCAACATGTGATGTCCATGGTGAAAGTTCTTACCTTTAATACTGTTTATACTTTTAGATTAAGAAATGAATGACCATATTTGCTCAAAATGTAAATTCACCAATATAGAACATACGGCAAAGAACTGGAGTAGCAATGAGTGAGAAGTCTGTGCTTCTGTTTTGAATTTAAAATATAAAATATAAAAAAGAGAGAGGAAAGAAAAGAAAACGGTGACTTACACAAACAACCTCTACTCAAAAATACACTGGAAAAACTATATACGTGTCACATGTTTCACATTAGAATATGCATCTAGTTTGACCATGCTACTCCCCCAGTTCAGCCTCTTCTTAGACATTGAATTACCATATTCGGCAAGCAGTTAAAATAACTCCTGGAATCGGAGTATATGGAGCTTTTATTGCAAATACAACCTAGATGTGTCAGCTCCCATTGGCCTGTCTTATGCTGAATTATCTTTGCCTTGACCTCTTCTTCCCTTTTTTACTCTATACAGATTCAGCAGGTGGAAAATGGATTATTTGAAGCCCACAAAAGTTCTAAATGTTCTAAAAGTCTGAAGTCTAAAATAAACCTAAAAATAGACACTTTTGGAATATAAAAGGAAATGAAAGGTATTACCCTATGCATCTATTGAAGATTGTTTGAGATATTGCCATAATTTCTCAGATTTTTTATTGTATTGTTCCAGCAGTGTTCGTGACTCTGTGATTCAGTGTATCACACTATAGCCTCATGTCTTCAGGGTTGCGGGTTCAGATCCCAGTTCTACCTCTGTGTAATCATGGAGTTCCTGTGGTCTCCATGTGTCTGTGAGTTCTCCTGCAAATAACGTTTTTTGGGGAGACACTGAACAACAAAACTCAGTCAGTCCATTGGACGTATTTGAGAAAAATTCTTTGGCCTAAGTGGGTTTAGGAATTTTTTTTGGATTCAAAGTTCTAGATTACATTGTTGGGTTGCTGTTGGATTACATGGGGACCGAATGAACTCCTACTACTGTAACATATGATGTGGAAGCATGACTGGAGTTCTCATGACAAAAACAACAAGAAAAGGATGAGTGTGTTTAGGAAATTTGCTCTTCAATTGTCTCTGATTCACTGATGTGTGAAGAGTCTGTCAGATAATGTAGTGGCATCCTGTCCGGGGTGCCTTATCTTTCTTGGCATACACTACTGGCCAAAATTGTATAAACACCTAGCATTATTAGCCATATTGGTAGTATGGCTGCGTATCACAAAATACATCTCATTAATAGTTAAGACATACTACTAAACTGCTTAACAAATTGTGGGCATAAATAAATGTCCGTATAGTACCGAAAAGCTGGTGCCTGGCTAAATGTTGCGCTCGTCATCTGAAGCCCTGGTGATTATTATGAATATGCAATATAATATCGATATGATATCGCTCAACCCTAATCGGTAGTAATGTTTTAAACAGCACGTTTTCAAAGATTATATACTGGACGATTCAATAAATAACCGGAGCATTATTTGAAAAAAGTTCAGCAATACCTAAAAAGTGTGTTCACAATTTTGGCCTCAAGTGTGAACTCCAAGCTTAGCATCAGCTGTACCTCCTGAGCAGTATGAGCAGATCACAAAGTGCAGATACTTAACCAAACTGCGTACTTCTGAATCATCTCTCACCTGCTTCTTACAGCTTCTTCTTCTGTCTACCTGCTGTTCCCCATTTGGTTCTTAGCCTAAAATTTACTTGAAGGTCTCTCAAATGATTCACCGCGAAATGCACCACTTTCATCACTGTGCCCGTGTTGTAGCGTCGTGCGTAACGATGAGGAACACATCTGACAAGGTGACATTTTCTACCTCATATTTTAGATCACATATTTCAAACACCTCTGATGTCTACACATGAGAACTAAACTTAAAGCTCAAACAGAACCCTCACACTTTTCCTTTTGTAAACAGTCATCCTTCCCCAGGTAATACTCGGGCCGCTGCCTGGAAATGGATTTAAGGGGATTTGCTTAGATTATAAAAAGAAGTTCAAGGTTTTGCCAGGCAGTTTGAAACAATTCTTGTATATCTACATGTCTTTTATTTGTAAAACACAAGCAGGTGTCAAAGTGTGTTTGCAGCTCCCAAGGACAATTCCAAGTGTGCAGGATTTACCGCCACCCCAGAACAAGAGAGATCAACGCAGTCATCTTTAATGATGGCATACCTACCCTTAACTCTCTTCAGCTTTATTGCATTCTCTACAGGAGCCAATTAATCAGGGTACTCTTTAGTCAAGTGGGAGTACTTCCAGGCTGCTGTAGCATTATACGTGAAGGAGAAGTAATGGAAACACAACACAGATGTCCTGTGGAGTTAATGCTGTGCAAAGGAAATGTCTGCAGCATCAATTATCAGGAATACACTGTAAATGAATAAAACAAGAACACATAAAATATCACACGTACATCACTTGGATGTTTATTCTTCATTGTCCATTAGAGTTTTCCAAAAGGAAAGCTTGTTAGGCGGTATTTATGCAGAGAATCTTTATCTTTAGATTTTTTTTAATTGACTTAACCTCATGTTTGTGCAGTGTGGGAGGGAGCCAGGGAAACAAGAGGAAAGTGCAAAGGGCTACAGGATACAAGGAAGCACCGGACCCAAGGCAGGGGCCATGCAGCCCATTAACTAACAGGCCTGTCGGCACTTTTGGCTTTGAACGTGCGTATTATGTGTATATATGCAAGAGGAGAGAGGGTTCATATTTCAAATCCCCTGCCAGAACCATCCATAAATCTATGCTCCCACTTAAGATTCAGGAACGAAGCTTGATCTGGTGTTGCTGAAGATAGTCGAGGTTCTTAATTAAAGCCAGAGATGTGACACGCCCTAATTGTGCAGTAATTGTGAAGAGAACTCAAACACAAATAATTCCCTGCTGACCGCAAACTTGTCAAAATGGCTCTGAAAATGACTTTTTGCCTAATTTGTTTGTTCCAAGTTAAACCTCCCCCCCCATTTGTATTCGTAAGTTTTGCTCACAACAGTAATATTGAAAAGGGATTCCCATCGGGGAGCTACAGTTCTGTCAAATGAGGAATTGTGACCTTTATTTATCAAAGCTTTTATAATTTGACAAAATTAGCAAAGAGATAAAAAACAAAAGCAAACCAACATAATAAGATCATTTTAAATACTGTGCAGTGTTAACAGAAGGTTAAACTAGATTGAATTAAATTAAATTTAATTAAATTAAATTAGAATGTTATTAGATCAGTGTGGAACACGTAATGGACTCAATGCGTAATTTACTATTGAAGCAACTGTGCTAAGCATACACTAGTGGCCAAAATTATGGAGACACCTAGCATTTTTTCGCATTATGCTTTAAAACGCACTACACAAATATTAATGGTAATTTTTATAAACAATTAAATAAGTAACTGGAGCGACCATTGAATAAAGGTCTGCAATCACTAAAAACTGGAAGTGTTTCCACGATTTTGGGTGATACTGAGAGTCAAATAAGCATCACTGAAGAGGGTAACCTTAATCACATGACTAATGGGCCAAATGTTTCTCATGCAAGGCTACTTTGGAGCTAAGTATTTTATTGTGGGTGCAGCAGAATGCAGTATTGTTGAAGGCAGGGTAAGAAATGTCATTTGCTATCTGTTTATGAATGACATGAAGAAGAAACAAATGGCTTTTGAATTTAAAGTGATATAATAACTAAACATATTTAAGTCTGGAGAACAGCATTAGGTCATGGCTTTAGAGGGTTACCAAAAACAGAACAGGTTGGGCGATCAGCTAATACCATAATTAACCTTAAAGCAGTGATTAATTGCTGTAATTTTGCATTTGTCATTCATCTATATGGTTTGGTATATCGCTGTTGCTCTACACAGCATGCTGGAGTCTTAGCTCAGTCTTTGGAACTGGAGATCCTGGAGTTGCCATGGTGCTATTCCAGTCTCATTTACATTCTTGCTCAGGACCATGTGCACATGGTTTGTGTGATGTGACCACAGATGGTGACTTTATGTATGTGGACTAAGGAAGTCATGAAAGTCAGGTGACTTCTAAAATAAATGTTAAAATGGTGGTGGTGCTGCTGGGGGTTACTATTCACAGAGCCAGTAAATTGCTTCATTATGGGTTATCGATGCAGGGGGAGCAGATTTAGTGTTGGGGGGAAGATGAGTGTTTCTCCTTTTCTTTATATCACCACTGAAATTAGCAAATTGCCATTACTTCAGTCCTTTTTCTAGCGCTTATACCTTAAAGACTCATGCTGCCTCCCAGCCAGTTTGGGAATTTCACGTGTCCTTCATCGCTGCATAACTGACTCTGAAGATAATGGCAGTTTCTACTCCAGTCTTCAAATACATTCTCGTACAGGATATAGACAAAATACAGGGTATTTTAATCTTTGTATAAAAGCAATAATTTTACTCTTTCTTGTGCGGTTTGATAGCATACAAAAAAAGTAAAAATGTATTCAATCAGTGAAAATGAGGCATTTGTCCACTGTATTTCAGTGGGAGTATAATTTGTGCCTGATAAGTCACTTATGGTTTATTCTAGAGGCTTGTTGAATTTTTTTGTACCTACAAAATATGCATTTTGCCGGTTTTGATTGTATTGTGGGTCTAAATAAAAAGTAATGGGCAGTGATTCATATAATGATTCTGAATCAGTGGCTGTTTTATGCTTGTTGTTGACTTGTTCCTCTCAATGACTAGTTTCAGTATTTTAGGATATTTAAAGAAATGATGGACCAGAGCCCTACAGGTGCTTGCTGGATATGGGAGGGGGAAAGCACTCAGGAAGAGTCACACAAAATTTATTACAGACATGTCACATCCTGTGTAGCATTAGCAACTCTGGAATAAAGTTATAGGCAAGAAAATACAAGTTTGCAAGCCACAGAAAAATGAAGCAAATGTACATGTAGTGACATGGTGCCATATCTCCTATGAGCACTGAGAGAAGTCAGCTGGGAAATGCCATGAAGGCTTTTAGACTTGAGCAAATCTAGAAAATAACTTAATTAACTCCACTGAGCTTTCTGCTTCTATGTTACTATAATGTTGGTTCTGCAGTGCTGTCACATATCATTGTTGTATTAGTAACAACCAGGGATTTGAAAAGATGAGAACAGTCCGGAAGAAAACTCAAACTCCTACACACAGGGAAAATATAGAAAATGGCTCAAACTGACACTCAGCTGAGGTGACACGCCGTCACACAGC
The DNA here is from genome assembly GCA_019775895.2 of Stomatorhinus ivindoensis. NCBI lineage: Eukaryota > Metazoa > Chordata > Actinopteri > Osteoglossiformes > Mormyridae > Stomatorhinus > Stomatorhinus ivindoensis. The sequence continues at coordinate 36,347,886 of JABFEB020000001.1, read as the reverse complement.
ACCCGTGTGAGAGAAGGGCTAACAGAACATTTACTTTGGCTTACCCCAGTCAATGTGAAATGACTTTAATTCCAGCCCATCCTGCTGTACCCTCTAAGAAATGAGGCCTTGGAACTGTAATACCACATTTGCATAACTGCACTTCTAACAAGACCGGCTGTGCAGCCCTGCTCGTCTCCAGAACGTTCTGCGAGAAAATTTTACCCCCTCACTGATACAAAAATGTATCAGATACAAAAATGATTATATTCATATTTTCACCTGTACCTGACATAAAGGTAACACAGAGGCTTATAATGTATTTACAATGCGTGTGTCTCTAACACTTCAGATTTCATGGTAGCACTGCTTTCTGCAGCCCGTCCTAAAAGAATCATGCGACCTGCTTTCACGCATTATGCAGCAGGGATGCATCCCCTCTGTCAACACTTGTCTTTCTTGAGTTTGGATTTGGATGTGGGGGACTCACTGGGTTGCGCTGCGACTCACTGTTTCCATCGGCAACAGTAAGCCACGACAGAATAAGCCCAGCGCTCCACAATGGCTGCCGCTGACCCCACCAGATATGAAGTCCAACAACCCGATGGTACAATTATCGGCCGGCTGAAGTGAAACACGCCGGTGGTTGTCTGCCAGCCTAGTTTAGTCGGAGGAATTGTGCAATGTCCTTCCTGGGAAGGTGTGTGAACTTTATGCATAGGGTAGAGTAGGATATGCCTCCAGTAGCGTCCTGTCCAATCTGCGTTTCAAACAAACGCTCTCCACTTTCTCTTCCCACTGGCAGCAGCTGTTTTCCTGGACCTGCTGTATGGCTGCTGTTTCTCGATCGGCCCTGACTTAAACGGCTTCAGTACAGGGAAAGGAAAGTGGCTTTAGCAAAGTTCACCACAGCAACATTACATTTTCTCATTACTCTGCAAGGCAACTGGCAGCCCATACATTTTTTATGCCATTGCCCATTTATACATCTGCAACTGGAGCAATTTTGAGTACGCATCTTATTCAAAGGCACAACAGCAGCACTCCTGGGAATGTCTGCTGGTCCATTATGGTCACAAGTCCAATTTCATGTATATTATTCTACTTGTGTCTCCAAACCCACAGTGTGACAAGTTTCAAACACACAGGATGCATCAAATTGATACAGGGTAATGTTTTTTTTCTGTTTTCAGCTACCTGTAGTGCACAGCTCTATTTTTGCAATAACACCCTTCTTTAAAACTGGACTTTTTGTCTAGCTGCGTTGGATGCTTTTTAAGTGTTTTGAAAAATTTCTATGTACTAAGGATAAATGAATGGGTGTGTTTGTGTATGTATGTCAGACAAAAAAGATCACAGTGACTGCAGTTGGATTCAGACATGGAATTCCAAATCTTATTAGCTGAAAACACCACCTGCTGGAAAAAGCTCTGATTATGAAAGATGACACAACTACCTGAGGGGACATGAATATAGTAGGACACGCTTACTTAATGCATTAATTAACCAGTAACTAAGTGTTAAGTACTGACCCCATCCCCTCTTCGTTCATCATTAATCCCCTCTTCATTCAATGATAAGTCATGATTTCATATATTTCATGGGGAAACATATATTAGTTCATGATTCCTTCTTGAGTAGTAAATGAATTAATTTTTTCCGCCTCAAGTGAAGTCGTTATTAACTAATACAGTCCCTAAATGGAATATATAAACTGTCATGATTGGTTCTTGAGGTTTCGCACTTGTTGAAGGTGTGGGCTGGTTCTGGCAGGCAGGCATAGCGTAATACCAGCTTGCACGTTGCTCGAAGCACTTGGTTTTCATACACGCTATTGCAGATTCAGTACTTGGCATTCTTCAACATCGGTCTTGTTCACTAATTTGTGTGTTATACCCTCCTGGCTTGCTGATTGCAGAGTTGGCCCTCAGCTCCTTTCTGACCTTTATCTGCTCTGTGTTCACTAAATATGTCTAGTGAGCATACCATGTCGAGGCTTCTGTCAGCCCAACACTTGGCCCCCTTTCCTGCACAGCCATGTAAGTGCTCCTGCCTGTTCCCCACATTTACTCTATGCCAGGGTCCACCCCCACGGTTCTCCTGAGAGCAATTCTCCTGTGACTTGCAGGTTAAGTCCTAGCAGGAGAGGGAAATTTAATGCTTGACTGACAATGTAAATTGATTGTTATAGGCAGAATACCAGGCATTGTGGTATGGGAGCATGACCTCAAGAGGACCAAGTGCTCCCAAAAGGCCCTTAATTTAGGGTAACATTACACTTGGTGGCACAGAGGCTCACTGGGTAGCATAACAGCATTATCCCCAAGCTGAGGGTAAGTCCAAAAGTAAGCGAATTTTTGTGTCTCTAAATTGTTCTATGTGTGTATTTCTACCATATGATGGACAGAAAGTCCATCCAGGCTGTACGCTGTAATGTGTCCTTTGCTTTCGAACTGGATCCAGACTTTAAGTAGGTCTTCTCGAATACAAGTGGAATGATTGATTAAGGGGTTTGCCTGTTAACAACATAATCAACAACTAATCGTAATGTCCTTGTACTGGCATCAAAATCGCTGGGGAAATTCCAAATTTGTAGATCTCAGAATGTGACCACACTGAGTTAAGCTCATATTGGCAACAATGATGCTTTTACTTTTCACTGGGGATGCTGCCCGAGCCAGGAATCCCTGAATGCCCAGAGATCAATCACTCCTTTAATTGTTTAACCAGATCTGCTCCCCAGAACCCCAAAAATTATATTGAATACAGTAATGCTATATCTGTTACACTACAATAATAATAATAATTCCATAATAATAATGCTTGCTTGGCAAGTGTGAGTCCTGACCCCGATCTGTGTGTACCACTTTTCCCATGTTAGCACATGTGCCTACCTCACCCCCTCATTCCCAGGACAGACTTTCTGGTGACTGAGTGATGGTAATTCTTGCCTTTATTCTGGTTATTTTTTCACTCTGCCCCTGAAGATTCTCATTACAGAATTCCTTGCCTGCTAATAGACCCAGCAGAGTTCCGAGATACTCTCAGTTGTCTGGAGCAGTAACTCAAAGACATGTCCTTGACTCATACCCTATGTCTGTTGCCTCTGCCCCAACAACCAGGGACCCATGCAACAGGGACTGTGCTAACCAGGACACCATTTCATCCCAAAAAGCACACCTGTATAACCTAAATTAGAACCTTTCTTTCTTGGCATCACATAAAGACAGTTCACGGTCCCAGTTATCCTACACTTTGACTCCTGCATACATTCATCCACAGACTTGATTGATTCTGGAGCAGCTGGGAACTTCTGGGATCTCACCCTTGCCGGTGAGCAGAAACTTTCATTGTAGCCCATGGATTCACCCTGTAACATTCTATACAGGTCTCCAATTGGGAGGGGTTATGTTAATCGGTGCACTTCATCTGTCATCCTCCAGCAGGAGTGTTCCATCAGGAATCCAGTCCCGCCATGACTGTCATACTTGGTCACCTGTGACTTGGGGTGGCACTCGGCTAAGATCTCCACTTGGAGCTTGTTCTGTTTCTCTTCTTATTTGCAACTACTTGTACATACCATGTGTGTGTAAGACAGCCCATGACACCCCCCTTCCACCCAAATATTATGGCTTCCTTAATGTCTTTGAGTAAGGTCAATGCCAAAAAGTTGCCTCCATGTCACCATTGACCTGCTTTCAGGAGCTCCCCTTGCTACCTAGTCTACCCAGTCACCTTGCTAGAGTCTAAGGCCGTGGAGGGAGCTTCTCCACACACATGGATCCTAGGCGGGGACTTGAACCCAGGTCCCAGAGGTGTGAGGCAACAGTGCTAACCACTACACCACCATGCCGCCCCCCGTGACCAATCCCTCTTTGTAAAAACAGAAAAGTATGAATTTGATATGCAGCATTTGTCTTTTCTAGGGTACATTTTATCACCAGGTGCAGTCCAGACATGGACCAAGCTAAGAAGATGGTTGTTGGGGTTTTTTGCTGCAGGTTCATCAGGAATTTAAGTTCTGTGGCAGCCCCCCTCACCGCACTGGCTAAGACTAACCTAACCCACCTGTTGATCTCTAGAACCCCTGAGACTGCCTTCCAAAACCGAAAGCAAGCATTTGTGCAAGCCCTAATCCTGCTCCAACTTAAACCCAAAACCCTCTCATGGAAGTGGACGTTGCAGACATCAGTGGGTATTTTCTGTTGTCATTATGACGTAAAAAAGGCAAACACAATTGTTTGATAATAAATGGCTTCACACAACCACTAACCACGAGTGAAAGAAAGGTTATTGTATTATCATTCATATTCTCTGAGAAATGGCCAAAACATCACAAATTCTGCCAGGGTATGTAAACTTTTGAGCACAACTGTAGATACTATGATATGGTGAACATTGACAAAGTTAACTGTTGATATTTCAGCCTGACAAAAGACATGCTTGTCCTCTCCATTCTATATCTTTTTTTTTTGTAGTTCTTAAATTTTGAAAATAGAAAAATTACCTGTGATTTCAATGTGACCCGAAGGGAAGAAATGTTATTATTTGCTGATTATAAGGTGACATCAGTGACAGTAACATATATCATGAAATTTGAAGTTCAATATATTGAAAAAGAGAATCAAGTCATTTACCAAACAGTGAGTGTCCTCAGGATCTCAGCAGGTTGTGTTATGCATTGTTATGTCAGTAGAGAGCTATTGGATCTGGGAACTATATTTAGGAATTTATAACGGTTTACTGGGTGATAAGTGCATATATGTTCCTAATCATGTATTAATCTTCATTTTCACTAATTGAAATAACATGGCCTGTCTTGTTTCTGTATCTTCTAGGGTATGACACAACAATGTGACACGTCCAAGATGGCCAAACAACTAAGCTAAACGCCACTTTCCAAAGTGTATCCAAAACTGAGGATCGCAGAGCTAAATGGACATATTGGCTGTAGGTGTGCAGATGTGATCTCAGATCAAGAAATAGGAATGTAAGTAAGGGGCATTTAAGTGGGAGGTGTCCAGATCATCAGTTTTTGTATGCTACCAGACTACATAAGTAAAAATAAAGGCATTATTTTTTCACATTTCCACTCATAAAATAGTTGCTAATAACCACAGTAACAGAAATATAGTGAATATGGCATAAATATTTAAGTATTTACAAGTATCTGTCTGCATCAAAATTGCTGAAGTCAACAATTGTTTTTCAAGAATGATTAATTTTGAACTACCACTTACAAACTGTGCATAATAAATTATAACATACATAAAAATTAGGGTTATTGATTTGGAATTAGAATGCATGATAGTGGTGATGAATTATGATAAGATGTCCAGCTAATTCCCTCTGACAAAACAGGAGAAGATTTATGTACATGACAGAGTATCTTCCACAATTCTTTTAGTGTGACAGGTAAAAGAATGACCTAGTCTGTATCTGGTTCACTTTTAGTACTTGATGGATGGACCCATCCAAAAATAACTGTCTAGCTTTATCTTTGGTGAAGAGGGCATGTGAACTTTATGTGCCTTTCGACTGACAACACTGACTCACTGAAAATGTCTTTGTCCACTCAATGTTACCTCTAACAACAAAGTTTGTTGAAGCCTGGGGCTGAATAATATTTTGTGTATACGTGTGTAGTGAATCACTGGAAGATTAGACTGTAGAAAACAAAGGAAGATGGATCAAAAATGCCAGCATTTATGCCATAAGCAAACCAAAGTTAAAAATCCTAATATGAGACAACAAAAAACAGTTGGCGTCAATGTCCAGTTAGCTATATTATATACTATAAGCTGTATACTATAGAGTGTATTCCGTTGAAATGTTCATACCAATATGCCATTATGGAGAAATGTATCACCAGCTGTGTAAGTGAGAAAATGGGAGCACAAAAGCATTAATACAGTATCTGTCTCCTGCTTGCCGGGATACTGCACCATGCCTTCTGAAATCAAGCCCCTACACAATGTGTTAGATCACATTCATTTTATCTTGTGTTGTGTAACAACGTGGGTGGAGGAGATCCTTGGGGGGGAAAAGACTGCTTACTCACCAAAGTGATTCAGCGCAGCCCTCGCTGCTCTGTCCTGTCCTATCCTGTCCTGTATAGACTACTCAACAGCACAGCTGTTTAGTGGCACTGCTCAGAATTGATCTGTGGCATAAACTGGTTACAGCTCAGCTTGGTCAACACACTTAAACTACCCTGACAGAGGTATCATTCCCAACAAACCACTGGTGATTGTACTGATCCTTATTGATGTTAATGTTTTAGTTGGGGATTAATCGCATGCATGCATCCATACATCTACCCACCTTGCAGACATTGGAGGAAAATTGCTATAGGGTTTTTGAGCTCTGTACCATCAATGCAATCCTCAAGTGTTTTGACTGTCATGTAAATACTGAAGTAATAGATTATCAAGATATAACTCATTATGACAGGATTATGCAGATGGCCAGTGAAGAAATGATATACAAGATGCTATTGAACCTTGCTGGAGGAACAACAAATCCCTGTATTTTGGCCCTACTCTAGCAGTGTAACATGCTGGTGGTAATTAGATATTGATTCAGTCTGTCAACGGATATTCCCAGTAGTGTCCACTTTTTGAAAGTCTAATCTTGTAAACAACAAAATGCAACATCTACTGACATTAAGTCTGCCTACTATGGTGAGAAGCATGTCAAACATGCTGCTGTTCCATCAACTCCCCCTGCACACAAGTTATAACTCTGTGCACCCATGTGACCCCATCGATGGCTGCATATTTATTCACGTGAAATGTCTTTCCTAGCTTTGAGCTGTTATTTCTTTTGTTTATTCCCAAAGGAATTCATCATATATCTTATGTGTGGACATGCAGTAGGCTATGATCCTAACCAGAACGCCAGTTTTCAGTACATTGACACTGTATAAAAGAGGTTGATGTTGATGCACAGGCTTGAGCAATTTGTTCACTTAGGAAAAGTCTCTTAACCCATCCATAATCCAACTTTTTTTTTTTTCCACAGCCCCCTCACCAAATGGTATAAGAAGTGTGCCCATCCTCCTCTGTGGGGGCCCACACTGGCATCTCCGCCATTCAGGAGGTGGTGGCCGGGTGTTCTCCCCCATACTGGCATGCATCTCACTGTTTACGAATCTAGAAATGATAGGGCAGCACCCCATAGCATCCTCATTAGCTTGATTTGATCAGGAGACGCTGTACTATTGAAAGACGAGGAAAATCTTGGCAGATATCTGCAGCACATTCATAAATATATATGTATTACAAGAATTATTGGAACCAACAACTATAAATTGTGTTGCGGTGCCCTTGTCCAAGTGGCCAGCTGGAGCAGGTTTCCGTCACAGTGTCCACAGAGACAGCCAGTCTGAATACTTCAGATTAACCCTGACACTGTCATGAGTCGTGTTCAGAGTCATGAATAACAGATGCAGAATGCACATGCTGTTCTCACTCTACAGTTGGATTATTTTCTGTTCTTTTCAAAGGGTCTGATGCAGCAAGTCCTGAGCGATATGTCATGCACAGCACTATGAATCTCTCTCTCTCGAATCACCCTAGAAACTTTCCACAGCATTTCACTTACCCTGTCACTACCCACCCCTCTGGAAAAACCAGTGCCTTTATACCCTGATATAGCCAGATTAGTTCTTGTTATTGTCTCTGAACGTACATGGAGCAGAATAACATTCGCTGTTAAAACGACGTCATACTCCACCTCATTCATGTACAAGCATGGGTCATACTGTAAGTTATTGGTGGCCCATGTGACATGCTCTCAGGTAGTGATGCCCATATTAACCTCTTACAGCCTTCACTTCCAGGGAAATTTATTTTTTCCATTTCCTCCTGTAATAGGTGATGCCTGTTTGAAAGTGATCATTTGGAGTTTTGCTCTGGCTCTTAACGCTCGGAAGCTAATAAAAGCAGAAGAATCTTTTTCTGCTAATCTGCGTCACATCCCCAATAACTGCAAAAGCAAGCCAAAAATCTCTTTTTCTGAGTTTCGAGTAATACCTCTGTGGTTGATGTTCCTTTTATTACATCCTTCTGATCAGTTTTGCCACCCCTGGGGAATGCCTTTCTTCCTGCCAGAATCCTCACTTGTTCTGCAGTACACATGTATTTTATTCTGACTCTCCAATGTATTTTTCTTCATACACGGAGCCAGCCAGATTCCACTAACCAATGTTCTTTATATTCCACCATTGATCCTAGTTTGTATTGCCCTTGAATGTTCACTTACTGAATATTAATCGAAATCCTGTCTCAAGTGCGCTGCTGACATGCCTAAGGGAGGCTGTTGGTTTGATGGATAAAAAAAAAATCTTACTATTGAATTTTGTGTTAAAGCACTCTGTTTCTACACCAATGGGATTTGTGTTTTTTTAACTCAATTACTGCATTATTATATTACAGGGGAAAACATTTCTGTCCACCTGCTTGTCTTCCTTCCCCATTCCTCAATAAGGTATCTTTGGCTATATGACACAGTAGTTTTGATGATCTGACTTGTAGCTATGAAAGCTGAAACTGTATTCAGATTTATTTGTCACCAAGACAACAGGCATTTATCCATCTGACTGTCAATTTGTCTGGTTGTTTGTTTCTTTGTTATACCACATGGCCTATATACTCAAATTTGATGAACCCTTTTTTAAAATGAATCTCTACATTTTTAGTTCAGCTTTGAAGCCAACAGTATTCCTATTTGAGTTGAATCCCTGGCTACGTGTGTGTGTGTGTGTGTGCGTGTGTGTGTGTGTGAGTGAATTAGGTTTTTTTTGCTTGGTTATTTATGGTTAAGTTTAGAGCTGGGTAGGGGTCAAGGTCGTCATGTTGGTATTAGAGTTTTCCCCATAGAAACGAATGGAGAGTGCCCACAAAGATATAATTACAAACCTGCGTCTATGTGTGTGCTGTTTATCTCAGCTTGGTTTCGCTGCTTTTACAAACAGAGGGAGCTGTCGCATGAAATCTGAGCCTCAAAATGAAGATAAATGATGTTACATACAGCCAAAAAAGCCAGTGCTGAGATTTGAATTTTCAGGGGTAGACCACTCCTAACTACAGTAGGTACATAAATGCAATGAATGAAAAACTATAAGCTAGGTGTGTTATTACAGATAAAAATGTCTTGAAAAAGCAAAACTAGAAAAAAATATGGTGCCTGAGTGTAGATTTAGATCATCAAGCCATGCGAACAAAAGGCTGAACAAGGTCTGAGCATGGAAATAGATGAATAGACTGGAAATTCAATTCCAAATATTATCCTTGCTTGGCCTCAAAGCTTCCATATATTGAGTCTTTGACATCTTTTTTTTGTTATTGGGTTTTTTATTTTTTTGGTTTTTATTTTTCTCCCACAGCCTGAAGACACAATATTTATTTTTATATGAACCAGAGACTCAAAATCACCCTTTGGATGACAGCATGCTCAGATATGCATACATATGAATCCCTCACCATAGACTGCGATTCTCTCCACAGTGAAACATGCCTGAAGCGTCCCACCATAGGTTCTGGCCACTAGAAACCTAATTAGGAAGGCAGTTATTGAAAATGGATGGATGAAATTCATCCTGGAATACATTATCATAGATCATTGTGAAGTTTACATCAGAATGCTTCCAGCTTAGAAGTTTTAAGGCTATAGTGCTGGATATCTTAAACTGAACTATGTATTTTCATGTATATGCATTATATTTACATGTGCAGGACTTGTAGCAATAAATATAAAGACTGTTATATATGAATGCATAGTAAATTAAGGACTGAAATAAGTGTTTATTAACATATGACGTATCCAATGACATTACGTTTTAAATATTTTATATTAAGTCTTTGAATGTTGTACCAAAGTTTACTGAACCATTATACATTTATTCACACATAGGGCTGTGGGCCAAATTCCACCCACATTAGAATATTTTTCTCATAATGTTAGACATGAATGATGTTTGCACTATATATTGACTTAGTGACTATAATAAAAAGCAATATGGATACTAAGATATGGAAACCTCATTCTAGATAACGCGTTATATAAATTTCGATTTAGTTGTGTATAAGTGAAGACAAACCAGAGAAATTGCAAAGGAACATCTGCCTCATGTCCTGCATGGTCTGAGAATGAATCACAGAGACTTTGTGAAAAGAAAGACTCCAATCCACAGATACTATCAGCATCTATTATGTACTGTAGGTGAGATTAAGGTAAAACATGTCCTATGTTGTGTGAATCCACCTTATGAATGTGGGCTGGGGGCAGGGTACAAATATAAGCACAGAAATGATTTCACGTATAAACATGAATTAACACATGGAATTGCTCTGGGAGAAAACTATATGAGCAATGAAATGTGCAATATGGTGCACCTGAATAGTATTTGATGGGTAAAGAGGCATTTATGTACAGCTACAATGAGTCTTTATGCTACTGATTTGTATAGTGGCATAGAGTACGAACACATAAATGCTGTAACTTAAGCAGAAATGCCACGGTAGTGGGTGGTTTCTAAGAGAATGTGGACACCTCAGTAGCACAGCTCAGTTTGCCCTGCAGGGACCCATTTCTAAATTTTATACTGATGATTTTGACTTGTTCGCCTAGTAGTATGCACTTCACATGCATTTTGTACTTTCTGTGTAAGTGACAGTGGTTTGGGTTTCCTGAATGGATTTACATTGATGCATGTTTAGGTGCAGAGGGATGTGTTTCACTGCAACTATAAGAACACAACTATCCACTGGCGAGGCACTTTTTGGCCAGGTGCAGTAGCTGATTGTCATACTGATACTGAAATAATTAAGCAC
>JABFEB020000001.1:36324192-36335946 GCA_019775895.2 Stomatorhinus ivindoensis | reverse complement strand
CAACTATCCACTGGCGAGGCACTTTTTGGCCAGGTGCAGTAGCTGATTGTCATACTGATACTGAAATAATTAAGCACATTTATGCCACAGATTGGGGAAAAATTCTGGAAAAAGTTCTACAGCTTCATTTAAATGGAATACATATGATTCTTTGCATTAGAATAAAGAACAAAACATGCGGAGATGCAACCACTTAATATTGAACTCTAGACTGTGTATAGTATAGCACCGACAGGGGGGGAAATCCCAGCATGCCCCACGTGTAATTGTAAATAGCCCTTGTTGTATTGTTGTTGTTGGACGATTATATGATTAGTTGTATTTTAGCTGTATTTTCCTATTGTTGTGCGTGTATTTGCCCATGTATGCGTGAACCCAGTAAGATCTCTGCGTGGGTTTAGTGTGAGCTTTACTGTCTTGTCTCTGACTTCCCTGTGTTTCCCCATTGGATCTGGGTTCAGGGCTCGTTGGGTGTCTGCTACAATCCAGTTCAGGACAACAATAAAGAGTGTGTTCTGCCCCAACAAGCAAGTTTTCTTGTCCTTCGCTGCCCTTGTGATATGTTGGTCCACTCGCCACTGCACTGGTGTTTGAAGTGCCTTAAGTTATCCCACCTGTACTGCTGGAACCGGCACTTTACAACATCATTCGGCAAGTCTGCTCCAGCTTGGTAGACCTCGAGGCGGCTGAGAAGATGCGAGGATGACGACAAGAGACGCAGCTGGGAGCAGGAGTGCATGCCTGGACGAGACAGCAAAGACAGGGACGTGAGATGGTGCTGCTCGGCCAGGAGGAGGTGTGCCACGTCTTGAAAGCCCAGCTAGCACAGAAGAGCCATGATCTGCAGGAGCCGGACACCAGGATGTGGGACCGCAAGCAGGCGTGCCTCACTTGGGAAGCCCAGCACATGAAAGACCTCCACGAGCAACATGAGAAGGAAGTCCACTTAGCATGCCTGCGAGAGATTACCCGTCTGGAGCAGGAGCGACTGTGCAGGAGGCCCCGCAGCAGGACCAGCTGCCATATAACATCAGGGCGCCACTACGTGGAGTACAAAGAAGGGCTGGGGTCAGGAGGAGGCCGCACTGCCAGCATTCTTCAGCGGCCCTGTGTGCTGACTTTCCCCAGAGAAGGGACCCTGGCTGTGGGAGTCCATGGGAGTGGTGTTCCCTGGCCAGGAAGACCAGGGAAAGGCTACGTGATCCCGGTAAGGTGCACAAAAGGAGGTGTCGGCAGATGGGGGAATTCGACACTCCAGAGCTCACCAGCCTAGGCCATTTTGAGTCAGACTGAACATATACATGCTGGAGTAAATTGACTCCCAATCGCTTTATCTGGGCATCTTAGTCCAACTTTGAGAAACTCAATTCAAAACTACATCAATCGGACTAACATGTTTACATGTATTTTAAAAGTCCAGTTATAGTCAGACAAACATAATAATTAGATTTTCTTAGTGTGCATGTAAACGTCCTGAGTGATGAGCAATCCATCCATCCATTTTCTGTTACCGTCCTACATAAGGTCACAGCGGGGTCTGGAGCCTATGGAGGCAAGACAGAGAACTAACCAGGATGGGAACCAACCAATCACAGGGCACTCACATATAATTCACTCGCATGCGCACACCTTTGGACAATTTGGCAGCTCTAATTAACCTCAACATGTTTGTGTACTATGGTGGGAAACTGGAGTACTTCGAAGGAAGAACATGCAAACTCTACACACATGGTGCCACAGTGGAGACTCAGACCCAGGTCCTAGAGGAGTGAGGCAACTGTGCTAATCGCTGTACTGCCATGGTGCCCCATTAGTGGTACAATGATGCAGAATGCAAATAATAAAAGGATGACGCAATATGAGCGAGGGAGGCATGGAGGGATTAAAGTGAAGACAGCTGAGTGAATAGAGCTAGAAAGCTTGGGAGACTGATAAGGTTTTTGGTGAGATTTGAAGGCTGGAAGAGAGGGGAAGTTACAGATATCAGAGGGAAGGGAATTCCAAAGAAGAGGGACCACCCTAGAGAAGGCTCTGTCTCCAAAGCTGAGGAGTTTGGCTTAATGTAGGATGTTTTGTTGTTACATAAAGATGAATAACTGATATTTTTGACTAATACCACTGATATGCCACCAGTCTAACTTGCCAACTGGGGCTGGGGGAGGTTGAGTTGTCGATAGAGAAATTTCTTAAGCTTTCTGGGAACAGTAGCAGAATTACTTTACATTGTAAAGTAAGGTTCCTGGAAAACCTGCGGTTAACATTCGAGTTCTTCTTAGGAAATAGTTTCTTCCACCCTGTCACTCATCTTCATATCTCATTTCTGCCCAGTGTCTTTCTGATGGTGGAACCATGAACCTCAAAGCAAAAGTGACTTTCACATTGCAGGAAGTCCTCCCACCACTCGAACTCCTTGGAGGACTCACTGCTGTCCCAAACTCCATTTAGACTGTAGAGCCATCTAACCTTTCCACCCTGATAGGCATCAACAACTTTTTTTAAAGGTCTTTTTTGACATTATGTGCTTATATAACCTGCAAGCCGACAGCTTTACGCTGGTGCCGGGAGACACATTTAAATCTATGTATATTGTGCAGCAATGATTCATGCTAGGGCTCATTGCTTATCAAGGTTACCAAACATTTTTATCTGAATTTAGTTTCATTTTCACATTTAAAGCACAAGTTTTATTACCTTTCACAGAAAAACACTTGGATGATGTATCGATGTTTTGTGTAATTATTTCCTCAACAAGCTCCATACACCGTTAAAAAGCACATAAAAGATCTACTGAATGTGCAATATGAAAAAAGTGCAAAAATTCCTGAAACCATACAGCCATTTTTTTTTACATTCTGGCGTAAAAAGTTGCTGCCTGCCTTGTAGTATCTGGTATCATTTTGCTTTTGCGAGAAGTTTCAGATCTCTTGTGGTTATACAAGCCACCCTGTACATTTCAAATTTTAAGATTTAATGTTGAAGTACATTTTTGCCCTGTTTTCCATTTGATGAAAGCCATGTCAGAATGCTCTTCTACATAACCAAATACATCAATATCGTTTTTCATGAAATGCACTTCATCTCTGAAAAGTCCTCCTCCCCTTTATCAGTAAATGCGAGTTAAGCATATCTGGACTGGATGCAAAAAATATACAAATATACAAGATACACAGAGTTTATTGAAGAGCTAATGCAAAAAAATAATAAACAACAAAAAAACATATGTCATGGTTTCATTTATATATTAGTAATTAGTAATAGTGTTTTTACTTTGTAAATGTGTTTTTTCCTATAAGGAGTCATGAATGATGTAGGGGTAAATCTCACTGATGTAAAATTTGACTTATGTAAGGGTTTATGGAACAGTCGAGAACTGTGGGTATTACTATCCAGTACATGGAAATATACTTACCACTGCATCTTGTATCTCTGTCAGGTGTTAAGTAATAAAATGTTTATTTTATTTGGGAGATATTATGCTTCTAATAAGAATAAGAAGCAGCAGACAGAGAGTATCAATACAAGTATATGATTAGTAAATATAATAAGATTTGATACATTTATGAGAGGGTAAAAAACACCCCATGGTAAAAACACAAGACAGAAAATAGTTAACCACCAGCTTTAAGCAATTTTAGACCATCTGACTCAGAACTTAAGCTGTACCACTTGAAATAAGCCTATGATGTAGGAAAACACCAAAAAATGACACATGATGAAAATGGACCCTGGACAGGAGACTGGAGCCCTTGAATGCTAATAGGAAACCATTAGGAACTCAGAGCCAGAACTGAGTTTTGGTTCTCTTATGCAGTCCACAAAGACTTCTGGTGTGGAAAAATTGAAGCCCAGCAAGAAGAGAGTTACAAAATGTGAGCTGAGTGATGAATTTGGCCAGGCCTGTGTTTGACAGCTTTGTGAGGTGTGAGCAAAGTCAGTTTGCTTCACAGCAGATTAGCAGTTTCAGAATCCAGCAGAGAAGCTGAGGCTGGTTTGGTGGAGGGGTTTGAAGATACACTGAGGATGTCTGCCTGTGCTGAAAGGCACATCTGCTGGACCTGTTTATGTGATCTGGAAAGAATAGCTCATTCTGAAACACTAAAGGGATTCAGTGGTGGCAGGTACCCTCCCATGGTGCATTGCCTCATATATACCCTACAGTCATTGTACACAGGCTTAATATGACAATTGAGACATCCACATTGCTAATAAAATAGGCTGCAGCCTTTATATAGGTAATGGGCTTAGAAACGTGAAGGTAACTACATATTTGCCATTCTATATGTGTGTCTTTGCCTGTCTACTGTATTCCTGTGAGTCAGGCTGTCTATTTGTCTGTTCAGCTGTCTGTTGATTTGCCTGTTTGTATGGCTGTTAATGTCTCTTTGTCTATCATCTGTATCTGTCTGTCCATCCCCCTTCCCATCCACATTCATCTATACAATCAGTTTAATTCTGTTCAACTTGCCATCACTTACTGTGCTTATTAGTGCTTACACCTTACCTCACAATATTACGGCTATCACAATATTAGGGATTGGGTGGATGTGGACCTGTATTTGTTTATACACAATTGGAATTAAATATAAAGTTGTCCTCTGATGAGGGGGGGTGGTGTCAGGTCTTTATAAAAAAAAAGAAAGGTGAAGGTCAAATCTAAATCTATGCTAATTACCACAACCCCGCCTCGGTAGGTATGCTAAGGCCTTTCTTGCATGCACTGTAAGATGTAAACGACATGCAGCAAAACTGACACAAAAGCTAAAGTAAAAAATGACACATATATTCATTTGAATCTTCTGTCTGTGGTGAAATTGACTTGGTATGTAATTTTTTGGTACAACTTGAGCAGACAATAAACATGTCAGGGAAAAATCCACGTGAGGTCATGATCACAAAAGAGGGAGGTCATTGTGTTTTACTGAGAAACAAAGAGATTAACATGCAATGCCTCCAATGCTAGCAATGTGGAAGTTAACAAATTTATATGTCCGTAAATCAGGGTTAGAAATGTAGATTAGTAAGAGGGTTATGGGCAAGTAAGCAGGAGAGTGGGGTCAAATTTGGGACATGTAAGGCAAGCAGCAAGTTCATGAATTTTAACTCACAAAATCAGAGAGGCAAGAATACAAATTTATATTCCTGTCTCCACAAAAAGAAGATTAGATAGAAAACCTTGATCCCCCCCCCCAAAGAAATAAAAGAAGACATAGAACATCCCTCAAATAGGCAGAGATCTGCAAGGTCAGAGTATGGACATTAAGTAACGAACAGCAGCAAAAAACATCACTAAATGAAGAACAAAGTGTTATGAGTGACAGCACCAGGGGCAGACTGAGAGCCCCGTGTGGGACGGAGGCAGCTCTCATTGCGTATGGTTAGGTTCTGGATCCTGCCCCTCGTGAGTACGGAAGTGTTAAATGCGATGGATTGGAAAGAGAAGCAGCAACAGCTTGGTGTGACCAGTGAAGAAGGTGACCTTTCCTAAATAGCAGGGGAATGCCAAGCAGATTGTCAGCCGAGGGTGACAAAACAAGTATGTCACCAAGGATAAACATATGACAGCAATGCAAAACTAGGGTCATGAAAGAAAAACCGCATGCGTACATGAAGGGCTCTCACCCGCTGTCACATGGAATCCAACTTCTTATTTGGCTTCTTATACACAATAGTCCATATTATAAATAAACACAATAACTATGTACAGTGGGGCTCTAGATGTTTTCAGTGAAAACTTTAATAGTTGCATGCTTCTCTTTAACCCCAGTAGGATTGTGAAAATCCTACAAATATTATAAGACCGTTGTTCCTCTCTACAGAAACCTGTTCTACAAGGCAAAAGATGTATCTGTAGTGTTGATTAACTGGACAATGTGTTTGAAGTATCTATTTATATGATTTATATCACCATTATGTAAAATTGATTAGAATATGTGATGCTTTTGGGTTCAAATACTCCTTTTAAAGTACTTAATTTCATGTTTAAAGTTGTAGAAAGATTGTGATGTTTCACTGCATTGCAATGATTATTATTATTATTATTACTCTATATGAGAAATCCATAATTACACTTGGCCTCAAATGTTAATATTTCATGAGTTAATTGGGAAAAATTTCATACTAATTTATATCATATAATTGCATTACATTTGGGGAAAAAAAGATCGTTATTTTTCACAGCAATTTGTTTTCCTGGTAGCTGAACTGCAGTGTGGTATTGTGATTTGTTTTTTCCTTTTTATCACCACATTAATGAAATGGGGTTTTGTCATTGACATTGATCTCCTTTGGTTTCCAACTTAAATTTTATAGCAGCAGAAGGTTCACTTTGTTTTGTAAACATAGAAACATCAATAATGTTGCCTCATTCTCCCTATTCATTTGCCAATTACTACATGTTCTCTCAAATATCTTCAGGCGTATACTTGCAAAATCCAGCTGAGATGATAATGGAATGAGGTATCATGGAATAGGAACCTGCTCTGAGCAGCTTGCACTTGCTTCATGGAAGGCTTATATTTAGCTGTAGAGTACATGTCTCACTACATGTGAGTGATGTATCTGTATAAGGTAGAACACAGAAAGTTTATGACGTTACACTAAGCAATAATAGACAAAATCATATCAGGACGTCTCAGGTGAGGCCTTAGTGCCAGATACAGGTACCATATTTTACAGTCATATTCCCCAGCTTTATAATGTGGTTGGATAAAACCAGAATTCTCTCATAAGCACAAGCAGCAGAGCCATTCGTACTATACAAAATAAGGCATAGGGTTTATCCAGAAGATTCCAGTTGAAGTTCACATTGAGTCACTCCTACTGAAGATTAACCTTATATTGCCCTGGAGGCAATTACCTTGCAAAAATAATTTTTTAAAACTGATATGTACAGTATGACTATGATATGTTACAAAGAAGTCATTTTTTTCTGGGAGAGACAGTGCTGAAAGTCTGTTTTTTCATCTTTAGGATAACAGCGCAAAATCTTCCATAATGTCGGCTTGCATTTATATATAGTCCATGCATTGCAGAGAATGATTAATCACCAGCCATATGAGATCAGTATAAACTCAGTAAGAGTAGCTGTGCTTGAGTGGCATGTCACACTGTTAAATACGTGCTGACAGAACATATTCATCAGAGAATGTAGATGAGGTCACATTGCTGGGGATTATTCAGACGTGTCCAGCTGCTGCTGCTGCTTTCCATCAGAGGTTGCTTGCGCTCCCTGCCTTTATCCTGGCCTCAATAATCACTTATCCATGCACAGTGCTTTCTACCTTCAAGCTTATCTCACTAAAACTGCATTTGCATGATTAAAATGACAGTGATACTAAGACAAGTAAACTTCAACATCTATGCTGCTTTGGAATAAAATAGCTTATTTAATGTTTATCTTTCTCTTACTGAGTGTCGTCACACTGTGAAAAATAAACATAATGGGTGATCAGATCTCCATTGTACCACTCATATTCAAAAACAAATGTATAAACAATAATTTTAACTATGAAATATTGTTTGTTTGGGTTAATAACCATATTACTGGTTTACCATTGCAAGGACAAAACAGGAGGTTAGAGATGATTAGGACAGAGAGCCCTCTGCTGGTGTGTCATCTCAAAAGTATGATAGAGAGTATCGTCAGTTACAAGTAACAGAAAAAGAAACCGGTTTGTATTAAAACTCACTGTACATCTGTTTAGTCTATCTTTAAACTGGTTTAAGCGCGATATACATTAATATTTGTGTTATTAATGACAGTGTTTATTAATACAGGCAACCATCATGTCTTTAGGTTTGATCTCACGCTGCATGGTCATATGGTATATATGCCCAGGAACAGACAGCCACATCACATGACCAGCCTGTGGTGTAAACACTGTTCCCCTATGATGTACCCATATTCCAAGCTGAAAATGTCTCCATATGCACCATTAAATGAATTCAGGAGTGGTTTCAGGAACAGCAGGTTGTAGACAAATGCCTTCCAAAGCCCCTGCAATTGCCAGATCTAAACATTCAACCTTATATAAATGCCCTCTGCACATTAGCTTTAAGTGAGACAAGATTCTTAGCATGCTAAAGATTAATAAACAATGATCAATGCAATTGCAAAGTGGCAAAAAATGATGGAATATTTAAAAGTATGCATTATTCATAAGGTGTGCAGAGGATCTCAATGGCAGACTGCTTATGCAGCAAAGGCAGTGCTTAGCATTCATAGAGCATGCTCAGCTTGTCGACGAAGAGCCTTCATGTCTCCATAAGCTGCCGCAGATGTAACAGATTATGAGATTTTTAAATACACTGACACCCACACTTCAAGCTCATTTCCCTTGAATATTAGCAATAAAGCATAAAAACTAAAAGGTTCAATTTCCTGTCCATTATGGAAGTTTTGTATGTCACACTCTGCTTTATTGCAACGTATGTCTATAATTTAATAAACAGTATTCAAAAACATTTTTTTTAGTAATATGTTTTATCAATTTTTAAAAAGTCTTAAAATGGGTGACACAGTAACTCAGTAGGTAGCACTGTGGCACCTCCAGGGCGACGGAGCTCTCATGCTCGCCCACAGTTTCCTCCCACAGTTTTAAAGACAATTGAGTGAACCGGTATCTCTAAAACTGCCCGTAGTCTCTGATTGTGTGTGAGCATGTGCCCTGCGGTTTACTGGCATCCGTCTGGGCCGTTACGGGCCCTTGTCTTCCTGAAATAGGCTCTAGGTGTGCTGCAGCTCTGTAGTAGGTTGGCACAATAGGATAGAGATTGATGTACGATGCATAATGCTGCGTATCAGGTAAGAAGATGAGAGGCAAGCAGTAATCCATTGCAGGCACAGAGAATTCGCAGCATGAAGTAAGATGTCTTGTTGTAGGCTGTTCTGCTAAATGCTCTGATGCCAGAAATCCTAACATTATTAATATCATTATTAATGACAAGGAAGGGTATTCTCCTGAGGTATGAAATCCCCAGAAGACAACAAGGATTATTTTCTAGCATAAACTCTAAGCAGAACCTCTCTTAAGTTGTTAGAAATCAAATGGTACACAATAGTACACCATTGACTCTGCAGCTTTCTCTTCATAATTCTAACAATTATAGGATGCGTGCCTGTACTCATCAAGTTAATTTATTCAATAGATGTTACAGTGCGTTCTGAGCCAAGAACCCCAGTTTTTGAAAATTCTTAAAGTGTCATTCTGACTGTATTGTACAAAGACATTCCAACACTGATCAAATTTGCATTACGTCAAATGCCGTTCCTCAGGCAGCCTGAGGAAAGCTTTGGCAATACACGGTCTTCCTCTCATAAACATGGTTCTCCTTCGGCATGCTGATCTGTGCTTTGAATTAACATTGAACATAACATGACTTTTTGTCATTCCAATGACAAATTCCGATTACATCTCCTCTCATCTCCTTAAAAATAGATTCCATGAAGTTGAGCCAGAGTTATAGCACCTAATGAGAACCAGGAAGAAAATGTCCCCTACAAGACTTAATGACTTTCTGTGAAGACGGCATTTTCAATAATGGCCCCTACATAAAACCTTGATAAGACCTCTATAAACTATGTATAATTTATAAATGTTTATTTAGTAAAAGTAATGAAGGCTTGGTGCAATGCTTATCAAAGTCTCATGAAGGTTTTATGTATGACCTTTTAGATAAAGAGTTGCAATGGGCAATATCTATCAAGGGGTTTTACATTTATGTGGAATTTATGTATTATATATCATTAGTTACTATAAATGTACAATATGCTTAGCAGCAAAAACACATAAAGCCAGCTGCCCTACACAAGGGGTGTATTCACAGAGGAATACAACAGTAGCAGATTGTCAAAGCATTTGAACTTGCGACCTTACGTTCAATTGCTTGAATTTCCTAGTTATTCATTTTCTTTTTTTTTCCAGAACAGAAGAAAACGGCAAGGTGACATGGAATGTGTTTGTTCAATATTAGCAGTTTGAATCTTGCCCCAGAAATTCAGCAAGGTGATACAGACGTCCTCAGCTCCTGCCACCCACTGTTCAGGTGAATTGGCAATTAGTGCGTGTATTCAAATCACGGACACATTAACCTGGCTGCAGCCGACCTTACCCCCCAAGCTTCGCAGTGCAAAAACAGCGTGGTCATGATCTTAATTATGGAAACAGATGCTGACAATGAACAGAAGAAAAGGATTAATGGCTAAGCTAGTGTCAAGGAGCAGCGAAGGCTTGTAGGCAGGGTCATAGCAGATACTACAGAGTGGAGTAAGCCTAGATTTGAAATGAAAGCCAAGATTCTGCAAATTGCTAAGGGAGCTGGGGAACCTTAGATTTGTAGAGCCATCTTCATTCTCATATGAGAAGGCAAAGGGAATAGATTCATCTATGGAAGGATGTCTCTTAGAAGTCACTCTGTTCACAATAAAAATGAGCTCTGCTGCTTTCCTGATCCATTTGTCCATGCAAAACTTGTCGAGGAGACCTTCTGCATATAGCCCCTTAAATGTCATTATGCTAACATCGTAGCGTTCATTCTGGATGCGGGATATCAGATTCACAGCAAGCTGGGTTATGCTCTGTGCAGGATTCGTAGCCACCATAGTTTGCTGGATGCCATTTTTGATATAGCCTTGAAAAATGTGTGTTTTAAGACCTGATTGTTCGTGAGCATCTGGAAACATGAGTTTTCATTATTGCTAAAGATGCATTTTGCCAGTGCTTTGCTCAGTTCCAAATGCAATAAAACCTCAGAGAGCTGAATGCTGCATTGTGAGCTATGTTATTAAAAATGGGGAAGCTACAGGGATACAGAAGGGACTTCATCATTTCTCTGTGCATTACATATTCCAGTAATATCTCACTTGTGCCAAATGGTTATTTAATGTGTAGTGGGACAGAGTGAACGCCACATGTCCGTGTCTCCTTTGCAAAAATATGTTTGTTGCCTGAAAGGAAACAGTTATGTTGTCATGGTGTCGATATTCGCTAAAGAGGAGGGAGCTGGTGTGTAATAATCAATCTCTTACTGGCCAGATTTATTCCGGCCTATTCTCTCTGTGTAATACGTCTGGTTTTAGTTAGTACTGCTATAATATTCAGTACCCATGATCCTATACATAAAATGTTTCAAGAACTCATTGAAAAGTAATAAAATCATTCAGTGAAATATGTATGATGCCTTCCCACAAGTAAGACAAAGGTGCAACATAGATGCAAGAAACCATAAATCAAAAATGTCGACACTGAATAAATTGCTGTTACAAAGTTGTTTGGCGTAGACGTGCAGTGACTAAAACCTCCATAATAGTCATCTCTGTTATCAACAAAAGGTCATATGTCGGTCAACAACTACACCTTAATTATGTCCAAATACATTATTTGACAGCTATATCCATGAGGTTCTCTCAGATATAGAATGTCCATTTGCGATTACAATGGTCATATTTTAAATATTTGGTGCAACTCTTTTACTATTGTAAATACAACATGTAATTAATTCCAGAAAATAAAAACGCATGATGGGAAATATGGGCAGTTACAGTAAATTCAAAGTACATTTGCCCTTGGCAAGGAGATAAGCCATATTGATATGAGAGATGGGAAATTTACTGGTGTCTAACTATAAGTAAATATGACTTTGAATATCACCTTGGAATTATTATAAATAATTAAGCAACATAGTAAAGCTATATTTATAAAAGGTTCCTAATTTATATGGATAATGGGGAAGAATTTCTTCTGAAGTGATTTTCTT
>JABFEB020000001.1:36277732-36290372 GCA_019775895.2 Stomatorhinus ivindoensis | reverse complement strand
CCAATATTTATGGACCTGACTCTATGTGAGTAAATGTACTACCGTAAATCCTGTTGTATTTGTGCAATTCGGTCTAGCTTCTGGCTTGGAGACACTATTTAATTAATTTGAGAGCATGGAAAGTAGTAAAGCAGCTTTTAGGGATTTTGTGCACTTCATTTTGTGTTTCGTCGGCACATTCCACTAAATCGTGTGCAAAAGAGAAGAAACAAAACCGTCTGTACCAAAGGTGCCCAACCTGATAATCTCAATCTATTGGTCGATTTCATGTTTCCATTTCAATCACAAGATGGTTAATGTATTATAGTGTCAGTGAGATGAGGCTATTTGCATTTCCCAGCATGCTTGCGAGCTGTGTAAATAGCCCCTGTGTGTAGGCCCTATTTGTTGTTATAAATACTGTGTTTCTGGTTTATGTAAGTGTGTTTACCTGTAGGTGCCCCATCAAGGACAGTACGACATTCACAAAATAATACAGTTACCCACGAAAATGTTCAGGAAAGACTGTGCAAAATTACATGTGAGTGCAATTGAACGAATAGGTGGAACTTGGAGTTATGTGTGACGACTGAGAGCATTCAAGTAAAAACACATTTATTGGCTTTCACATTTCCAGTTGATCCATCGTGATTCTACAAATTGCAGAGCTTGGGGGTGTGGGATGAGTATGGGTACATGGGGGGAGGGCGGGGAGTGATGGGGGTCTGTGGAATTTTCTGATTAACACTTTTTATGGAACTTTGTAGAGCATTTATTTCCTTTCTGAAATCCCTTCAGTCCTCCAGGTCTGATGGACAATAATGTTGCCTTGATTGCTTTTAAAAGTCGCTCACCTGTCATTCGCTTTATTTTAGATGACAGAATTCTGTAATCAATTCTAATATATTGGCATCCAAATCCCCACAGCCTAGCCTAGTGCAAAGCCATCCACCCTTAGAGAAATTAAATTAAATTGGCCTAAAGGACCTTTCGCACTTCAGTTTCATAGGGCCTCCATGCTTAAAGATGATGAGGAAATGACTGATTGTAAATTACTTTTTCAAGCTGAACTACAAATATGTGTTCTGCTTTAAAGATGGGGACATGGCAAAAAAAAATTACATAAATGTTTTTCTCTGATTTTTACGTAGATAACTTATCTGCAGTTATCTGTGAAGACTGCATTTTTCTCATTCTGATATCGTTTCGAATTCGTAATATGGGAGAAGGTGTTGTAACAAACCACTGGAAACCCCAGGTTTTGATGATGTTGTCTCACAACACAAATACCTGCTCTTAGCAGGGGGCAGCCCATAACTGGTGTAGAACAAAACATCTCTTTTTAGTGAGTTTACACATCTGTCTCTCCATGGTAACACTGTTTTCCATGTGAAGCAGAAACTGATTTCTGCATGCCTGGGGGAGCATACACACATACATGATACACGTATGAATATAATGGGATACCTCCCTGTCTTATACAGCTTAGAAAACCATATACAGTTAAGCCTCGGATTGCGAGTAACTTGGTTTTGCGAGTCTTTTGCAAAACAAGCAAATTTTTTTAATAAATTTTAACTTGATAAACGAGAGAGGTCTTGCAACACGAGTATTATATACATGCTTTTTCTGCCGAGCGTCACGTTATCACAACTGAGCCGAAGCTTCTTCTCCCACTCACTGTAGGATTATGGGTAATTGTCTCCCAAGGTCGGTCTCGGTCGGTGTGCCTCACTCCTATGGTAAAAATTTAGCAGAAAAGTCCAACCTGAATAAGGGCGTAGCAGTGCGAGCGATGAACCTGTTTAACGACAACGCAATGTCCACATTTCCGCGAAAACGAAAAGGAGGCAAAACAGCTGTCATTGTATAGGTTCCTTGTTAAAGTCGCACAAAAAGAAAAAGAGTCCAGTGAGCCAACAGATAGGCCTGATTCCGTTAGTTATAGTGAAAGTCGTGCTACAACATAACCCTCCTCTTCTCCTCTCTCTCGTCTCCCGCACACCGTCCATGATTCTTTTCAAAGGTAAAGTGCAGGTTAATTTGTTTTTATTTACTTATACTTTATATTTCATATTAATCATTTTTATATGAATATTTTTAGCTGTGGAACGAATCATCTGAGTTTCCATTATTTCTAATGGGAAAATTCGCTTTGACATACGAATGCTTGGGATTACGAGCACGTTTCAAGAATGAATTATGCTCAAAATCTGAGGTTTAACTGGAATAATAAATGTGTGTGTTTTTTCCCAATTGCAAGCTTTTATAAGTTCATGCAGTAGAAGGATGGCAGGATGTTCTGTGGCCAGTGCAGCTCGCAGGCTTTACAAAAACAAATAAAATGGTACGTTTCAGTCAATGACAGATATTAAAGCATGAAACTGATCTGAATTCAGGATCCAAATAAATATACAGAAAATAGAGCATGTGATGTTTGCAGTACTGAAGAGCACTCCCATCCCGGAGGCATCCCAGAGTAGCTGTGATTAATTCTGGTTGCCCAGGCATTTTAGTTCTGAATATTTTTGAAGGCAGACCCTCGCTCACATGTAATATAACACATATAAACCTGCTTTCAATAAAAATGGTAAGTTTAATCAGATATCCCTTTTAAATTGGATTGGTAAAGTGAACTTGCTATATTTAGGATGGCTGAGTACTTTCCTTGTTATCACAGAGCTGTTGACCAACATCACATTTGTTTTGCAATGAGCCATTGGGTTTTGGTCGAGGAGTCGACAGATGGTGGTCATCCTGCCAAGAATACCTCTTGACTCACTGAAGACAATCGGTTCTCTCAGAATGATTATCACGACAGACCAAAGCAAGATAAAGCAACACATAGATGCTTGCAATGGAAGAGTGTAGTGTCATATAATTATGAACATGTGAATTTTTAAAATAGCATGTGAAAATATAAATCTGTCAGACATTGAAAGGTTACAGGACCTGCAAGGTTAAATCATATAACTTGACACATTTAATGCTTTTCCTGCATCATTATCAGAAAACATGTTACAGGGAATCAATTTATGTGAATACATTACATAGTAGAAATTGATTCCTGTAAAATACCTAAATAGGAACAGGTCAAAGCAGTACATCCCTGTACTCCAATATCCAGCTCAGTGGCATGTAAGCTGGAATATGTTTACCAAAATTGCTAAGAATGAGAGTTGAAAATTTAGATGCAGGTAATTATTTTGCTGAAAAGGTCTAAGTTCTACTGATATCTGGCAGAAAATCTGTTAAAATGCTCTCTCATTTGTTCTATCCCATCTACTCAATTAATTTCTTTCTCTAAACAATTATTGTTTCACATTATTGTTTCACAAATTAACAGAATCTAACGTTTATATGGAAAGAACATTTAAAATCTGTTATATTCATTTACCCGTTCTTCATTAAAATAAACCAATTATTGTCTGTTAAATGAGCACCGTCCAAATTAAGACAGTCTCTCAAATGTAGCCCTTTTTCTTTAAATAAGGCTTACGAACACCAAAACAGTTGTGCAAATATGTGTATTCTGAGCATATTATTTGTCAGTTCTATGTACAATTTAAAAGATGAGAGATACAAAATGATTAAAAATGGAGTTTAAAATATATGAGGATTTACCTTGTCTTTCTTTTGTGAGAGAAAGTTGTGAGAAACAGCTTTGGTGTAGAACAATACTTGGTTGCTTCGAGCATATAGTTTAGAAACTGATTCATATGAGAAAGCCGCATCACCTCCCTCAGCCGAGTGCTTCAACATAGCAAATATTTAGTGGAAGTTCATTGAATTCATTTTTACTGAGATAAGATATGGTAATCTCTGCATGATAGAAGAAACTGTTTAATGTGAGTTTTTCCTCTAACTTGTATTTACCTTGTAGACCTGTGTCACGTTGAATTTATTTGCTAAGCGAGATTCTCAAATTCCCTGTATGGCAGCATCATTAACAGTAGGCATTGGTTTGTTCGGCATGCTGAAGTTTCGTGTAAAGAAAAATAATGTGTTATTTCTGCGATATGACCTGAGCTTGAAGGACTTTGACTACGTATCACATTTCAGGCCGGGTATGGGTCAATTTTTTATGTTCAACTTCAAGTTTAGGTCAGATTTGGGTTAGTTTTTTATGTGTGATTTTTTTCAAGGGTGCAAATTGCTTTTTGCACTTTTTATTATCTGAACTTTCCATACAATGACATCATCATTTCCTAACTGGCAGACAGATTACTAAAGACCGCCCTATACTGTACATAGTTCCTACTCAAAGGAACTTAAAAGTTTTTCATTTCAACATGCTGACTGCGCACAGTTCCATAAAGAACTTAAACTTCTTACGATCTTAGCTGCCACACGTGTAGAGTATTTCGATATGTTTGTTCCTTCTGAACATATTTATATTCTGGCAGCAGTAAGTGTCTCCTTGTTTATATCATCCGGTGTTTGGGGGTCATTCTAACAAATAAAACTATTTTTCCCCAGCAAACCTTGTCACAGCAGCACATGGTATGTTTCTAATCTGGTAAATTGGCTTGTCTGTCAATTTGCACAAAGTAAAGGATTCTAATTGAAAATGTGCTCATGCGTTGCATTCAATGTCATTCCTTACAAATAATGTAACATCATTTGACATAACCTGCAAAATAGCCCTTTTCAGAGTCAGGGCACATTAGCAATGTTGGTTTAACCAGCTATTTTCTTGAGTGGTTAAAGTATACTGCCATTGTATTTACTCAGCAGATTCAGGGAAATGGAAGAAAACTATACTCCAAAGAACCAAACAGAATAAAATTCATAGGGCATATAATCTTCAAATAAATGGAAAGAAATGTGGTTTCCCATAGTTACATATCTGATGCAATAAGCCAAATACATGTTGGGCTCTCTGATATAGCACCAAGTGTTCTTCTTTCTCCAGCTACTGCACCAGTAGGTAATTTAAACGAGCAGGGTTGCAGAGAGATATGTATTCCGAGCAGGCGACGGCAAAATTACCCGTAATCTCATTGGATAAACAACTTTCAGTGACCTGCCGCAATACACTTCATATTGATCACATGCTGGAACAATGCAAAAGATAAGGCACTCGGAGGCAAACACAGCATGCAAACGCCGCACTACAAATAACGTCTCATTTTAAAGGTGTTTTGTGAGCTTTAAACAGCTTAAATAGCTTAAAAGAATGGGAAACGTGTATTTTTGATGCTGCTGTGAAGACAGGAGGATAGTGGTGTCAGTCACAAAGTCCCATCTTCAGCAGCATCCGTATTTGCAATCACTTTCATTCAAAGTAATAAGCTGAGGTCATCTTACGGTAGTGATTAAAGGGGAACCCTAAGATGTTTTTGAAGGTAGTATTGTCAAGTGCATTATATCAAAGTAAGGTCAGATGATCCAGTCCATTATGTGCAGGAATGCAGGCTGGTACCCTTGGAAATCCAAAACAAACCGACATGAAAGAAACCGAGAATGTCACTCATCCCTGGGCATCAAGGGAACCACTCAAAAGGCCTTAAATCCAGTGCCAGTTGAAATTGTACTAACCCAGTAGCTCATTGATAAAGGGCGTTGGCTATGCATTACACTGATAGTCTGTTTCCCTGCATAGATTCTACATAGAGCCAAGCAAAGCCAGGGGTTTTAGATGGAGCATGACAGTACTGCTTCCAGACAGTCTCAGTTCTTTCATATACTGAAATACTTTATCCTGGAAAGCATTTGTTTTCATATTTAGGCATATGGGTTGGCTAAGATCTACGTACAGTGCCTGCTGAGCTTCTGTATATGATGTTGTGAGAGGTCTGAATAAGGGACAAGGTCATATTTGTAACCTCTACTATTTGTTGTGTAAGTCGGAGACCAGAATAAGATCAGGTATTTTCGGAGGTTGGGAATCCTTTCCCGTGAATGACATTGTTCCACTCCATACACAATTACAGCAGGTATATTCAATCTCCTCCAATATACAGTGTGACCTCAAATGACCTCCACTATTCTCTGAGTAATTTAGACACAGATGTAGGATATAGTAATACAAGCACTTTATCTCATGGTAAGACACGGATACACGCTGCTATCTGTTTCAAGCAGCTTGTTGTCTTTCCTGACCCTGGAGCAAATGCTCCCCGGCCAGATGCCCTCCGACATGTACTGTATTTCATTTTTGCAATAGCCTAGACTCTCCTACCAGTGTGGTTTAATAAGTTTTAGTATGGCACAAGGCCATCAACCGTTTAATAATTAGAGGGGAGGGAAAGCAGAGGAGTACTTGGGATCCTCAAGTGCAGTGAAGAGCAGAGGATCAATTAGTTTATGTTTTCTATATATGTATAATTTTATTTTTGTCTGAATTTACATCTCGTAGACTTAAAAGGTTTTATCAACTGCCTGCACATATGCGTATGCCGCTTCAAAGTGCCTTTGTATCCAGTCGTTTTCAGAGTCCTTATATGG
Source organism: Stomatorhinus ivindoensis (assembly GCA_019775895.2). Classification (NCBI taxonomy): domain Eukaryota; kingdom Metazoa; phylum Chordata; class Actinopteri; order Osteoglossiformes; family Mormyridae; genus Stomatorhinus; species Stomatorhinus ivindoensis. The sequence goes on along the minus strand of JABFEB020000001.1, from coordinate 36,283,943 downwards.
TACGTGTAGGTATGGCCCCTTCTCCTCACACCCTCTCTCCTCTCAGATCTAGGCACGGGAAAAACAAGATGAAGTGTGCCTCTGTAAATTCTACCTGAGGTGTCGTGCAGGACACTGCTCTGGTTGTTGTGTTGCGTAATCCACAATAACTAAAACAGATCAATGGTACCTGCACCGAGGTCCAATTCCTTGCTGAGATCCATACCAATTCTGCCCAAGGAGATTTTCATTAACCGATGGGGGCACTGCACTGCCTCTTCAATTGCTGTGGGATTAACGAGCTGGCATTAACGAGTTGACATTCTCTGCAGCTCACACACCACTGGTAAACATCTGTGCTAGTGCAATTATCCTTTGTGAGGTTGCTGCCTCTCTCGAGCAACTTGCCATAGGGCTATGATGAGCCCTGGGGAAACCGTTTCAAGATTATTGGGACCTGCAGAGATATGCCATCTTCTCCTGTGCAGTGCCCTGGTTTAACACAGTCAGCCAGTCAAACAGCAAAGAGAACTCAACTGCCTTTTTTCAGCATGAGGTATGCCGTTGTCCATTGCTGCAAGGGCAAATCCCCCTCGGGAATGGAGGGTGCTTGAAAGGGCATTGCTGTCCAGGTATTAGTATAAGGAGCCACCGTTTTGTGGTCATCAATACGTACAATGCCACTAGTGGATATCTTCCCCATATGACATCGTAAGCTGAAAACCCATCAAAACTTCACCTAAAATTGTAGGACAGAAAATGCTAGAAATAGCCAGTTCCATTAACCTATCATTTCGGCTCACAAAATAAGAAAGACCATTCTGACAGGATACTCCCTGATCTGTGTAAGCAAATAATATCAGCCACTATTCTGCCATGACCAGCCTCTTTTCAGGGATTTTGCACATTCCCCCTCTTATGCTCTCCCTCATATGTGGCTACAGGATGCAAGGGTCTGGCTAGAGCGGTGTCCAAATTCATGAAGGGGCAGTGCATGCAAAGGTGGCAGAGCACTGCTGTCCCAGTGTGCCTGAGGCACACGGTAGATCTGTGTGAGCATTTACAGGGCAGAAAATGAACAATGGAAGCAGACCCATGCGGCCGTGTGCTGGAACGCACAGAGAAAAGCCTCAGGCTTGTCTGTAGGCTCCTGCCTCTGGGAGCTGGATGTGCACGACTGGCAGAGACCAGGGCTGTTGAGGAGGCTGTACGTGGCTCTCGGGGCCTGGGATTTTGGAAAATACCTGGTAGTTCTCCTTGTCCCTTCAGTAGTCCTGTATAGCAGCTAGACACATCAGGGTTTGCAACAACACCGAATCTTCGATTCCAGGATCATCCTGGCGGATCAGAACCAGTGCTAAAGGTTTTCCTTTTAGGGCCTCTCATTCGAGTTGTGTGATATCGGGAGACACGGGACTGTCTGCCAATGGTTAAAATAAATATTCATAATTTTTATTGCGTGAAGGAAAACATATGCGGTGAAAACCTCAGTTAATTAAATGATTAGAACAGAACACAGAATGCTTCCCCTGCACATTTACACTGGAATTCAACAAATCGTTATGGTAGCTGTAATATTTTTGGGGCCACAATGACGACTCAGAGTGGCCAAGCAGCCCTTGCTGAGCAGGATGGATTAGCAGATGGCATATGAACTGAGATCATTCATTGGGCTGAGCATGATGCTAACTAGAACGTAACAATTGGAACATTTGGCAATTCATATGTTTACTGCCTGCTAAGAAATTAGCTAATCAGCTGGCTTGATATATTCCCAAACATCAGCGAATACACTAATTTAAATCCACAAATCTAAGCATCCTGTTTGAGTGTTTTATTTTATTTAAAAAAACACATTTTTAAAGTGTAAGAGTATAAGAGTAGTAAGAATTAAGTTCTAAATAAAAGCTACTGTTGTATGAGATGTTACTGCCTCTGTGGGTGTATGTTTGCATTGCCTCAGCTAAAACCAACTTTTGGATAAGGATGGCAGATATAGCTGCATCCTCCACATCCTGTTTGGAAACAAGGTCGATTTCCGAGCAGCATAAGGAAGCCCAAAGCAGCAGCGGTTCGGCCTGGCATGCGCCGGCAGCAGCTTCTCCGATTGGCTCTGATGTTCATGCCTGTTTTTTTTTTTTTTTTTTTTTTTACTTTTATGGTGCAATCTCCAGATTCCACACATGACACCTTCTAAACCAATGTGCTTAACTATCATTGCACAGTGAGTCACAGCTGGTCAGTTTCCGGGATAACCTTAATTACCTTTTTTCTTTCTCAACGATATTTATTTAATGCGTTCTCTGGGAAAATGAGCCTGATTAACAGACAAATGTGCGAGAGCAGCGTACTTCCATTTGTCTAGAGCCACCCTATGAAAGGCATGCAGCCTGGCTGGTTGATGGCTCACTGCTCAAAGGGCCTCTCATCCACTGAAACCATTACCAAATTACTATTATTATCAAATTGCTATTAGATGTAGTGTAGTGTAAGCTTTGTGTGTCCCCGAGCCCCGCTTCTCCCTCCCAGTAGCTGTGCTGCCATACCGCCATGCCTGGATCTGCACACAGACAAGGAGCTCTGCCAGCAGCAGTCAGCCAAAAGCTCTCCTAAGCATAACAGCCTCGGAAAAAATCACCCCTCACTGCACATTGTACCTCTGACAGCCTGCGTGATTTCAGAAAACATGAATTTCACTAAAAGGAAAGACATGCACTTATAATCTATTAATTTAAAGTGGATTTAAAGGGGAACATTGCATTATCGCACGAAATAATGTCAAATTGGGGAATGGCCTAAAATCCCTTTTCTCTATGAGCTGACCGTGTTGATCTGCAGCACTGCCCGCCTGCGTACAGCACGTTCCTTCCCTGGACCCCATCCACGTCAATCACTGTGTTTGTTTTTCCTTTGTGGACTTGTAGCTGTGTGTAACTACATGTAATGGTTTAAAAGCAGAAATAATTTCACCTGTATCACTTTGGCTGTTTTTCACCTGCAGAGATAAAAATTTATAGAATGGGGGTGTCTAAAGCCTTTATCTGGGTGAGGGAGGGTCTAATTCTAATGAAAATGAATGAGAATGCATTATTTAAACTAATTTCTATACATTGATTTGAGGGGAGAGTCTAAACCAGCCCTGGTGATGCCCTTATGTACCACAAAATGCACCATTTTTGCTAAAGGATATCAGCCAAGGGAGGGCGATGTAGGGCAGGACGGCCATGAGAGCCTGCGACGCCTGGCTGCTACGTGGGAGCTGGGCTCCCTCTATGCCCAGCCTGTAATGGCTCTGCCTGTAGCAGTCCTGAGGGAAACGCTCTTTCGTTCTTCTTACTTACAGCATATAAACTGAAAGCGGACAAAAAGGTGCTGTTAAATTGGGCAGGGAAAATGATGTGGGGGAGTGCAAAAGTGGCCTAGATCTTTGGGGTGGCCGTTTCTCTCATCTCTGAAGCCCAGAGACTGAGATGGCAAAGGTGGAGGGCAGAGAGCGGCGTGGGGGGCATGGGGTGCCGGGAGCCCCGTGGGGTGGCTGAAGGGCAGAACACCATCCACGCTTATTTACACGGTGGCTCGTTCCTGCACACCCATGTGCGCAGCTCCCAGCAGCCCTCGTGTGGGTACCGGGGGGCTGAGATGGCCTGTCAGCTCACTTAGCCAAAGAGGTACTTCGCACTTATTACACCTTGATTTGTTTTTGGTGATTCCATGGCGTAGTCCCTTGTCAAAATGACAGTGCCTGGCTGCAGGTATGAGTATGACTAACGGATGCCTCTTCTGCAGATTGCATGAGGTAGGGATGTCACTGAGGTTAGCCATACATGCAGATCAAATGAAAATTTTTTATTGCAGCTTGTAATACATGGTCATGGGATACATAGTCAAACATGTATATATCATACATATACACACACACATATATAGATGTATGATATATAGACATTTATAATGTATAAATAGAATTTATATTGATATTCATTTTGAGAAGGGGCCCCATAATATGGTATAATAAAATGTCACTGAGACATGAGCTCAGAATTACACATTAGGGGAATGTACCTTAACAATGTGAACTGCTGCCCCTCCTACAACCTTATGCCTGGGGACTGATCACTGTGCCAGATTCGTTACTAGGTGCCTATTAGCTCACAGTTTTTCCACACATCCTGGCTGGCTGCCTCTACCTCTCCCTCCCTCTTATCTGCCTCATACCCAAGGCGAAGGGAACAGAAGGATTTTTTTTTCCAATTTTTTCCCCCCACCTGCCCCATTGCACGCCTGGGCTGAGAGTGTCGTCATCCAGGCTGAACGGGCCCATGCTGGCATGGTCCATCTGGGAGACAGACTCTGAAAATCAATCTTTGACACCAACAGTGTGTCTACCTTTGCACAGCGCAGGGTCTTAGAATAGATGCAAGTGCCGCAAAATTCACATATGGATGTATCTTCTGGAAGGCTGGGACTGGCCAGGTACTCACAGATTCTCTCTAAACTGGCAGACTCCAGCCCCCTAAATGAGTTGGCAGAAATTTCCATGTATTTCCATGTATCATTCTTCTTTTCCTACGATTTGGTTATTTTCTCGCACAAACCTTTCATCTGCTGTCCATGGCATGTCATCCCACTGCCCTGTCTTTCCATTTATCCCCTCCTTGTATTTGCTCTTTGCATTTGAATATGCTATGATAACTGAGGTTCTGCTTTAAGCCCGGCCGCTTCTCAGCCCTGCTGAGCTTGAGGCGTGCCGAAGACTGCATGCACTACAGATTGATAATTCTTCTTCTTAGGGCTCAGCAGTGTCCATGCTCTAAGAACCTGACATCCCAAGACTCTTTCAAGTACTGTTGTTTTGATTTCAGTTTCAGGCTTTTTTCCTGGAGATCAGGCCAATTTCTGGCCCGTTCACAAGGCATATCACGCCAGAGGGTGTTTAGTCATAACCCACACCTCTTGTCAAATTTTCTGGTGAAATCACCGGCTGATACTTTCCTCAGTGGCTACACTCCTGTCTTTCCTACTGGACCTACGGTGTTATAATTCCAGTTAGTGACTGGGTACTTGTTTAACAGATTCAAATTCAGTAAACCCTGAATGGTCTATAGTGGTAATCATTTAGATAAATATTTATCTTGGCTTTCAAATGTGTGTAAATGTGTCTCTCATTATGTTTTGTCAGAAGATATTTCTCAAAACAATGACTGGTTGGACATCGCTCTCTAGAAAATTTAATTACCTTATTATGGTAGATTAGAGAGCGTATTTATTTATTTATTAATCTGGTGCATTGACATAAAAGCATATGCCTCGGAGTCAGCCGCATGACCCTGAGCTGTTATAAAGATGACTGCCTACCGTGTTTAACTTACAGAATTTTCTGATTTATTGAAAGCAGCTAAACATATAGGTATAACTTTGGGGGATTCTTCACTAGCACATTGCTTCCTAGCACTCAATATGCATTACAAATGATAATCAGAAATAATATATCCATTCAGGGCCAAAGTGAGGCTGAAGCCAATCCCAGGGGGCACCAGGGCATCCTGCATAGGGTGTTGGTCCTTCCAGGGTAATAATAAGAGTATTGTTCCATATTCATAGCTGTATTCTGATATGCTACCCTTGAAACATATTTCTGATAAAGCCATTGTTTGACAGGTTGGTATTCCGGTTTTGGTTTTAATTCATGAACGGTCTGCTGCACTGATCTTTTCAGGGCCTCCTGTTCCGAAATTTATATCACAAAAATATGCATGTCCTTCAGTTGCATCAGTACACATGAGCTGACCTGTCTGATTGCTGTTTCAGCAAGCGTGAAACATTTCATCAGATAATTCTATTAGGTGACTTCTTTTCAGCGCTTAAATAACAGAAGGAAGTACAGTTAGTACAAGTCTATCTTCAGCATTTGCGCGACACTGATCATTCATAACTGTGGCTTTGTTAAGTTGAGATGAAGCCTACTTTGCGCCTTTCTCTAATTTAATTTTGGTTGTCAGGACAGTTCTTATGCTATTCGTTCAATGGATTCAAGAACTTCTACACTTTATGAAAAAGGAAAGAAAAAATTCTGGGACACTGAAGGGCATCATCTCACTGGTGAGAAAATCCATTTTTATGCATCTAGCGGAAGTTTCTAATTTCAGGTTTGTCGAGGAGATGGGGGGGGGGGGGGGGGGGGGGGGGGGGGGGGGGGGGGGGGGGGGGGGGGGGGGGGGGGGGGGGGGGGGGG
>JABFEB020000001.1:36239968-36263753 GCA_019775895.2 Stomatorhinus ivindoensis | reverse complement strand
CTTCAAACCGCCCATCATGTCCCACCTTCACACCGCCCATCATGTCCCACCTCCAAACCGCCAATCAGGTCCCACCTTCACACCGCCAATCAGGTCCCACCTCCACACAACCCATCATGTCCCACCTTCAAACCGCCCATCATGTCCCACCTTCACACCGCCCATCATGTCCCACCTCCAAACCGCCAATCAGGTCCCACCTCCAAACCGCCAATCAGGTCCCAACTTCAAACCACCCATCATGTCCCACCTCCAAACCGCCCATCATGTCCCACCTCCACACCACCCATCAGGCCCATCTGCACACCGTCCATCAGGTCCCACCTCCACACTGCTCATCAGGCTCATTTGCACACCGCCCATTATGTCCCACCTCCACACTGCCCATCAGGCCCATCTGCACAAAGCCCATCAGGTCCCACCTCCACACTGCCATTCAGGTCCCACCTCCACACCGCCAATAAGGTCCCAGCTGCACAGCTGTGGTGATGGGGAGGGAGCATACTGCTGCAATTCTGTCATTAGAATCTCTCTCAGTCCTAATCTCTGTAGGCCTGAGTGTGAATTACCTACTGTACATTCAATCAATCACCTAGTCAAAGGAGAAGTACTGCAGATCCTGGGATTTCACACTACAGCAAATCAGAAATTTGACCAATTAATGTATCGCTTGAAACCTACATCTGATTCCTATGTCCTCTGCAACCGTCAGAGAGGACAGTGATATTTGAACATATGTACTCTATAGTTGTCGACTGTAGTGAGCTTTGAGCTAATCATTTCGTGAGGGATTGCCAGCATGGACTGATGTACCGCCTACAGCTTCAACCTTGCACTCACTGGATTTGCATGGTGTAAGGAGGGTTTGATGAGTCCGGGTTTGACATGGGTTAACATCTCACATCCAACAGATTAACAGAGCTTCAGTAAAGCACTTCGCCCTGCATAGGGGAGCGAGGCTAATGGCTGGAAGAAATTACTTTCGACTGAGGGGGAATAGAAAAAGAGAATCAACAGGAGTGTTGAAAGTCTAACTGTCCGTTCATTAGCTCCCAACAAATGGGATGGTGTCCTTCAGGCCAATTTCACTAGAGGAGAAATCTGGCATGAAGACACAGCTTAGAGCTGGCTAAGAGTCATCGAGCCGTTTATAGGACATCCCATTTTCCTCCCGGTGCATTGGACCCTTTGGGATCTGAAGTCGTTTTCAAAGCGATGCCCATTTAGGGTGAATCTAACCAAGTAATAGCCATCTCAGGCTTGCCCAGCCATGGCCTGACACATTGATCAGTCAATTGCTGATCAGCACGGAGGAGAAGAATCTCATTCCAAAGAATTCTGTACCAAGTCTCATCAAGAGCTTTGCTGGATGTTATACAGCAGATGAATCATTCTGTTGCAAATGTATCAAATACAACTGTTAGCTGGACAACCTGTGAAGATGTACATTGACAGCATGCTCTAAGTGTTTGCAGAGTCCACACAGCACTATTACGCTTGCAGAACTGCTAAAATTGAGTCTGATGATGACATCCATTTGGAACAAATCCCTGGATGAGGAGGAGCTGATTGCAGGAATGGGTCTTTGAAGGCTTGTCTCAATAAGTGCAAAACATACAGGTTACAACAGGTTGCTTTGTTACCAGAGATCAATCTCTGTTCACATAATATCCATCTTCCAACCACTCATCCAGTAACATTTTTTCCCACTTAACTGAACTTTATCATCTTCATCATCCTGTATATTTTATATTGCTCATGTACATGTAGTTATTACAGTCAGCATGCTGTTTATTTTCCAGACAAATGTGACCCTTCCCATTGGTGTGTTAATTGCTGTCACAGTCTCCCCTGGGAAGGCACATAAACCCAGTCGTATGGCCAGAAACTCCCCAGTGCTGCTATCAGGACTGTAGTGCCAGTTGGGCTTTACTCTCCAGTCATACTCACACTGTGCCGTGTTAAGTGAGTTGAGTAACACTTGGGTTTCAGCACCATGCTGCCATGTTTGGCTGTTCAGATTTTAGTCATTCCAGTGCTCTTATTATGGAAACGACATCTATGAAATATATTTAACTGTATTCTTGTAGTGGTGGCATGGTGGTGCAGTGTTTGCCTCACACCTCTGGGACAAGGGTTTGAGTCTCTGCCTGGATTCTGTGTGCGTGGAGTTTGCATGTTCTGGATTCCCTCCACAGTCTAAAAACGTGATGAGGTTAATTTGATTTGCCCAATTGTGAATGGTGTACAAGTATATTCTGCAATGGGTTGATACCCCATCCTAGTTTGCTTCCTGCCTTGTGCCCATAGGCTCTGGACCCCCAACAACCCTGAATAGGAAAAGTGGTTTCAAGAATGTAGATGGATGAATTTCTATGTTCCTATAGAGTAAATCAGAAAAGGAGAATAAGTCCAAGTTGCAGGATATACCATGCCTTTTCTGTAAATGCATGCCATGTTCAGGGTTATGGGGGATCCAGAGCTTATCCCAGACACTATGGACACAAGGAAAGAATGGGGCACCAACCAATCACAGGGCACCCCAACCCATCACAGGACAATTTGGCAACTTCAGTTCATCTTAGCAAGTTTTTAGACTGTGGGGAAAAAAACCCATGACGATGAGGGAGAACTCCACACACTAAGCCATAGGGAGACTCAAACCAAGGTCCCCGATATGTCACGCAACAGTGCTAAGCACTGTGCCACCCTGTCTGGATATATATAGTTAGCATATCTATATATAAACCTCACACATTTGTAATGATATTTTTGTGGGGACTCTCCATTAATTTCCTTGGGAAAATCCCTAATCCCTATAATAACAACCTTGACCCCTACCTGGCCCTAACCTTAATAATCGAATGATTGATTGGTTTTTATTTACATTGTGGGAACATTTGGAATCCACAATATATTATATACATGATCCACAGAAACATATAGACATTTTATGAGGTGAACTTCCTCTTTCCCTTAAAAGAACTGCACATTAGTAATTGACAGCATTGTGTCTTAGTGCCACACTATTTAAAGCAGGTGGGCAGTGGCTCATTTTGGGAGTGGGCAGACAACAGAAAGCATTTAAGTGACTTCGGACAGGGGCTCATAGTCAGCAGAAGAAATGCTATTTCAGAAACAGCCACCCTGCTGAAATGTCACACAGGTGTATGGAGAAGTCAGCATGCCATCCTATGGCAGGGCTGTGGTGGAAATCATGGACAAGATTTGGCATGAATGCAAAACAAAAAGAATACATGTGGGATGCATGCATATTCCGGAAGTACCCTGCAGAAAATTGGTAATGGCACTAATCAATAATTTATATTTTTTCTGCAGGTCACTGTACCCATCTTTATAATATTTCTAATAACGTCTTTATAATGTTTCTTCTTCATGCAGTAAAGTGAGATCAAAATCAATTTCGGATTGTGTCAGACTTTTGCAGTACTAATATGTCACAACAATTTAAATATTACTATTTGATGAAGGGTTTTTGCAATTATTGCTGAACACGCGCTGATACAAAATTATTAACTTGCCATTTACAAACATATTGTATAGAGCAGAGATGAAAAATGGTGCCATGGACTGAGGATTGCTGTGCATTACGGTTCTATTACAGCATCGGTCGCTGACATTGCAATAAATATTATTAATATGCTAGAAACTGCATTGTAGGTGCATGAACATTAGGTATTTATATTTTCATTTCTTAACTGTAGGGAGCACCAGAAAACTTGAGTACAGTTCCACCAATCAGGCAGTGTGTTTTGCTCCATGCAGACTCTTGCATGAAGTTGGCACATCTCAGAGAAGTATTCAAGGACCTCCAGGATCACAGCACTCTTGGACATTTCCCAGCTTAACCACCACACCACGACACACAGCTGGTGCAAACGGTGCGATATATATATACATACACACACACACACACTGTACACATATGTACACTCACACATGAGCCATGCATTATATATAATCCTTATGTTATTTCTAATAACTGTATATAGTTTATAAATGCCATTAGCAGTAATGTAACCTGCAGCTCCAAGATTAGAATGTCATGTAGAAGCACAAGGGGGAAGAGCGGACGGTTTGAACAGATTTACAAGGTCACACACTTAATGGCTCAGTGATCTGAGAAATAGGCCACTTTTGGAGGCAACATTTTGTACTTTCATAAAAAATTAAAAACTGTACACATGCATTTACAATCACAAAATGTCATTTACATTTTAATGAATTTGACTGCTTTTAAAAATATATTTATATTACATTTAATAGTGCCCTCTTGATTGTATTTGTTTTTTAAAAATTAATTCCTGAAATTCCCATAGTTTCTTCTCTTGAAGATGGCAGTCCTTGTTGTTGACACAAATCCTCATTGATCTTTGAAAAATTGTTTTGGTGTAGAATCAAAAATCACGTAAGGCTCTCATTTCCTGCACTATTTGCAAAGCGAGGAGTAAAACGCCCACATCTCAAGTTTATTTGACAGGTTATGTAGTTACCATTAATTACTTTACCCTACTTTGTCAGAAGACCTCCTGTGGAGAGATCAATATTCACTTTAATGGCAATCCTTGGTCCTACTCAGGGAGCAGTCAGTTCACTGTTCCAACTGTGCAATCATTTTACATGGATAAATGCTGGATCAAATAATGGCATTGTGCATATAATGTGAACAGAAGGTGGCATTGAATCTGAGTCTCAGCTCAACAGGTCCAGTAAAGGGCGTACTTGGTGGAATGAAGGTGACAGAGAGATATTCTTCATTTATGCTGACGATACAAATAGAGAAACAGCCAAAAAAGGGAGAACAGCATCAATTATTCAAAGGGCCAAACATCTTTTTGTCTTCCTTTTTTAAAATGCATACTCCTCGATCAAAAGAAATATTTAGCTGTGCAGTATGTCAGTACTAATCACGTTTTTGTGCATAGCAAGCTAGTCTGAGGCTGTTTCCTGTCATCCAGTAATCACTGACCCTGTACGTCCAAGGATTATTTGCGTGTTGAGACACTCATCCATATATTACAGGGCCACAGGATGTCATCATGTGTTATACTTAAGTGATTTAATCTAAGTATAAAAATATTTAAATATTTTGCTGTACTTGAAAGGGTTTTTTGACAATATTAATAAGTATCGAAAAATTAACCTGAGCTATAATTTTATGGAAATGTCCAAGCAGTCAGTTAAGAGGTCTAATTCTAACTAGATCTGTTTAAAATTAAAAATTATAGCTGATGAATTTCCTACTGGCAATCGCAGCCTCTTTTAGAGAATATTTTTTTAATTAGTGTCAGCTTAACATAAAAAACACAAAGTGAGTTACCATTGAATTAATTACTGAGATTACGAGAGGACATTTCCCCCCCAGGGTTCTGAACGAGTGGTATGTAACGGGAGACGGAGCGCATTCAGGTCCCTGTTATTGTGTTCTGCTGTAATTTGCAGCCACTCGATAGGAGGGGGAGTAATTGGCCAACACACATCAGGTGTGTTTGACACACCACTTTGCCGGCCTGCTCTCTGTTGACGTTTAATGAGTAGACCCTCCCCATGTCCTCCTGAGAATGCTGCTCTGCTGAAAACATCATTATTTGCTGGGTCAGGAGTAGCATGGCGTTACGATTGCCAAAGCTTGCCTTTCAGGGGGCGTCGTTTGAAGGTCACTCTTTTGATGCTTTTTGCCCTCTTCAGCATGGGGCAGGCTGTCACACGTTATTGTCATGCATTTCAAATGAAAGCCAGCAGCCCCCTGCGCCCCCCCCCCAAAAAAAACCAAAGCCACGACAGACTCGTATCTTATGACTTGGTTTACAGAGACGGCCCGCAGACAGATTCGAGTAGTCCTTTGCTATTCTGAGCATGCCTGTTTTTCAAGATGTCTGCTTTATCCCATTAGATGGGGGGGCTGGTCTTGGCACACATAAAAGATAAAGCTGCTATCAAACTGGAATAATCCTCATATCCATACCAAATGAGATGCAAGGAAGAAAATGTGTCTTTTCAGGCAAGTTATTATATGCAAATCTAATAAACAATTATTAGTATCATAAGAAGAAATAAATAAAATAATTTGGGTGTCAAACCTTCACAGTGCCTTAGGTCCCGTGATAATTAGGAGTATAATTATTGTTCTTGGATATTTATTGGGTATCTCCATGGGTTCTCCCTCACACTGGCAGACATTTTCTACATCTTTCACCCAGTTCGGTCATCGCTAATGCTGTTTGAATACCAGTGATATCAGAGCTAGATATATATATGGTAACTGAAAGAGTGTGTGACAGCTTTACAACCAAAACTGGAAAACTGGACACAAGGGTATGAGGCAGGAAAAGATACTTATCCAAAAAACTACTACATGATGGTTTTCACCCATTCATAGGGAAAAGTTTGGCAGTTATAGAGGAGATCACTGCCCAACTCCTTTTAGAGGAAGAGTTCAGCTATTAGTTTAATCAAATGCCCTGCAGTGTCAAAATGAGCCTATTTCATATCACATCTGTTCTCTTTGGGTTGTTAATATGTCACCATGCAGAACGTGATTGTTGCAGATTCACTTTGCACATGTGCTTCAGCTGTGGCCTCGTGGAATGTAGAGGACGGCCACTTTCTTTAAGGTAACTCTCGGCATTCTGTTGATTTAAGGGACGATATGCCACACAGCCGTTGCAGTGTGCATACAAACTGTAGCTACCCAGGACAGCACAGCATCAAGGAAAGAGGCAAGGTGCTCACGTAATTTGCCCCACCCTCACCCACCTCAATTATGCACGAACATACACGTAAACACTCTCCTTTCCCTCTCCACATCTTTAATCAGTGCAATCACTGCAAAGTGCCCCGAGCAGATGATCTACTGAAGTTTGTGGTGCCACAGCTCCCCCTGCTGAATGACTCTGCAACTACACCTACACCAAGGGTGACTTCCAGATTTAGAAATATTGTTATTCAAAGGAACACGGTTGAACACCAGCCAAAGAGATTTTCTGTGTTTATTTGAAACACTGCAGTTGCTACGTAAGACTTAATTATGCCCCCCTGCCCCCCGCTATCAATAATCAGCCTAACTTCATGAGACGACTGTCAGTTGAGAAGCAAAAGTGAAAGCGGAGGCTTTCTTCATAGTCTTACGGTAGGAGTGGAGCGTCCAGGACTATGGCAGTAAATCAAGCAGCTAGCCAGATCTCGGGTATATAGAACATCCCATGTTGACAGAAGAGGTTAAGGAATGGCCCTCTGCAAGAGTTTTAAATTCAACAGAAGATGTTATTATAATTGATTTATATTTTTAATTACTAAAGGTAATGTATATCTTCAGTTGAAAGGTTGTCACCATTAGTTCACCTCCAAAACCAACAGAAGCCAAACTGAAAGGCATCAGGGAAGGACACATAAGCAGACGTGCGCCTGGCGGCTCCTTGTACAAGCCGCACAGGCTCCGTTTGGTGTTAGCTCGCTGTCCTGCTCATTATCGCTCACTGTGCTGGCCTTGAATTCTCTGTCCTGTAGTTAAACTTATTTTTAGAGTGGCGTGTGCAGCATTAGGGAAACAAAGGCACGCGGGATCAGCTAAACAGTAGCAGGTCACTGATCGTCACCACTGTTACTCTCTGCGGGTCTCCTAATTAATGACGAGTGAAATGGCTTCCAGACAGACCACAGCAGTATGGAGGCAAGATCGCCTCACGCTGGTGAAGAAAACAGACAAGCTTTCAACTGACACCTCTCAGAGTAAAACACTGGGAAATCCAAGCCATCATGTTCTATCAGTTTGGTGGTCAACATTACCATCAGTGCGTAAATCCATCAGTCTTCCATTTATTGCTTATCCTGGTTACGGTTGCGACACAGGGAAGACAAGCAAACTCCACACAAATTCACAATGCAGTAGATACGGACACCCCCAATCCTGAGGGTGTGAGGCTGTAGTCACACTGAGCCACTGTGCCCCCCATTACCTGAATGAATGGAGTTACATTTTCAGTTTTTTTTTTTTAATTTATGACATAGTCCTCTTTGTGAAATTGTGCAATAAAAATCCAGCCACTTATTCTGATATAATTGCAGATCAATTTCGATACATTCGGTTGGATATTTCCTATTAATTTACATATTTTTCTGTTTGTTGCCAGTCAGTTTTTCTGAGCATAGACCGATGTGAAGGGATGTGCTCAGCACAGTTACATCAGAACAACATCTGTGATAAATATTTAAGCGGTTGTTCATGCTTTGTTTCATATTCATATTCACGTTGATGGATTAAACAGTGTATGTAATTTCATTTTGTGGCCTAAAATGCTCATAAAACTAACACTATCGGAATTTTCTTGAATAGTTGTTTGAATTCCTAATCGATCACAGAGTAATGCATTCAGTATAAGAATGGTCCAGCTTCATAACAATGTTCCAAATTTTAATCATCCACTAAACTATGCAGGACTTTCAAGGTTTTGCTAAAAAAAATACGGTAAATGGTGGGAGGCTGTCTTCTGTGAATGACTATTGTTCAATGAACAAATCTGTTTTTTTTTTATGGGGGAAGCGTGGTTTGATACTACAGGTAAGTGCATCATGAAGGATGATCTACAGCCATTCAACCTCCTGTTCACGTCAGCCCATCCACTGAACCTTTTGGATATTAATTATTACCAAGGGAACAGACGAGTGCCATGGGTCCCACACGGGGGTTGGGGGTAAAATGTTAATAACATGGGATTTTATATGTAACCACTATAAATGAAAGGGTGTGGCAGTGGAGGGCGGTTCCCCTGGTGATGAGAGCCAGGTCGCATCCCTCAGTAAAAGCATGGCTGACACGCCGTGCTGGGTGTCACGGGGCCCCGCATGGTGCTGTTTCATGGTGACGTGCACAAATGCCACTTATCACAGATTCCTCCATTTCACAGTCGGATGCGAAGCGGCACTCTCTGGGGAGACAGGCAAATTGAGGAGGAGGAAGGGCCTTCGCTTCAGACGTGCCTAGATTTCAATGCAGCCCATCGCCACCACCGCCTCCGACGGCTCCCTTGTGGACTCAGCGCACCATGGCTCTTCGCTCCGCAGCCGTGGCTGGCTGGCTTGCCTGCTTCCTACCAGTCTCAGGCACTGTGAAGAGCCGCTTCGCTGACCTCGGAGCAGCTCCAGTTAATATGACCATCCATGACGCCACCCACACACGTGTCCTGCAATACGGGGGGTGAAATGCAGGCGCTCGAACGGGCTGACATAATGCCACACACAGCAGTGCATGAAAATGCACCATGCATTATAGATTGCAACGTGTGCCCTCTGCAACCTTGAGACAAGCAGAGGCAGCCCAGTACCCAGAGTAAAAAGGCCACACTGTCATTTTGCTGTGACTTTTGCTGATGATGGTGACATAGGGTTTGTCAAACAGCACCGGCTGATTACAGTTGATTAAGCAATCAAAGCTAATGAACACAAGGTACTTTAGCATGCTTCCTGTTTGCCTAAGTGCACTCTGAAACAAAGCAGACAGCAAAACACACACACACACATATATATATATATATATATAAACAGACAGACATGTACAGATTGCGATGCATGGAATAACTATCACTAAATGTTGTTTTGGGTAAAATATCTAACATCTGTTTATGAGGACCTGACCTGTGAAGGATTGGTGTCACTTATAGGTGTCCCCTGCCTTGTGCCCTGTGCATCCTAGGATAGGCTACATGAAACAACTTAAAATTTACTCATTTGCTGTTTGACTCGTTCATTGCCCTCTGAATTTCAGTTAAGGTGCACATAGCAAGCTGTCAACATGTTCTTAGAACAAGATGCCTATAATCAGGCATTTTCTGATGGATTAAAAGACAATATATTGAGAATTATTTTCATGGTGTTTCATTTGGCATTTTATCAGTACTAGTAAGAAAAAAGAATGGAGTGAGATTGATAAAACTTTGCAGGCCACTATTTTCATCAAATGCTCCTCTTATCAACCCATCCTGTCTGCAAGTGCCAGCTTTCAGTGGTACGATCTGAAGAATGGACTTGCCTCCAAAGCAAAATTCACTCTCCATTCCTCCCTTGATACAATTGGGGAAATTTTATTAAAACACTCCAGGCTATGTGGTCCCTTTTGACAACTCCATTTGACAATGACACATGTATCTGCTTAGCTTAAAAAATTAATTAAAAAAAACTGACAAGCAATGACAGGCGTGCAAACTGGTGCCTTGTTATTTGTGCTGGGCATCCATAATGCATGCAGAGGGATGGTGCTGGACCGCTGCATTGCTGCTTGAAGAACACACTTCATTACACAGGATGGCTCATCAACTTCAATCCTGTAATTACGTGGATACACTGTAGACCCAATTGTCTCCATATGCCCTTGGGAAGGTACCATACATATTCCATCATGCATTTCTTCAACACTGTTGCATGGCTTCAGTAATTTTGAATTTCATTTTATTCTCCACCTTGACTCTCTTTAAATATTATCAAGGCACTTATTTGTGACCCTGCTTGAACAACACATGGTACTGTGCAAAGGTCTTAGGCAGTCAAAGAAAATGTTTTTTAAATGATCTTCACGTTGGTTAAAGTGTGCCATTTCAATATCTCTCATAAAGTTACTCCAGTATTTGCAACAACCGACCAATGCACTGTATATATGGATGAAAGTATTGGGACACACCTCTTAATCAGTGAATTCAGGTGTTTCAATCAGACCCATTGCCACAGGTGTATAAAATCAAGCACCTAGCCATGCAGTCAGTTCCCCCTTGGTGGGGGAGGAGCTCCTGTGGGACCCCTCGGGGATTTCCCTGATTGCCCCACTGCACCCCTCCAGTGGGTCGCCTCAGACACCACCCCAGTGTGGCAGATCCCACCCATGACCTCATCTCTCAGTCTCCCAGAGAGGAAGGGGACACCTCTGCCGGGGTCGGGTCCCACCCACCCAGTTTACAAACTTTTGCGAAAGAATGGGTTGTTCTGAAGAACCCAGTGAATTCAAGAATGGTACTGTCATAGGATGCCACCTTTGCAATAGGTTAGTTTGTTCAATTTCTTCCCTGCTAGATATTCCACGGTCAACTGTCAGTGGTATTATTCCAAATCGGAAGTGTTTAGGAACAATAGATATTCAGTCACAAAGTGGCAGACCACTTAAAGTAACAGAGCAGGGTTGCTGAGGGCTGAGCTGCATAGTGCATGAAAGTTGAAAATATTCTGTTGATTCAATTACTACAGAGTTCCAAACTTCCTCTGGCATTAACCCCAGCACAAAAACTGCGCACTGGAATGCAAGCTTCACATTTCCAAGCATGTTTCCAAGTGTCGGATGGAGTGGCGTAAATTATGCTTCCACTGGACTCTGGAATAGTGGAAAAATGTTCTGAGGAGTCATAAGTTACTTTTCTCTGTCTGGTGGTCTGATGGATGAGTCTGGGTTTGGCTGATGTCTGGAGAATGTTACCTGCCTGACTACATTGTGTCAAGTGTAAAGGTGGAGGAGGGATAATGGTATGTGGTAAAGCACTCGTGTCTGAATTATCCTATAAGTATTTAAATATACTTTCCTTGCCGGGCCTTGCATATTCGCTTCTGGATTGATAAGTAATACTTTAGAATGGAATGTCATAAAAGTTCATGTAGATCTAATGGCCAGGTGTCCTAATACTTCTGTCCATATCGTGTGTCTGTGTAATTTTTGACTCAACCATTAATCAATAAGACGTTAGCCACAGCCAGCAAAGGCGCAGGTGGCCGACGAGGCGTCGGAGGGGTACATCCTCAGGGACAGGGACTGGGGCCATGGGAGCCGGGGGCATGGTCCAGGGGATCAGGGACCTCCTCTGGGATGGGAGCACTGGAGCAGGATCCAGGGGATCAGGGGCCTCCTCGGGAACAGGAGCTGGGTGCTGGAGAAGGAGGGCCGGAACAGGAAGCTTGGGAACAGGAACCGGGGCAGCGGTGCAGGAACCCCAGGCACAGGAACCATGAGGGAAATGGCTGCAGCTGTGGATTGCGCCTTGGGTGCGGGTGCACCAGAGATCTTGGGCGCCGCAACGTTCCTATTGAGGGAGCCTGCTCTGTCCTCAACAGGAGCAGCTTCTTCAGGGTCTCCTCTGCCTTATCCAGCTTCTGTGGTGGGGAATCTGGAGTAACCGCAGCAAACTCCTTCTTAAGCTCTTCCAAAAGCAGGACAGCCCCAGGGGAATCTCACACCTCTGGCTCCCCCATTACCCGCCTGTAAAGACCATGGAGGGTAAAGAAGTGTCTGGTCAGCGTCTTGGGTGACGAGCCTCAGGTGCACTATACGGGGAGCAGCTGCTGCGCGGGTGTCAGAGGCCGACTCGAGGAAGGCAGCGGCAGCGAAGTTTGGCATCAGCGGCGAAACAGCAGATCTCATTAAAGCTTCTGACACGCCCTGCCATTTGTGATCTTTCTACTTTTTTCGCCGAGCAAACACAGTGGGGGCAACAGAGAGTGTGGGCTGCTCGGATGACGGGGGGAGAGGCAATCCACTGTCCAGGTGCACCTGCTGAATCAGGGCCTCTGCCACTCCACCCCTTAAGCGCCACGAGGTGCGAGCGATCGGGCATGGAAATCTGCTCCAGGATCTCCCTTGCTTGGAAAGCAAGGGCTATGGCAGCTGTGTCCTCATTTACCTCAGGCTGCCAAAGCAAGTGAATCACCTTGTCCACCAAGGTAAGGTACTCCTCCTTGGAGAGGTGAGGTGTTTGTTTGTGGAGTCCGGTCATTCTGTCGTATTTTGAACCGGGGATGCAGGAGCAGGAGACGAAGAATCGGGGAATCAAGGGATTTATTTGGAATACGACGCGACACGAACATGAAATGGCAGACATTACAACATTAAGTGTCTGATCATGCGCTAACATTTAGCTGATCATTGACTGGGTCTGTGTGCTTAGCTTCTGGTTTCTCTGTGTCTTGTTTGCCTTATGTTCTCTGTATACTCCTTGTTGAATCACCCTTCCCAGTTAGTGTTTTGGTTTTCTACCTGTTTCATTTTGACCCCTTATGGTCCCATTGTTTTATGGTTATCTCTGCTGATCAGCTGAGCTGATCAGGATGGGGGATCAATTTGAATAAATGCATGAAATGATTACTGTGATGATGTTACTGTTAAAAGCAGCCTATTAAACATAACAGGCAGGCCTGCTATACAAAGCAGGCCGCGCAAGTGTAATGGGAGGCGAATTCACTATGACCCACTTCTATGAACGGGGGCTCTAATTGTATGTATTGGCCTGTCTCTGTGGGATGTGATATGCGATTTCAGCCTCACTCAGCGGTCCTCGAAATTTGATCGCAGCCATTCTAAAGATGTGGTTCTAGGGATGAGCAGGAGTATCCTGCTGTAGACCTCTTTCCCTGTCACCGGCAACCAAACAGCCATCATGGGTTTAATCTTAGACTGAAATATATATTAGGGACATACATTCTACCAGTCATTTACATGAAATCAGCAGGTGTGATGTAATTTAAGAGGGATTCAAGATTCAAGAGTTTGCCATATATACAATGAACAGGTAGTTCCACTCTGCAGTGAAAACCTTGTTGTGCATGTCCTTCTGCTACACATAAATTAACACTAAACATAGAAGTACAGATTAAGGTGCAAATATAAATTAAAGTGCATGTACAGTAACAATGTTATTGATAGGTTGCTGTTAGGCATTTTCTATTTTTTAATTGCCAGAATATTCCTACATAACAATCTTACTGAAAGAGTGGTTATGGCATTTATTTTATTCTTCAAAAAAAATTTAAAAAATTCAATGATAAATCTGCTGATGATAAAACAACAAGTAAACATACTATAATACAAAGCTGGACAATCGGAAACCAGAAACCATGTTGAGAGTTAACATTTAATATTTTTCTCATCTTTTATTAGGTTATTGATTGCTATTTTGTTTTGTTATTGTAAATGGAAGTAGAAAGGTGCATGTATAATATAAGCATCTGCAGCAGGATAATGATCCTCAGTCTGTTTAATCGCGTTTTAAGCACAGCTTTGGAGCACTGGGAGCACAGCAACACGTACCATGTAATTATGTTATTTCAGTACCCCCTGCTGCGTGACAAACGCTGCAAGGCTGCCGTGTTTCTCCCAGACCAGCAGCAGGCCTGCACAGGAGAGGATACCTTGGCAGGCGAGGCTGGACCTGGAGAATCCACTGCATCTCCAAGCGGAAGGAGAGTGGGAAGTGATCTGGGCCCGATTACAGCATACAGATCCCTGAGCCTTCAGCATTTTCATAGCCACATTAAAGCTTAATTGAGCTTCAAGCTGTATGAACAAGGCGTAAAATGAGTAGCGCCATATTAGCCGTGTTTTAGATCCTGTTGTTAAATGCATTTTACTGACAATTCTAAGCTGAACCCATGTTAGCAGATAAGTGAGTTTTATACTTTACACGATGGCTATAGGGGTATGATCAACATGTCTCTGTCAGAGCATTTCTCTGCATGGTAGGGAATAATGATGGATTGATGACTCATTTATTTCATAGTGCATTTTTCTAATGTAAATTTATATGTCCCTCATGTAAATGACAGGGGGATGCAATACTTCTGTTCATAATGCCCATGTCATTTATTGTTTGCATTTCTTTAAATTGTGGATGACTTGCACTAAATGGGGCTGTTCTTCCTCTTCTCTGCCTCCAGTTTCTGGGTGGTTTGAGATATAGACAAATACAGTTATACAGCATGCAAATCAAATGGTCTTAAATATATACGTATAATTTTACCCACATATACTCTTTGCTGAAAGAGACAATCATAGTGGCCCAGATGCAGGCTTTGTTTTAAAGTTTGGTGCAATGTGGGACACTTTGAAATAAGGTGGCACTAGCCAACTGTGACGGAGAGTTCTGTAACAGTGGAGGCTAACTGGCAGCTAGGTGTGGAAAGTTTCAGTTCCCCAGGGTTTCCTGGCGACATTAGAACTTTGGAAGACTTGTCAGACTGCCTCTGCTTCCAGCTGTGAGAGCCGTGGCTCAAACACGGTGGTCGGAATAGTGGCCATCGGCTCATGAGAGAACCAATCAGAGCAGGAATGTGCTTTAGCCTCGGCGCATTCTGAAAGATACGGAGGAATTAGCAACACGGGATTAGCAACTACCAGTGAGGGAACAGAGGGAAGACTGTCAATTGTTTCACTTTGAAAAGATTTCTTGGGTTTGTACCAATAAAAAAAATTCTGAAATGCTGAATTCTTTAAGAATGAAAGAATCACCATGGACAGGACAGGACAATTTCTGTAACCTGGGCGGTAATTGTAGAACACAGCAGGGATTCATTTAATACATGTAGAGGAGCCATCTTCTGGATGGGGATTTCCTTTGATGCACACCAGGAAACTCAGGAAGTGCATATTCATTTTGAGAGAGGTTGTAAAAGTAGGGCAAGTGCAGGTAGTAACAGGCAGTCTTGTATCCCTGTCAATCAAAGAAAAAAAGACAAGTTGTCAGATGAAAAACCATTAATGGTTCCCACAACCCAAGGGGCGGCACACAATCATTTGATATTTGATTGAGTTAATAAAACTGAATCCCAAATTGGATTTCTAAATCATGACACAGAGGGAATAACTGCAGCCTGTCAAGCACTTTGTCTGTGTTAGGAGTATTAGATTAAACCCTGACCAGAGCATCGCATGATATGTACTGAATATTTATCCAAACCTGCTTTTGATCATATAAACCGGCCGGATCATTTTCTCCTAACCCTTCCCACTAGAATGATGGCTTGCATTTTGTCATCAGGATTCTGCAGATGACAAATTCTTAACATGTTAAGCAAATACGGACTACAATAAAAATACAGGTTTTAAATTGTTTTCTGCTGCATCTTTTGATGCAATTTCCCTTATGTAAAAGAGGGTGGTGTGGCCGTCTCTGGATCAAGCCCTTAAACCCTGACCTACCACCACAGTCTTATGAACCTCCGCCTCTATACAACCCACAGCACATGACTGCAACCTTTTGATGATGTATTAACAGAGATGGGCAGGTGTCACCAGCCTAAGCCTGGGCTCTTAGCTCAACATGAATTTTTGGATAGCACTGGGGTACATGCTTGGATTGGTGAAATGAGCAATTTTTTATGAAAATGAATCTTAGTTTTGCTTATATAACAATCTTCTCCTTTTTGAAAAGTCATACATATGTAAGACTGCTGATTGTTGTGAGTTAGTAAGAGGTTTCCATTTGAATTACTGGTGATGCACTGTCATCAGAATAAACTGACACCAGTTTAAATGCTGGAAGTGCCTTTCAGCCTACTCGATTACCTCTGAATGCCTGTGATTACTGACGATTTCGGTTTGGCATGTTTTTATAAACACTACAGATCCGTTTCATTCACAATGTTAGTGGTAATTTATCATGGGAAAAACAGCTTTTTAAAACCTCGTTTACACACAATTATTGTACTTTAAATATCTTGACAGCTAAAAAAACTATCTGAACCAGTGAAAAAAATTATTTATTGCATAACTTTACGGATATCGTAAGTTGAGACTTGCATTGTCAATGCAGTCGGTATTAGTATCTGTATGGATCTTGGAGATCTGGGAATTGAATATCTCATCTGCTCTGACCACATCCTACATTCCAGTCCCTACTGCACATTTTAGCTCATGGCTCAAAACTCAATACCTGTGAAAACCTCTTCCACAATGTGAATTTACAAGCATATGGCTCCTCTGTTACTGGAACATAAACGGTAACCCAAAGATAATCAGGACATTTTGTTTGTTATGTAAGTATAGCAAGTTGAGTGCATTAATGGATAGGATGTGGTGAATTTATAGGTTTGTTTTGAGATTTGACATTTTTGCATAATTTGAGTATTCATGTACACTTTAGGCCCTTCATTAAGAAAGAGCTCTGCACTGGCTGAGAATATATTTTGGTCCAAACACTGCTGGATTACCTGTAAGGCATGAAAAGTAGTTCTGTATTAATGAGGAGACACTGTGTGGTGTGGTAAACATGGAGAATAGCTAACTAATTTGGAACAAGGAATGGCCATATCATGTGCACAGCTCCGTTTACTCTCTTTTTGGAATATCAAAGATTTTAAGGTCAGATTTGTGTGTGAATATAAGACACAATGTTTAGACTCATCATGCCTCTGACAGTTAAGAAGATTTGGGTACAAATCAAGAAATAAACATGTTGTGTCTACCATTGCAGTACTATAGACCTGAATTAGGAGTCATCCCTACACAGAAAAATGACAGTAATTAAAATTGTGATCCTTTGTTGATCCCTGTGTGGATATCCCATCTTGTTCTCCACAAGGTACATAGTCACATATACATATGGGAGCAAGCTTGGGGGTCACAGGACAAGATCAGCCAGTGTGCAGCACCCCTGGAGCTGAGAGCCTTGCTCAGGGGCCCAATGGAGATATCGGTCAGCAGGCCCTGGGATTCAAACCGGTGACCTTCTGATCAGACACAGATCCTAACCCACTGAGTGACAGCTCCCCCACAATCAATACTACAATTATTAGGAATGTATATTTTAGGGCGCCAATTGTCAATTGCTCATTTTCATGCACAGAAAATTATTCTATGCCTCAAAAAAACATTATCTAATGATGAAATCAAGTAGATTTGTTTCATTTCGTCCAGAAAAAGCCAAACTTCAGTTATATTTTGAGCACAGAACTGATATCAGCACCTTGCAAGCCTGTGGAATAATCAAGCCTGTGGAAGCAAGAGAGTCTAAACAAAAAATTGGGGTGAGTTACATGTTTGTAAAAACTGTAAAATGTAAGTGGAAAGCATTGCATAACATTGGTTTTCAAAAAAGATTTTTTGCTTCTTAATGCTGGAAATCTAGTGTAAGTAATTCTTGGTGGACATTAAGAAAACGACTTTCTTCCACTAAAAAAATGCATTATGTTCACAAGATGCCTCTTCCACTCAAACGCATTTCATCCACAAATTAACTTTCTTTCATTGACTAAATGCTTTTTGTCCACAAAATAAATTCATTTCTATTCATGAAAGCAGGGAAATTCAGCCTTCTGTCCACGACTGCTGATATCAATTCTGTGTACAAAATGTAATATTCCTTTTGATTTCAGCACAGAAAAGAAGTCTTTATGCTTTCATGGACAAAATGTAACTGGAATTTGTCATTCTGTTCACAAAAACTCATTACTTACTTGACTTTGTCATTAAATAGAATAATGCTTTTTGTGGCACAGAATGAGCGCTTGACATTTGGTGCCCCATAGTATAGTACACCCACACTTAAAGATATTGTTCACTAGAAATGTACTCACGGTACGATAATATCGCGATAAAAGGTCCACGATATTAAAAATGGAAAATAACGTCTTAATTAATAATGAACATGTTTATTTATATCAAATTAGTTTTTCCTTTTAACATAAAGTGCTTCTGCTTTTCTAAATTATTCAAATACCCAATAATGACCTTAAGCCTCTGTCAGAACGTAGCAGTAATTGTCCTTTGCCATGAATGACTTAACAAGGCATGTAATTATAAAACAAAAACAAGCAGTCAGTGGTTCCTATATAAAATATTATTACTGCAGCAGCTGGATCTTTTTTTCAAAGCACAATCTGCAATTCCGACGCGTTTTCACCGTGTCAAATATAGGCCACGCCCAAATATATTAACACGCGAAATAATGCGTGAAAACAGTGCAATACGTGTAACACATTTTAACCTATTTTGGATCCACTTAGTAGGGCTACTGGCCAATTCTAGGTTCGATGAGAGTGGTGGGGGAAACGATAATGACACCTCAAAATGTAGAACAGCAACCTTTAGTAAATATTAACTGTAGAACATGAGGAATCTTCAATATATTTAATTACATTTAAATGGAAAAAGTAAATCTACCTCTTTATAAAGTATGGATTTAAATATTGTTTGTTTTGGGTTCTGAGTCCAATGGTTAAATCGGTTATTCCCAATTAATCCTTAAAAGTCTAAATCTAGTTATATCCTAGTCCAGTTTTGCTCATTTTTGACTGTGTACAGATCGTATAAATTAATTATTTTGTATTTATAACCACCTAATAAGTCCTTATTTAAATCCTCTATCCAGTATCTTTAGCACCTGTTTATCTTTCCTTTAAACCAGTAAACCTCCCCCGACATATCAAACTCAAAATTCAACACATATAAAGAAAAGAAACAAAATCACATTGTATACCATTCGCGCATAACAATATCCAAGGTTGATATACTTTAATTCAGGCAGAACAATGTCCAACGAATAATATGCAGTTCGATTCAGCCTCATACCCTAACTGCACACGTTGCAAAAAATTCCAAGTTCCCTCCACTCATCCGTCACCGTTGCTCCATGGGTCTAGCTCGCCACCCTGCTACGAACTCTGTTCCGCGAAGCACACGCAGGAATATCCGTTCCAAATCTTCAGAAGTGTCAATGTAGCGCAGAAAAAAAACAATTTATCGTGGTTTAAAACATTTCTTCTATCTTCCTTTTCCTTTACTTAATTGAAAAAAACTTCTTACACCACATAAGCTATAAAATCAAATTTAGCAAGTTTTCTTTTAACCGTATTCTAAATCCTATGGCAGCACTAGCCGCTGCTAGCCTCAACCGCTTAAAAACAACTCGCACTCTCCACTTTACTTCGTGACCTCACAATCTGCATACAATCGTCTTTTTTATTAGAGATAAACTGTCGTTTAGTACGTAGCCCCTCTGGTGACATAGGAGAAAGAAAATATATTGCGTGGCCACGAATTAATAACGTGTGGTCATGAGATTTCCGAATGCCTGAAAACACATGGACAACTTCGAGAGTGGATAAAAGTAAGTTTAATTTTATAAAGAAATTGTAATTTTTTAAATTGATAACATAGGCCTAATTGTGAGAAGACGCATGTTAACTTCCTAAAGGCGTTATCAACAAGTGCATTTGTAACACATGCTGAGTAATGAGATGTTTCTCCAGAGAACGTTCCAACTCATTTATTGGTAGTTACACTGCAAAATAAAACCGACCCATGTGCAGGCAGCTACTTTTTACCGTTCTCTGCTAATTTCCCGTAATGCAGAGATCGCAACTTAACCGGACCAAATTCGGATAACACAAATTACAGTGTAGCCATCCGTGTTCTATTGGAATCAACAAATATAACTGTGGCGACGCTGCAGGTCGGGCGAGCAGGAAGCAGGTAGGAGGCTGCGAAGGTGCAGGGAAAGGGATTTATTGTCACGGAGATCACAGGACGAAGCAGAAAGGACATGACTAGACGCAGACTTAATACGCAGGACAATCAGGCACGGATAGACAACAGCTGGTTTCCATCAGGAGCAGACACTAGGTAACGAGGGGGGCGTGGCACACATGAGGCTCTGACGGGTGGAACATGACAATAACAAACACTAACAACAAATGCAACAATCATAAAATTACTTATCCTTCCCATTAAAATGTGAAGCACACAAATATTATTCAGCTAACCCGCTAATATTACCACATGCGTTCGCGCATGGTTTGCTAATTAACTTATAAATAACTGTGGATCCACAGAAAAATTTAAAATTAGTTTGTGCACCTTTTATATATTACTGTTTGCAAACAGTATCCAAATTGTCAATGAACATTAAGTGAGGACAAACAATGTTTGTATATAAACGTTACAAAAACGTTTGCAAACGATCCTGAAACACACAAGCAAGAAATGAATGTTATATGTTATGAATGTTATTTTGCATCCAGAAACATTAAGGTATTAAGTAGGGTGGTAGCAGCTTAATGGGCAAGGCACTGCACTGGGACTCAGACCAGCATTCAAATCTACTACTATATGTTCCTAACCAATTGGGCACTCAACCCTAAGTTGCTATAGGGTAATTATGTAAGTCACGTAATGTAGCTGTCGCTTTTTATCCAAAGTTAAAGTAGATAAATTATTATTTGACCATAATACTTATAGCCAATAATTAATATATTTAATTAATTAATTTCGCACCACAGACAAAATTTTAAACAAAATTTGCATATAACTAAAGCTGAGAAGTAAACTCTGTGAACCTTTTACACACCATGACAATATATTTACACATGGGCAATTTTAAACACAAGACATTTTAGAAATTTCACATCAAACCAATGAACATTTTGAATAAAATGCATAAGACATTAATCAGGAAAACTTGTAACAAGGGTCACAAGGTATGAAAGTTCATTAATCATCTGCAGAGATACTTTCCTTTGAGGACAGTTCATTTCCCGATTCATATGAGGAAGGAGTATTCTCAGATAAGACACCAGGTAAGCTTATGTTACTGTTGGTCAAAGAAGTACTTTCACATGACAATTCTTGGGGCTCAGATTGTGGAAAGAGTTCAGGATGTTGCTGAAGATTTTTTTTTGACTCCGCCTTCATCTGGCGACAGATTGCACTTACTATTGTGTCTTTCTCCTGTTTGGTACTACTGGCAACCACTGTCAATACAGCTTTGTAAATGTTTGGCATGTCTTTAACAAAGCTGCAACGTGTGCTCCCAGACTTTCCCTGACTACTAAAAAACTGCCACAGAAATGCAGGTGCAAGGGCAGACAGGCATGTCCTGACAATTGCTTGAAGTGTCTTTTTACCAGTTTCTCTTTGTGGCACCAGGTCTGTCAAAGCATTTATCAATGTGTTCCGCTGCCTGTTTGAGTCGTTGCTGTCCTCATCCAGCTTAGCATTGGCCTGTTTCAACTGTAAAATACATGTAGCAACATCAACATTAGCAAAATCAAATTCATGGAATAAAATCAATATGTGGAAACAAGAAAGACTAAATCACATACAATACAATAATGTCACTCACGTCTTCAACTGATGTTGTAACAGGGAAACCCATCACATCCAAACACTGCAGGTAGTTTGTTTTTGCCCCTATTTGTGGAATAGAGCTGCTCTTTCTTTTGATGATTGTCCTCACATTGTTATCTTGTTCAAGTTCCTCTCTTGCTGGAGTGACTCCAGATGTGGGTGTAATGGTTGAAGGTGCAGTCTTCAGATAGTTGAAGAGCCCATTCAGTTTTCTATCTATAATTTGAAAGCTCTGCGAGTGTGTATTTCATGTCACCTTCATCACATTTTGTATTTCCTGAAACATTAAAATATTCAACTGTTATTTTTATTAAATTGTAGATATTTTTAAAGCACACGTCATGTTTAATTATCAATTTGACTTAAACAGTAGTTTTGTTTTTCTTCAAGCCAAATGTGTGTGTGTGTATATAAATTGAGTCATCTATGCAAAACCTGTTGCAAAATACTTCTTTTGTGTATCTACATGTGTTTGGTGTCACATAAATCATCATTACACATAAATTTTAAAAGCTCCATTTCTAAAACCCATGTCTATATTTTGCATCATGAGAACATAAATTTACACACCAAAAGTTGCTCCAGTTGTTTAAAGATCATGGAGAGGGTATCCCGACTAGAACCATCATGTTCTGCACTGGAATCACTAGACATCTCACAAGGCCCTGTAAGTGGCATGAGATGCATGTCTGGGATATCCTCTACAAAGGCATCAGCAAGGCGGTGACGTAAACTGATCTGTGAGAAGCCATCTCCCTCTTGTGAACGTTTTTCCAACACTGAAATAAACAAATAGAGAACTAGTCATGAAAATATGTTTACTGATTATTCTTCTAAAATAAATGTTAAACATGATATTGAAAACCACAGACACAGAAACCCATTAAAAAAATTCACCAAAAAAAGATAATATCTTTATATTAGGAATTTCCTTTACATAAATAATAAATGCAATAGCATTATACCTGTGGGTTTGCTGGAAGTTTGAGGTGCAAATGGTGTCTGGTGGTCAATTGCAGTCTTGAGTTTGCTGGAGTTAAAGGACTGATGTGGACTAGCAGTGGTTGCAGGCAGAGAATCATACGCTGGAGTCACACTTTTTGATAGTTGTTTTTCAAGCAAGGTATTATTGTTAAAAGATTTTGGTGTTTGCTCCCCTGCACTGTATTTACTGCTTATAGTATGGCGTGCTCCGTCACTGTCTGTAGTCTCACTTGTTCTCTCCACTGCTTAGCTAGTTTAGCTAGCTGGTCATTCTCCTTTTGCTTCTTTGTTGGCTGGTCCTTCTTGGCTTGCACTTTTAGCTCAGTTGTGGTGTTTTGAAGAATTTCTGGGATGTCATCATTGTCAGTAGAAGAAATATATTCATACTTCTGTAAAGCCAAATGGCATTTTTGAAGATCCTGAAATGTGCCAAGCTTGACACCCTTATGTTGCCTCCATGTTTCATAGTCTGGCTCAGAACAATTGCTCACAAACATGCAAAATGTTGATGCCATGGCTTCTTTGAGCCTTCTACTGGCCACCAACATCAGTACTCTATCTCAGAGGTGCCATCTGCTGTGTGTTTTTAATGCTTTGAACCCAGGAATTAGGTACACAGGCCAGTGACTTCTCAGCATCATTTCTGAAGTAGAAAACAAACAAAAAAACATCAAATATATAGGAGACATACATAGAGAAACCATACAATTTCCTATCTTCCAGAATTATTAAATACCATACATTCCCTATATATTTTAAACATCTTGATAAGGGATTACTTTATTGTTATTTAAAATCTATAATATTAGTGGTCGCACAATTATTCCAAATACAATTATTATCAACCCTGGGATTTTTAGCCACCGGCACATTCCAATGTGAGATTGGAGACTGATCGGGCATTTCATAGCCAACGCT
>JABFEB020000001.1:36229287-36239868 GCA_019775895.2 Stomatorhinus ivindoensis | reverse complement strand
GTGATTTCCATTGGGAGGTGCACATGAGGAGCAGGGGCGTGGCATACATGAGGCTGGAAACGGACGGATCGTGACATGCTGATTGTGTCAAGTTTTATTGGTGTTCATTGGAAGGTGTTTGTCCTGTGGTGAAGTTGTTATACCCCACGTATCTCTTACTTTTTCCCAACCATTTTATATTCTGCTAAAAGTCCTTGTCTTTATGTAGAATATGTAATTGTTGCATAATTTTTTTTTGTATGGTACAGACCACAAGTTAATATCACAGTTATCATTGTTGGGCACAAAAATAAGTTGTGTATACCAGACATTCCTCGCTTAACGACCCACTTAAGACCTGCTTCCTGAATAGGTGGTATTGTAGGCTCTTCGAGAACTTTAGTCATGGAAACCTAATCACAACATCTCAGCATCAAGCATCTCATTTCACAACACCGCTCAGTCTCAGTCTCCTTCCCGTGGTCAAACTGTATTCACTGCACTAGCGTTAGATTTCTCAGATTACCTGTATTTACAATATGCAAACCTAAGTAATGTATAATAGAGCTGATTTCATCTTCTGTTGATTACATTATACAGTACATAACTGGATAAGCATTTATACACTAGGATGCACAACTGGCACACAAGTACGCGTTCACTTTTAAAAGCCTTGCGTGTGCATTTTATCTTTTATACTGAAAATTAAGTATGAATTGTGCATGTTAACCTTAATATGCTGATAACTTCTTGTTATATTACTGAAAATGCACATAATGCACAATAAGTATGCATTTGCGTTGTTACAACAATCGTTTGCCGCACATATCGCTTTAAAGGTGAATGCGTACTTGCATACCAGTTATGAATATCCCTGTTTACAAATAAATTGAAAATGTT
The DNA here is from genome assembly GCA_019775895.2 of Stomatorhinus ivindoensis. Classification (NCBI taxonomy): domain Eukaryota; kingdom Metazoa; phylum Chordata; class Actinopteri; order Osteoglossiformes; family Mormyridae; genus Stomatorhinus; species Stomatorhinus ivindoensis. Next base: position 36,238,989 of record JABFEB020000001.1, on the reverse strand, counting down.
ATAAATGGTCCAAATGACATTAAAACAATATCTAAAGATGGTTGACACAAACCCACTACCTGCACAATATGCTTGAAATATCGGTAAGGGGCGGCTCTTCACTTACTGACAGTCGCTTAACGACCTAGTTGTAGGAACTGAACTCAGTCGTCAAGGGAGTAATGTCTGCATAATACTTTATACCCTGGCTTACTCTCTTATTTTATTGCCTGACTCTAGACTGATTTGTGGCAGTAATCATTTATTATTTATTTAACAGACACTTTTATGCAACATACATTTGAGAAAGCAAGGTCACCTAAACCCTGGCGCAATTTGGGCCTCTTAGGGGCCCATGGGTGAAGCCACACTGCCAACCATAGGATTCTAATTGGCGACTTTTCAATCAAAGGCATGGTGTTTCCCTGCTGAGCAACATGCCCAATAAAGCACATAAACAATAGGAATAGAATACATATAATTTGTGCCTTATGCTCTCTGGAATATCCTCCAGGATCTCCTGCAACCCTGCAAGATGGATGGATGGATAGAAAAATTTTTCAAGCATGATGGTTTTGCATTAATTTATCTTCTAATACATCACAGAACCCCTGTTTAACTGAACTGAGTCTAAACTACCCATGTTGTCAAAAATAATGGAAACCTTAACAAACAGCCAAACAGTGTTTCAGAGCAACCAAATCTCAATTCTGTGCTTGACAAATTAAAATAATGGATGGCAGTCCTGTAAAGCAGCTTTATATACCGCTGCATGCATTATGGGATGTTAATTGCTCGTTAACTGAGAAGCACACCAGTGTCTAATCATTTGCTCATTTAGTGTTTACCTTACTCTGGTAGTCACATCCATCCGTTCCGTTTCTGTAACCATGTTTTCCTATTCAGGGTTATGGGCGGTAGTTTTGTGTTTATTACAAAGGTTCCTGTTTTAAAGATTTGATTGTCACAGATCAGTTAACGTGTTTTTTTCCTTTTCAGCCAAATCCAAACTGTCATTCAAAGATTTTTATAGCCAATTTGTTTGAGCTGTCAAAGAATTACATTTAATGCACCAAAATTTTAATTATTGCCTATTTTTTATATTATTTTTGAAGCTTTTAATTAGACATTCTCATGTGTGTTGATAGTTTTTAAAGAATTATTTAAGAGATAAATTATGACTTAAAGAAATAAAGAGTAAGATAGGATAGAAAGGCCTGCCTAACCATTTCTAATAGGGTTGGAAAAGACTTAATTAATTATGTTGTGGTAGCAGTAGTCATTCTCAATATTCCCTTAATCTCCATTGCAGAAATGTGCTATGGACCATAACTTTTATACCCACCCTGGGTGAGATACCATAATTAAAAGAACTTTAGCTCACTATTTACTCTTGTGCATTACATACTCCTCCTTCCAGGGACTGGAGAATGGCTTGGGCTGTCAGTATGTAGAGATTGAATGATATATAACATAAGAAACCATGTTGAACGACTGAGCTAACTTTGCCAATGATAATTTTAGATGGCACACCGCTCCTCAGGAGAATTGTTTCTATTTTTTATTTTTATTTTTTGTTTTTGATAAGGACTGCAGCTTTCTAATGCTACTTGGCTTACTGTATCCAGTTTCACTATGTGTCTTTTTGTCATGGTGTTTACAATGCATGAATCTGTGTATGATTTTCAAGAAATAGAACCACAATCTAAATACATTACAGTCACTATACAGCTAGTTGATGATAATTAAAGAAAGGAGTTTTGGCCAGCATTTAGAAAGAATGTGTCTTTAAAAAATCCCCTAACACAACTGATCCGTTTTCAGAAATTTTTAATCCACCATTCACATAGTTTGCCACTTGCATAAGCTCTTTTACTGTGATGGGGTATGAGAGGATATATTGATTGTCGCTGTACCTCAACTTCTAATTGCATCAATGAAGCTATTATTGGAACAGGATGTTCATTCACTAAGCACTGAAGTGTAAATCAACTAATAACACGGGTAACGTTTTGAAGCTGATGTTGCTTTAACAAATGAATATTTATAATCATTATTTATACCTCCTGTACGGTATCTGATTCTCTTTTTTTGAAAAGCTCTTTTAAAAAACTGATATTGACAATTGGTCAGCACATCTCTGCTCATATAAAATTAGAACTAATCAAGATTTATCTATTCACAAACATGAGTCCTATCGTTTCCAACCTTATCTGCCAAAAACATACTAAATAATACCTTAAAGCAACGGAAAACCCAGGAGAGCTTTTTGAATACAGCTTTATGGCCATGTGTTTAAGTTATGGTTTAGTATGAAAGGATGATGCAACTAAGTCACAGCAGAGCAGCAGTGTGCATACTACGAAGGTCCAAACATTAAGAGTGTCACGGCAGATTTCAGCCTTTTACTGCTGCAGTACTGCTAGGAGTGTTTCCCCGCGGCTCTGTGCAGAATATTACTACTTATTCGGTAAGGATGTGGAGTTTGCTTGGTATCCCTGTGTCTGAAAGGTTTCCCCCTGCAATCTAAAGACATGCACTTTGGCTAATCTGTGTTTCTAAATCACCCACACTGTGAATGTGTCCTGTAATAGACTATAGCATCCTGTTCATTACAGTTAGAAGATAAAAGGTTAGTTCATCCAGCCATCCATTTTCTACAACCGCTTATCCCATTCAGGGTAGCGGGGGGTCTGGAGCCTATCCCGGAGGCTATGGGTGCAAGGCAAGGCACAACCCAGAATAGGGTGTTAACCCATTGCAGTGAAAAGGTAGTCATGCAGTTATTTTTAAAACTTAAAGTTGTTCAGAGCTTTGTTTCCAGCATATTTTATCTGTACTGAATAGTTGCATTTTGTGATAAATGGCATTGTATCCCCCCACCCCCCGCTGCCACGCCCACCTCCTGTCATGCATACTCTGTTATGAGGCGCCTTGAAATGACAGGACAGATGAGGCTTTGGAATGTACTGTGGACGTGGCTATTGTATGCCGTCAATCTCTGGCTCTTTGGAAATTCTTGTAATTTTGCATTTTTCCCTTACAGGTTTGACTGTCACAAAATAACATGACAGATAACATGCCTGACTTGTAGTCAATCAAGTAATATCAAAACTGATGCTGCAATATAGACGGATATTATTCTATACACCTAAACCGTCTCTATGATTTATTAAGTAGGATAAAATCTGACACTGACCTGTGATGGGTTGGTGCCCCATCCTGAGTTATCCTTGGTTTATGCCCATTGTTAAATGACCCTCATGACCCTGCCAGGAGAAGCATTATAAAAGATAGATGGATGACTGAATGAATGAAAATCTGACATTGCCTTTTTTTCCCCAGTTTACATTCAACAAACACAACATGAAGATCTCTTCAGTTTGTCATCATACAGATATGGAAAGTGTTCATGTTCTTTAAAAATGCTTTTGCTTAGATGGTCATTTGCTAAGACAACACCATCACTGTCACGTTTGCACCTTATGTGTGCCAGGGTGTCGGCGGCGTGAGGCGGAACAGAGGCGAAAGCAGGCAGCGAGTTGAGGAAATCACAGGGTTTAATCCTCAAATGAGGGGCAAAACAGGAACATCAGGGAAACGCCACAAAACACCACAATGACCAATCTCACGAGGCTGACTAAGACGCGGACTAAATACAAGATACAATCAGGTACGAATGGACAACAGCTGGATTCCATAAGGGTAGAACATGGGGTAACGAGGGGGGCGTGGCACACACAAGGCTCGGGCGGGCGGATCATGACAGAACCCCCCCCCAAAGACGCGAACTCCGGGCGCGCCTCAGAGAAGGGACGGACGAGACGAGGGCAGACCAGACCTAGAAAACAAAACAAGAAACAGGTCAACGGGGAACAGGGAACAGAACGGAGACACAAAACAGGCAAAGGGGCTACAAGGAGGACAGGAGCTGACATAGGACGGGGAACACGGACAGGCAGACAAAGAAAGGAGACAGAGGGGGAACAACAAGAGGCGAGACAAAATGGCCAGGGGTGAATGGAGGAACCACAGAGGGGCAAGGAGCAGAGACGGGAGGAACAGGGCGAGGAGCAGAGACAGGGGGCCACACAGGAAAGGGCGGAGGACAAGGGGGAGCCCGAGGAACCCAAGGTGGGTGACGGGCGGAGGCCGGAGGAGCCGTGGGCGTAGGGACAAAGGGAGCAGGAGGGGACTACGAGAGGGACATGGAGACAGGACAAGGGACAAACGACAGAGGAGAGGAGGGAACAGGAGGGGGAACCAGAGGAGGCGACGAGGGAACCAAAGGGGGCACAGACGAAGGAACGGAGGGAGGGGAGGACACGGCAGGTGAGGACCGAGGCCGAGCTGGCCACGGCGTAGCTGACCGATGGGCTGGAGGATGAGCGACCGCAGGGGCTCGAGGAGCCGCCTTCGGGGCACCCGAAGGTGACCGCAGGGCCGAGGGCGGCCGACCCGAGGACGGGCGACAGGAAACCGCCGGGGGACCCACAGGCGACCGAAGGGCCGAAGCCCCTGGCGACAGAGGTGGCCCCCAAGCCCTCTCCAGGGCAACCGAGGGCGAGCCAGGGGGCAGGGCGTGTGGGACCCGGACCCTATGCCGGTGCCCTCTCCCCTTACAGGACACAGAAAGGCGGGGAAGCCTCTGGCGGGGTCCAGGTCGCGGTCGTGGCACCCCAGCAGGTATATCCCCAAGGGGTTGTTAGGGATTGGGTCCAGGGCCGGAGTGTCTGGGGCAGAAAGGTCAGGGGCAAGAGTCTCTGGGGCAGGAAGGTCAAGGGCAAGAGTCTCTGGGGCAGGAAGGTCAAGGGCAAGAGTCTCTAGGGCAGGGAGCTCAGGGGCTAGAGTCTCTGGGGTAGGGAGCTCAGGGGCAAGAGTCTCTGGGGTAGGAGTCACAGGGGTAAGAGTCGCTAGGGCCGGGGCAGGAGTCTCTAGGGCCGGGGCGGCTGCGGCCATGGCAGCGGGCGTGGCTGCCGGCGGTGCGGCCGTGGCAGCGGGCATGGCTGCCAGCAGCTCCGCAGGGGAGCAGGCGGGCGGCGGCTCAGCAGGGGAGCAGGCGGGCGACTCAGCAGGTGAGCGGGGAGGCATTGCCTCACCCTTCTGCCGTTTCTTTTTCTTTCACCCCGCTCGGGATGGAGGAAGCGTCGTTCCCTGGAGCGGCGATTCTTCATTCCCCTTGATCTCCAGGGAGCGGAGGTCAGAGAGCCCGATGGAGATTATTCTTTTGATCTCCAGATATTCCTCCGGAAACTCCAGGGGACCGAGGTAGGCGCGACCGACAGGGATAAAAAACTCCGTCTCTCGATTCTTTTCACTCTCCAGCGCGTCTCCAGCTCTCCCACCGTGTAGACATGCTGGAGTAGCGCCCCAGGTTGCTCCGAACTTGCTGCAGGGGGGTACTCTATGCCAGGCGGGGGGTCCTATAATAAAAGGTCCGCACTTTCACAGGCAATCCGATGCGCCTGTGGGTCCGCCTGGACGTCCGATTCTTTCCCCCAATAGAGCACTTCTTGCAATAGACCGAGGCGGTCCGCCTCTGCTTGTTGCTGTGCTCTTTTACCGAGATCAGTCATTCTGTTACGTTTGCGCCTTACGTGTGCCAGGGTGTCGGCGGCGTGATGCAGAACAGACGCGAGACTGACTAAGATGCGGACAAAATACAAGATACAATCAGGTATGAATGGACAACAGCTGGATTCCATCAGGGTAGAACACGGGGTAACGAGGAGGGCGTGGCACACACGAGGCTCGGACGGGCGGATCATGACAGTCACTTTTTCAGGTGACACTTAGGCATGGATACAGTAGGCCAAGGTGGAACACCCATGCAAATTCCTGCAGAGATATGAGACATTGTGTGAGAAACAGAGAGACTGAGATATTTCTGTGGTTTGCCATGACTGCTTCAATAGTAGTAGGGTCTTCTCTCTTCAGGTGAAAGTATTTTTAGACATTTCAGACTCCTGCTGCTATAATGAATTAGTAGTCTAAAGCAGGTTTTCAGAACCAGCAGTCTTCTATGATTAAGTGTCTCGAATGAGCCATCTTCTTATCTGTCTATTTTGAGTAAATATTTAATGGTATTCATAGACAGACTGAATTTTGTATCCATCTTGCACTCTTCTGCAAGTATTTTTCTCACTTAGTATGCATCCTATATATCCTGCTTGTTTTAAATCATCACATTATATATAAACATGTGTGTGTGTGTATGTGTGTAGATTAAACTTATATTACACTGTGGAGACTGCCAAAAGATATGCAATGTGCTCTTTCATATTTAATTTAATATTTATACCCCACTTTTACACAGCACAGGTTGCATAGCAGCACATGGGAATCTAAGCGCAGCTTTGATCGGAGGCAGTGTGCGTGCAGCAGACACACCCCTAACAGGTGAAGACACAGCGATCCACAGTAACCTTAGGTACCAGAGAAGACACAGCAATCCACAGTCACCTTAGGTACCAGAGAAGACACAGCAATCAATAAATTGACTGCATTTATGTAATGATTGCGATGCCGGTCGGGACAGCAGGAAGCAGGCGGGAGGCAGCGTAGTCTTTTACAGGGCTTTATTCTCCATGAATACGGAGCACGGGATACAGGGCGAACAAAAACGAAAGTAAACTTGGCCGAAACGGGGCAAGCAAACAGACACAGCGGGGAATCGTAGCAACAAACAAAATGACGGATCTGACTGGGGTTGACTGAGACACCGACTAAAAGCACAAGACAATCGGATACGAAATAGATGACAGCTGGTTTCCATTGGGAACAGACACGAGGTAACGAGGGGGGCATGGCACACAGGAGGCTCTGACGGGCGGATCATGACAATTTATATAGCGCTTTCTTCCAAAGCGCTTTACAATAATGCCTCTCATTCACCCATTCACACACACACTCACACACCGGTAGCGAAGGCTGCCATACAGCTCATACTCTGCCTCATACTCTGCATGTTTTTCCTTCCCACTGAATTGATAAATGTATATTTATCAATTCAGTAAAAGTTATTCCGGAACTTTTGCATATATTTATTTAAAGTTCATGTAATAGACTGTGCCAGTTGTGATCTGGAAAAAAAAGTTTGCCAAGAATCTGAGACAGAAAACTAACAGATGTCAGTTTTCTAAAAGGTGACGGATATCACAATATCGTTCAGTTATGTATCGATAGTCTTCACCCTCACCCCTTTTTTCTGAATAATGTTTGTTTGGCTCTGCAGTCATTTGCCCTTCACTCCGCAGTTCACTACTTGTAACTGTGGTGACCACGAAGTGCAAAATGTACTCACTAGTCCAAACTCAGCTGGCTATAATATATAACTCGGAGAAAATATAATAATTTTACGAAGACTTGGGAAGGAGTAGTGGCAATTTACTACAAAAAGTATATGCAAGAATTAGGAATCCAAATTAACTTTGAAGCCTACATCGAATCTTGGACACTGAAGAAAACCATTTGACCGGAAACATACTCTCATCGTAGAGAATGAGGAAGATGTAAATTATGCAGTTAAGACATCACAGAAGCACGCAATGGACCACCTCATTCACATATAGCTAAAGAAATATCTAAATGAAAAATAATTATATTACAGTAACCCATAAATAAATGATATGTATTTACAAAAGTATTATCATAATATGTTACGACATGAAAATGTGAATACATCTATCATTCTGAGAAGAGCAGCACCCTGGTATGTTATTTAAGACTAAATGTACTTCGGTGATAACTCATTTTACACCGACACTACAAATATCATTGGTCTTGTCGATAGACCCATCTGACAGAGTTTTAAAGCTGAACCTGCAACTCAAAATACCTTTTTCTTTGTTCATTATTTTTCCTGAGCTGCCATCCGACTCAATGCATGTTAATGGCATTAAAAAATGGTCACATTAAAATGAATTCCCGTTGACTTGCTATTACTGCGTTAGCGTTGACAGCCCTAGTTAACATATGGAAATGTGAAGGCGTCTATCGTTCTGAGAAGAGCTGCAGCCTCATGCTTGCAGAGCCACACGTGGCTCACAAGCCGCAGGCCAACCCCTGATATAGGCATTAACAACATCGCTTATTTGATAGTACCTTGTAACTTAAATCTGCATGGAAATCAATTCAATTCTGGAAAAGTTTTCCAACGTACACATTCATATGAATCAAATCATAGTATGCTGTCAAAATTAACACTACGTTCAAACCCTAGTTTGCCATAAAATAGAACATATTTTCTTTAGTAATACCTAGGATATTCCAATTTTATGAAAATCACTTATTTGCATTTGATTCAAGGAATTTTTGAAGAAAATAGTTGGGGAAGGTTTGGTAACTATTTGCTAGTTTCAATATGCAATCATAGAGCATCATTTATTAAGATGAGGATGGATTCCAGGGACAGGTTGAGGTCAGGTAATGAACCACTCCTTGCCCCTGTCATTCAACTGGGGACAATTGTTCCTAACCGATACCCTTTCTTCTTTATGCCCTAAGACAGAATGGACTTTCACAACATTCATTGCTCCCCATAACACTAGTCTCTGTGTGTCAGCTCCATGAAGGGAAATCTTGCAGCAAGTCTCATGCAAATCAATAATCATCCCTTAGCATTTCATGTTTTATTCATTAATGTAAAATAAAATAACTATATAACAACAGTAGTATTGATACAGAAAAGTCCAGAGATGCTCGATCAGAGAAATCAGCAAAGAAATGTCCGAAAATGTCCGCAAAATCTATAGCATAGTTATAATTCAAATAAATTAGGTATTTTACATTTTTTAGAAAGCACGGTCTTGGAGGTGCAAGTCAATCTGGAGGCTCATTCGCTTCATTTCAAAGCAAAGCATCATTACATATAGCTGTATTCATAGCTTACCCGAGGCCTCTGTCCCTGGTATAAGCTACTTAATATGAACATCTTTCTGGTTATCCCATCTCTTTCCCTTGACGAGGTCTGATAAAATGGTTATAAGAGAGGATTGCTGAGAATATTATTTTTCATCAGGCCTTGTAACTATGACAAATCTGGGAGATTTTAAATGAGAGACATATGGACAATATAATTGAAAAAATAACATGGATTTGATTTAACGAGTAATGACAATTTACAGCAATGCCTTTTTTCTCTACAGTTGATCTGAGTAATATGATGTTGATTCTAGCCTTAGTCTGTTTTCGGTCTTGGTCTCGACCAGTCTTGGTCTTGGTTTCGCATTAGTGTGTCTTGGTCTTAGGCTTGATACCCTCCGGTCTCGGCAATGTCTTGGTCTCGGTTTAGGCGTTCTTGTCTACAACACTAGAAAGTAGTGAAGGATGTAGGGTTACTCTAAATCTATTCATCACCTTAACTGCTTAATCCCAACTGGGGTCACAGGGGGGAGACCAGAGCCTATCCCGGGAACAAGGGGCACAGGTGAGAACCAACCCCGGCATTCACCAACACACCACAGGGCACACACAAGATTTCAGGGCCAATTTATACTTGGCACTCAACCTGCCCTGCACACTTTTGGACTGTGGGAGGAAACAGGAGTGGAAACCCACAGGAAAATAGGGAGAGTGTGCAAACTCGACACAGAAAGGACCCAGAAACAAACCCAGGACCTTCTTGCTACGAGGCAACAGTGTTAACCACTGCACCACCGTTATTCTAAATCATTTGTGTAAATCTCTCATTAATTGAATCATTAAAAATGTTTACATCATCAA
>JABFEB020000001.1:36213429-36229187 GCA_019775895.2 Stomatorhinus ivindoensis | reverse complement strand
ACTCTATAAAAATTTTTACATAATAAATATATATATATATATATATATATATATATATATATATAATAACTCCTGATGTTTAAGGAATGAAGAACAACATCCACCACTTGTTGGAAGGAGACAGTGGCAGTCTGTAACCCAAACAGCATCATAATGAACTGACACAGTTCACAGAATGGGTGGTTTTAGGGACCCTCTTAGGGCTCTGTACACACCTGCAATAACCACCTTTCAGCTCTACTGACGAGGCAGGCTTATGCAGAGGTTCAAAGCAAAACCTCAAACCTAAAAATGAGTATTAAAGAAGCTGAAAACAATCCAAATGAAGGTCACCAAAGACTTCTTCCATAATACAGTGTCAATGAGAATTTTGGAGCTATGCAATTTTGGTGACCATGGTCATGTAAACGAAAGTTTGCAAAAGTGAGTAACAACATTTTTGTTGTACTTTAAGTATGACTGGCAGTCAGTGAAAGACGTTTATTACGACAATTTTCATAGATTTAGTTGAAGCAATTGCATTCTAAACCAGCTAATAACACTTTAGGAAAGGAAAGCAACTGTGGAGTAATACAGGAACAATAATCAAGTTTTGAAATAATGAATGCATAAAGCAGCTTCTCTGGATAGAAAGCATTTTCCTGACCTTTGCTATATTCCCCAGATGAGTTTAGATGTGTTTCTGTTTGGTCAGCCGTTTAGCTCCTTGAATGCAACCCCAATATCTTTAATGCAGCTATTCACATTCACCCCAAAATCATCCAGATCCAACTTATAATTTAACAATATATATCAGAATAATTTAAAAGTTACACTCACATTGCTTATCTGAGGTCGTGCGGAGCATTTCTGTACCATGCAGACTCAAAAGTTCTTGATAAAGGCATGCAGTTGATAGACTTCATTTGGATACAGGAAATTGTGTCATCAGAATTTGCAGTGGAAATTAGCAAATTGCTTGAGGATAATAACCTTAAAGGACAGCATATAACATATAAAGGGAACTACGAAGAACTATTGTATGGAGCCCTTGTAACTTCATGCCCGATCAGGAAATCTTAAGATGATTCATTTGTTCAAACAAACTGGAAGAGGTCTGACAGATAAGACCTATTCAAAAAGGGAACTTGCCCACTGAGACCAATGAGATATTCCCATCTGTCTTAAAGAATATGGAGATTTATTATTTTAAAAGTCCATGGCCAGAAGCACAATATCAGATACCTTACTACAGTCTGAGGAAAGAAGAAAGTGCTTTAATATGTTGCCAACTGCTGGTTCAGCGTTATCTTTCTGAAATTTTAGATTAAATGGAAGGTTTGCGATAGGCCAGTAATTACATATATTATATGGATCCAGATTAGACTTCTTAACTAGGGGTTTTGATACAGTTGTCTTAAGAGACTTGGGAGTGTATCCATTAGATAATGATTTTTGTAAAATATTTGACATATTTTGTTCAATTACAAGAAGAAGCTCATTCATTAGTTTAGTTGGTCCAATATCTACAGTGTTGTAGAACTTGTAACTAGTGTAAGTAAAATGCTGAGTATGGGTAGAAATAATAACAGTGGACACTGCTGATCTGGCAAGACCCTGGGTATTGCTTTCCAACAGTATCTGCATTTGTTCCTTATTTACCATAGGATTTCCATTAATTCAACAAATGCAAAAAAAGAGTTACAGTTAGAACAGGAAGTATTTTCAGCAAGCCACGGACAATTTGTATTATTTTATTATAACTTTTTTGATTATCTTCCCAGGCAAAATGAAATGCCACTTCTTCAGCAGATTGCCATTTATGTTATAATCTTCAGGAATCCTGCTTTTATGCCAGAGCCTGCTCACATTATTCATTGTAGAGCTTAGAGTGGCAGCAAATTTATTTATCATTACAGTTTCACTTGGTATTTTTCTTGTCGAGACATTCCACAAAGTTCAGGCTTCTCACTGTTGAAAGAAAAGGAACAGAAATCTTACCTGTTAGAATTGTCACTGCACTAAAAAAATAGCAGTGTGATTATTATTATTAGGTGCCATCAAGTCGTTGCTGACTCCTGGCAACTGTGTAGATGGCATTCCATTACAATGTTCTGTCTTCGTTCTGGGTCTTCAGGTGGTCTGATGAACAACGTTATGAAGTAGTGTTGAAATGTGCTGAATGCTGAAAAATCTTCTATAATTATAATCAAATCAGTTATGACAACTGCATTTGTGAGGAAACAGCAACGTAATCTGTCAAAACATAGTATTGGTTGAGAAATGTGTGAACTGCGGCATAAGGATTGGGAGATATTCCTTTATTTCTATCAGTGCCCTGGATGATAGACAAGATGTACATTTCAGAGGAGTCAAGCTTTCTTCACAGTCTAATGGAGACCAGGCTCATAAAGTACAGGAACCATCTCCAGGACCAAGAACATGAGGATTGTTAATAACGGAGTAACCAGCTGGAGAACTCTTGATTAAAGGCTTCTCATGAGACCTTAGTCAGGTGTCAAAAAGCCCCTAAATGTTTTTTGACATAGTTTTGCATGTGCTAACGAGCTGGCTGATGTTCTCACTTCAATCTTCAGCCTTTCCCTCAGCCAGAGCACTGTTCCCACCTGCTTCAAGACCACAACCCTTGTCCCCCTCCCCAAGAAAAACACAACCACCTGCAGGAACGACTACAGACCAATAGCACTCAGTTCAATCATCGCAAAGTGTTTTGAGGGAGTGGTGCTGGCCCACATCCAGAGCGACATCCCAGACTCTCTGGACCTTCTGCAATATGCCTACCAGCCCAAGAGGTCCTCATCAAACGCCATTGCTGCTGCCCTTCACTATTCCCTCTCCCACCTGGAAAACAAAGACTCCTACATCAGAATGTTCTTTGTTGATTACAGCTCCACTTTCAACACAGTGATGAAGTGGCCTGCAGGAGAGAGGTGGCCGGTCTGGTGTCATGGTGGGTGGACAACACCATCACCCTCAACACGGACAAGACAAAGGAGATTGTTCTAGAGAAATCTCTAACATGAGATGATAGTGGACATGAGGAAGAGGAAGAGGCCTCATCAGCCACTATTCATCCGGAAGCTTGAAGAGATGTTGAGCAGCTTTAAGTACCTGGGTGTCCACATCAGTGAGGACTTCACCTGGTCACTGAACACCACACAGCTGGTCAAGAAGGCTCGACAGTGGCTGTACTTCCTGAGGAGGCTGAGGAAGTTTGGTATGTCAACCAAGTCCCTCAGCAACTTCTACAGCTGCATCGTGGAGAGCACACAGACCAGCTGCATCACTGCACGGTATGGCCGCACTGTCGTTATGGATTCCAAACGCCTGCAGAGAATGGTGAAGACTGCGTAGAAGATCATCAGGACTCCGCTGCCCTCTTTGCAGAGCAGCTTCCACCACAGAGTCCAGAGGAGAGCTGCCTCCATCCTCAAAGACCCCACATACCCCCAACACAGACTGTTCACACTTCTGCCCTCAGGACAACGGTACAGATGTGTGAAATCTAGAACCTCCCGACTTAACAACTCTTCCCCACTGCCATCAGACTCATTAATAGCCGACAGGAGTAGGATTAATGGACATCATACTACCATACAATACCATACTACCTCATACTGTAATTTTCTTTTGCACATTAAACTTCAGTATTTATTTTTCTATTATATTGTACCTCGGCATTTTTGTTTGGACCCCAAAGCAAGAATTTTATTGCACAGAGAAATGCACTTTTCTAATGTACATATGACAATAAACGCTTTGAATCTTTGAATCTTGAATCCTTTGGTCTCAGTCTACAAATAGATAAATCAGAGAAGCTTGTTTATTGTTTGTGACATGATCGTATTTAGGCCTGACATTCTTCTTATAATTGTTTGTTTCAGTGGCAGAGCTAGACTTTTATTTAAGAAGGGGGCCAAAGGGTGAGCAAGGGTTTCTCAGAAGGGTCCATATAGATATGGTAAATGAAGGAAAAGGTATTTTTCTCGTACTCACTCATAATAAACAATGTGTTTGTAAATGTTTGTTGGATAAACACAACAAACATTTACAAAATTATAAAGACCAATCATAAAGACCAGTCCTAATCTAATTTCTTCAATTAATGAATCTAGGCAGCTAATTATACCCTCAATTACAGTATAGTGAAGTTGATTCAAAGCTTTAATATGATATTTAATATGATATTCATAGCCTGCTTACATGCAGTAGAAAACTAATGACAGGTTCTCCACATATACACTTACCACACAGACTTCAAGCAAGGGCTAGCTTTGCTAAAATAATAAAACACTATAATTCAGCATGTGCACTAAAACACACATACGTACAAAGACGCTGTATAAAACACGATCTATATCAGCACGAGCAGGTCTCATGGCTAATTTAATCAAGACATGGAGCAGACAGTGCGCAAGTTATGTACTGCAAGTGTGTGACCACCCCTCATTAGAAAGGTAATACAGTGTAATATGTCATAAATACCTGCTTAAATCCTGCTGTTATCAATACCGCGGGTGTGTTTTGGATCATGTAGGAACGCGTGCCACTGCTAGAGCTTTTAGCCAATGACATGTCAGTAAGCAGCACGCACAGGGTCCTGCTGCCTCTGGATGCGTTCAGAGCCACTCAGAAATGACAGTTTCTGCTCAAATCTTTGCCCGATCTCCTCATTGGTATATTTTAATGTTTACCATTTCCAGCGGGGTGGCACTGGGGGTGGCAAGGGCTCTGTTGGTGATGGCAATTGCAAGTCTTCAAAATTGTTATTTTTTATGTGATTGGACTGTTTCTGACAACACTAGGCAGGGGAGTAATCGCCTCATTATTTGCTTTCTAGCAGTTACCATGCCTTCATAGTACTATGTGTCAACCTTAACAAGGCACTGTAGCCAAGCCAAGAGCACAAGCTATGCTTGAATATTCAAACTTAAGGAAATCTGAGACCAAAAATATCAGGCACAAGCAGGTATACGAGGGTACAAATATAGTCTGGGTTTCTAGGACAGAAATGTGAAAACAATACACTAATTTAGAAATATATATATTCATATGGGAAACAAACCATAATCTTCTGACTCTCGCTGTGGTGGCAGCCAAGGTCCATCCCCGCCTCGCAAAGTCTTGTGAGGGTAACATCATTTTTCAAGTTCATTTACAGATACAAATGTTGTGTTGAGCATTATGGCAGAATAAAATATGCAACATATTGGTTAAGCTGCATTATCGATGACTAATCATACATATATCTGTATTTATTCTTAATAACTGGTGTTGCAAAGTCCATCCACTGCCAGTGTGTGGAGCACTCTTTTACCAGGGCTATATACTCAATGTACCATTTTCAAGCTTTAGATGTCTGTAGTTGAGTAATATCACTCATCTACTCAGAAGTACGTGTGTTCATTTGAACTGCTACACACCAAAGAGATGGTGCATACTTGCTAGATGCCTGAGAAAATGCAATCTGACAGTGAAGGACACATCAAACTCAATGATCTCAGTTTTGCTTTAACGTGCTGTACAATTCTCTTTTATCTTTTGGCACATTTTATATGCAGATATGAATTTATTTTTAAGATTCTCCATTACATCACGGTGTCTATATGAAATTCCGTGGTAGATTGCAGCTAATGGTTTTGTATGCAGTTGTTTTTGTAAATGGACATTACTTAGCAAATGTTTATGGACACGGATGATTTGAAAATTTAAAGAGATTAACATCTTTCACAAATGCTTGTGTAACCATTCAGTTTGTTTAAAAGATTGGTCATTGATAACTTTCAAAAGAAAACAGATGACTACTAAACCCAATGTAATAATTTTCTCATTTTGAAAATATAAGAATCCTAATACATATAGCAATAATATTTGTACACATTTCATTTGTTCTTCATGCTCTTTTAATGCTCAGAATCAGTCATATTTTAACATGGGTGGCTGGCATTTACATTGTGAGGGCATTAAAGAGAAAAACTAAACAAATCTGAAGATGATTTCTCTGATGTGCAAAGGGTCTCTAAAGTGATGTGTCCCACTTACACAAATGGAAGGCAATAAAATGGCCTGAAATGCGCTTGAAGGACAAATACTCAGGCATTAATGGTCTTTTAGATAAAAAAAATGAAACAATGCTGCACCAGTGGAACAGTGTACGCAGAGAGACACCTAGAGGACACCTAATGTATTTCGTTTTTTTTATATATATATATATATAAATAATTTTCTTCTTTGTCTTATTAGATGCATTTAAATTTGCAAAGGTCGGTCCAGGGTTTTGAATAGTCCTCTCTAGTATCAGAGTTGAAGCTGTACCTGTAGAAAGTGAATTATTGTAGGTAAAACATTTGAAATTTCAGTCTCATATTTGGTGATACATCTCTATTATATCTCGGACTCAGACTCAGTGAGTAGCAAGGTAAACAGATGCCATGTGGAGCAACATATCCCAGGGCCTTGCCTTCAAAATCTGGCCCAGTTCTGCATGTGTGTTGGGGTTTTCCTGGTTGTCTCCGATAGTCTGAAGGTTTGAGGTTTATTTTGTGACCCTAAATAATGTTAGTAAATACGTGTCCTGTGATCCCATTTTGAGTTTACCCTGCCTTACGATTATCCGAAGTCAGGAACAGGCGCACTGAATGAGTGGCTAATGGAAATGAATATTTATGAATAGTAGGCTCCAGTGAAAGTGTGAAGATGAGAAGCTTTTCCAGTTTTCTGGGACACAATGTTTCCTTTAGAGGGATTTAGTTGTATCTGCTGCTTGAGTAAGAAGTTACAGAAGAAAAAGTGCAGTAACCAAGATCTTAACAGGTAGTGATTTTTTGGCAAAGATTCCAAATGGATGAATAAGCCCGACAGCCAACACAAAGAATGAGGATGACAAACAGAACAAAGGAGGAGGTTAGTCCCTACAACGGCAGTGTGTCAAGTGGGAACGTCCAATGTGGCACCGACTCACACCATCCTGTGTGATAACAGTTATCTCCTTCTCACCCGCTCAGATGAGGAAACGGATTAGAGGGATGTTGAGATGTTCCTTATCTGAATGCACGGCGGAGGCATGGAAATGGAACACCAGTGAGGCCTCTCCGTGGTAATGTGGTGCGAATGACATGGCAAACCTCTATCCGTGTGTGAGCACCTTTAGGCGTAGGGTGTGCCGCAAAGAGGGCGTGGCCAGTGCAGCGGAGTTCCGCCTTTCATCTGATGAAGCAATGACACAAGAAGCTGTTTCATTTGTTTTACCACCCAGGATATTAACTTTTAATTCTGCATGCCTCTTATAACATGTCTGTCTGATTTTGATTGCATTTGAATTTTAATGAACATGTACATGTCTGTATGTGCAGCTTGTGCTGATGCATTTGTAGAACAAATATTTAAAAGATGAAAGAAACCTCATGGCAGATGAGGTTCAGCATCAAAGGGTTTTAGTCAGAGAAATAATCCACAAGTTCTCTTTTTCCTTTCCTTTCCTGGTCCTCAACTGTTGCTTTGCATAAAAAATGCTTTTATCACTAATTACTTTGAACAAAAGCAAGCAAAGTAACAAAAATGAAATAACCAGCAGGTAAAATCCAGGGTCTCCTATATGTGCCATCTGCCTGCCCAGAACAGTACACAGAAAAGGGCTGTTGCCATGGTAACAGTCATTACAGACTGAGGAGCCAATTAACACAACATCTGAGCGCAATGTCAGAGTAGAAAGATGTTAACATTATCTACAGGGTGATGAAAATCCTGGGGCAGACAGATGTTAAGCAGGCTGCCAAATGCTTTGGTGTAACCACAAGCTCAAATGAAGAAATTTGGCATCGCTTTTTTCGTTTCAGTTCAAGGAAGTCACGTTTTGATAAACGGCGTTTCAAGGTCACGCATAATTCCGTTCTCCTTAAATGATAAGAACAAAATTTACAGGTGAGAATAACCCTAGCCGAAGTAATTTTTGGTCAAATGGTTCAGTCGGGCATCTTCGTCACAAATAACTGATGCTTCCTCACATTATATTTTAACTTACAGTGCAAAGGACGAATAAAAGCATAAGTAGCTGACAGTCTTAGAGCTACAGTTTGTCTTCCATTTTCTGTGAACTGAAGGTTTACAGGCCTTGGTTGAATCGCTACCATGTCACAGCCGTGACCTGGGCTTTTGCATGTGATACCTGAACCTGCGTTATGTAATGTCATGCCTGGAAACATTTTGTGTCCAGACCCTCTGCACTGTGAGTCTTCTTGTGTGACACACTCTCATGACAATTTTTTGCGCAGCTGTCACCGTGTTTTTTTTTCCAGTGACAGGCTTCACATGGCAATAGGACTCTGTTGTACGGTAGCCTCTAATAATATGGCACTCTGTCATGTGGTGGAAGCTCTCTGCCGACTGTCAAGTGCGATTGCCCTGTGTTATGAATTGGATGCACTTTGACCAGAATGCCTGTGGAGCATAATGACAGTGAGCTGTATTATGATATGACAGGGCTTTCATGGACTGATTTGGGATCTGAACCTATCTTTTGACAGACCCTCACTAATCTCTGTCTTTGTGGTTGCCCTAAACTCTCTGCAGGACTGTAGAGTGTCCAGGCCCAGAGGACATCCAGGGCAAAGATCATTTGGCAAGTTCTGTAAACAGATTCCTTGATGCTGTGGCTGTAAAACGGAATTCTCCAAAATCTACTAAATGAGTAATGATGGGCAAGTAAAATCCAGGGACATTGTAGCATAATACAACCCATACAGATATGCTGTGGGAAATCATGTAGAATATGCCAACATGAATTTAACACTCCTGAAATCTGGATTTATTTCTAGTTTTTGATTATTATGAATCACAGTTCCAGATTTAAGGATTAAGGAAATCTGGATTTATTTCTAGTTTTTGATTATTATGAATCACAGTTCCAGATTTAAGCACAAACTTAATTTTAGACAAAGTTACTCATATCTTCTCACATAACAAATGAACTGAAGTGATGAAAGAACTTCAAATGGAATGGTCTCCATGGATCCTTTACATAACAAAGGTTCTCCACCGAGAATCGCAGACCAGTACTCCGTGTTCCCCCATTGCCACGTTACCTCTGATTGTCAGCCGGAGGCAGTGTTTCAGCCGCTCTTGCCTGAGGTGAGCCAGGTGTCGTGTCCCCTCAGTACTTCTGACGCCACCATTTTCATCCACATAAAGGAAGTCCAGATTACCTTGGTGTTAGGTAGGCAGCCATATCAAGTATAAAGTCAAGGGAAATTTTATTTAATAAAAAAACATACTCTACATCATTTTGCCAAAGGCGGCTTTTAAGTACTTTTAAATTTTCTAGGTTTCTTAACTAGGAGATGTTTTTCATGTGCACCATAAGTATTGGGCCCTACTACCCACTGTATGGCTGTTTGATATGCTGGGGCAGCTGGACGCGTATGAGTGAGCCAGTGGGTTTCCAAGGTGCCTGCGGGTGGCGACAGACTGACAGTATAGAGCAGAGCATGACCTTCTCTGTGCATCCTCTCCCATGAAGTGAATGCAGACGGGCCAGTCGGGTCCTGCCTGTGAATCACAAGCAGGTCATTCAGTTAATTCTGAATGCAGGACGATGAGGCGGCCATTCTTCCCCAGAACCTTCCCCATTAATTCAGATAGAGGCTCAGCGGCCGGCTCTCTCAATGTTGTGGATAGCTGATGTTTAACTCTGCACACATGTAATTTGTCAGAGGAAATTCATTTAGTTTGATCCTTATATATGCTGATTACAAAATTTTTTTTTAAATGTACCTTTTATTTAAAAGATATGCTTTTAATGCTAACATGCTTCAATATTTCATATAAAATTTGATATATAATATATACAAGGTTTGATTCTTGAGAATATTACAGGACTATGATAATTGCTCTCAGAGCGAATCACTCATGGATGGGCATGTCACCGTTCAGTGGTCAGTGTCACTCATTTATTCAACATGTAGTTTTTCCCAACAGCAGTATAGATAATCCTAATAACAGAGCCTGTAGTCTAACTCAAGAGTGGCCAGGGGAACAAAGAATCGTGATTTTCCATATAGCTTCTATTCAGGGAACCTAGGGGTTTGCATAGCACACGTTTAGCTACCTACTGCGACTGGAATGTCTAATTTGCCCTTTGGTTGTGACTGTGTATGAAAATAGGCTATGCGGCATATACATTTGTATTTAGAAATTGCTGAATCTGTTTATATAGCAACATATTAATGTGGTACAAGCTACACTCAAATCTTACAGTAACAGTGTCATAATTGTTTTTTTTTTGTAGCAAAAATGCTTAATTTACTCCAGTAGTTTTAGATGAAATATAATGAGTCTATAATTTCACTATACTCAGAGCACATAAGCATAATATCCCTTCTTTTGGTAAATGGTAACTGTTTGGTTGTTTAAGTGGATCATAAGGCCTCTGTCCATTGGAGGGCACTCTTAAACAACTGCCATTCGACCTATAAAATCGGGAAACAATTAAATGGAAACAGAGCAATGGTTTTCCAATTCAGATTTAAGCATAATCTACAGGAATTAACACATTTGCTAAATAAATGGTTGTCATTTTACAAACATAAAATTCTTACAGGTCCTGAATTTCTGGGGACAGGAAGGTTGAAAGTCTCGCTCACCGAAAGACATAAATGCAGTGCATCTACTGTACAGATCCACAAGTAACTGTATTGTATTATTCCTGTATTATTCCAGAAGTAACATTGCTCATATTTTACATGTCACAGCCCCGCTGGCTGATGTGTTTACAATGTAGTCAAGCTTCAAACCATTGACACCTGGGAATTTGAGTGCAGGAGTCTCCACTGTGAGTATAACAGGACTGCTGTAACACATTTGGACTCATTAACCCCATGTTCTACTCTGCAGTGCTGATGGGTTTCACCCCACAGGCTCTGAATGTCCCATGTCTGTGTCCCTTTCACATGGCCAGTGGTCTCCTCTAACCCCCCCCCCCCCCCCTACACACACACTATGGGAGCACACAGGCTGCTGTGCAAAGCGAGCTGTTATCATTGGCCAATCCTACTGTTTGGCAAACAGTAAGACAGGAAGGAAGTTTGGCATTCCATGGTTTATTCTGCTGTGAACAAACATGACAGAGTCCTGAAAAGAGGAGGGTTTAGACACCCATGTGGGAACTGGCTACACACGACAGAGAGACACTGAAGCAGGATGGGTAGCTGACAGGGGCCTGCAAGAAGCTGCATTATGCATAAAATATATGCCGGTGGATCCATGTGGTTCGAGATGAACGTAATCTAATCAGCATAACTTCTGAGTGGTGACTGATGTAGGTTAGAATGTTACAACATGACCCACAAATAAAACATCCCTATATCACATTTAGTTGTGTCTTATTTCTTGCCAAATTTCAAAGTTGATTAGCCTCATGCTAAACTAAAAATCAAACACAGCCTACACTGTCTAAATTTCGTGCAGATGATGAACATAGTTGACGTAAACATCCTTTTTTGATCCTCTGGTTTAATATGGTAGTATGAAAACACACAAATCAAGTAAAAATGCTTTAAGATCGATGCAATTCCACCCTCATTTCATGATAGATTTGTGTTTTTGTTTTTACATACTGTATATGGTAGGGGCCCATGCATGTAATCTGAGTTTATGGGGTTTTTTCAGTTAGTAAGTAAAGTTGAGATAATCAATATGCCACAATACCTACATTAAGGTTTTGTCACATTGAGTCACGTTGGAAATTTGCACTGCCAGTTCCTTCTTTTGAAGAGACCCATTTTTTTTTCTTTCCTTTAGAAATATTCTAATAACCTTGCAACATTTATCGATATTCCACAACAGCGACTCCATCTCAGAAAAGTCCTGGCAAGGCCATACATGTTACATAAACTCTCAGAAAAATGTTACATAAGTGTGATGTGCCATGTTTATTATGGGCTACCACATGGCAACTAATTCATAGTAACCAAGCCAGACCTGCATCAGTACCTGCCAGTCCCTGCTGTATAAATGGGAGAAATGACTTTTGTGCCGAATAGGGGAGGATACGCCTGAGTCATTTATGCCGTCTGTCTGTTTCCCAGCGGCACTATAGACGGATCATAATGGGCCCAGTCCAAAGACAAAGCACCGTGAGCTGGTGCTCACTCTGTGCATACTGGTCGCTCTTCTGCTAAGTCCATTACAAGTGAAATTAAATATGTGTAACAGCTCATATTCATTCAAAAATCTTAAACAGATTTTTTTCTTTAGAATATTTCCCTTCTGAAATGGTCAGCTCAATGGACAAGTTAACTTCTTTTTCAGCAATTATCTCACACAATCAGGGAAGGAGACAGGATTACAATTTAAGGAAAGATATTTAGTTTCTGTTAAACAGAATTCCAAACACTGAAAAGTTAGAATTTCACATTCAAAGCATCAACTATGAAATGGCTAATTAAAACATTACGTCATATTCAGTATGCATATTTTTTTAAATCAGATATTGATGTAAAGCAGCATGATTTGTGTAGTACAGTATGTAGGCTGTAAGCTCAACTTACAACAGTATTTCCAAACTTGGTCCATGGGGACCCAGAGACGGTCCGTTTTTGCTCCCTCCCAACTCCCTGCCAGACAATCCACATTCCCCAGAAGGCAGCTGGGAGGAAGCATAAACATGGACTGTATGCGGGTCCCCGAGGACCGAATCGGGAAACACTGACTTATAGTTATAGCTGCCAAACTGCTCAGACCGTGGTATCTATAAGTCTCCCCTATTCAAATCTGGACGTCGATTCCAAATCCAGGCCTTGCTTTCACTTCTCCCAGGTAGTTAGTTTAATAGTTACTGATTCTGATTGGCCAGAGGCTTCACACCTTACAGGCTTACAGGTAAAGGAAGGCTGGAAACCCGGCAGTGCTCGGCCGTTGAACACCATGATTTGAATATCCCTGCCATAAGCAGTTTAAGACCTTGCAGCCTCATACTGCAGAGTGAGTTAGCAGATGAGCACAGAGTGCATCAGGGTCAGATGGAAGCAGCACCTTTACCTCGGGGGGCATGGGGGCGGCGGGGGCCTGCAGGTAATCATTAAAGGTGCTGCTGTCCTCTTACCCATGACATGTTCTACATGCATCCAGTGAACACCTTCACAGCCTAATTACCAGACAGATTCAAATACAATCTTATACCGAAAGGTCGTTTTTCCTGTAAATGGGCTCAAAACTGCCCCTTTTTGATTTTTGCCATTTTTTCAGTTGCCCTTGACACCGCATTTCTGAGATGCAATTTTCTTACTAGGTTTTGTTATTTTAATCATACCAAGAATGCATTTGTGTTACACTAAAGACTACAGATCTACTATCAAGAGAGTTTCTTGATAAATTGCTGTCAGCAATCAGATTCTCACTTCTGTACTAATGTCTATTGTTCTTTTAAGAAAACAGAGTCTCTTTAAGAGGTTCTGTGTCTTGCATGGTTGGGGTCATTTCCTCTAGAATGTGTCACATTCTAAACATCTTTGTTCTTTTAATTTCACGTGGGAGTCTTCATTCCCGAGAGAGACTGAAGACCAAATAAGCTATTGATTTCTGGCCTCAGTAACTAACAACGCTTAATATTTATGTGGTCGGGAGAAACCCTCCCATCAGTTGCTCACCCTGCCTACAAGGAGGAATTTGACCAAGGTCCAAGATATACTGATGTATTCATTCCACTCTTTACTGGTGTTGGGCTAGTAGATGTTTTGAAGATTCTAGCGCCACTGTTGTGATGTCCATGTCCTGGACTAAAGATTATTGACAAGGAAACAAATGCCTGTTCTTATATCCTTGGTTGGAGTTACATTCTAAACTGCAGTGGCAGGCAGATTAAAGAAAGTCAAACATTATTCTCAACTAGGTTAACAGTATGCCTCTTTGTAAACTATTACCATCATGTAAACACCAGCAGGATACTGGCACAATGCAGGAATGGTGAGGGATTATTGGCATTGGGGTGTCTTATAAAATCAGGAAACACACTGTGGGGCTTATCAGAGGGTAATGTTGTTGCTCACTGCTATGATCTTACATGCAGAAAATTCAACTAGGAAATAGACCCATTAATCTCTTTGGCACTCGGTGATACCTTTCAAGACAAAGCATTACATATGCATCCACTCACTTGTCTGACTCCAGCCAATTATTCTGGCCAAGGTTGTAGGGAGCCCAGAGCAGCACAGGGCACAAGTTTGGGGTTCAGCCTGGACAGGATCCCAGGCCCTCACAAGGCAGACACACTCACGCCGCCACACATATTGAGGGCAATTGCAACTCACCTAAATGGCTGCTCTTGGACTATAAGTGGGAACACAGTTACCCAGAGGAAACCCACACAGCATGGAGGGAATGTGCAAACTCCACACGCACGAGGTGGGATGACCTGAGTAATTCCTACAGTCACATCATAAATTATTATCACCTTTGTAAATCATTAAATTTAAATCATCTTAACACAATATAATATTTATAATTGTCCACTTTTATGCATTTATATTCTCGACATTTATACTTTAATATGGGTTTCATCATCAAATTGTTGTTGAACCAAGATTTGAAGCTTCGAAGCTCAGCAGGTCCAATGATAGACATAAACACTGTTCCCACTGGAACATGTTTTAAATATGACTTATGATTTAGTCATGGTTTGCATATTTTTTTTAAGTCTGGGGAGCCCTGAGGTAGAATTACAGTTATTTTCAATGTTTGGAAGAATGTGTACTTTTTATCAGAGAAGATGGCCATGTTAGAATGACGCTACTGTAGATAGCTTTTTCCTTACTTCATGTGATTAAAGGTACAAAGATCAAAGAACATTTTTTTCCAGAATATGTCATCTTTCTGCATGTGACCATAATAAATGCAAAATGATTTATCTGAAAGCCCAAGATGCTAAACTTGCATGCATTCTGTATAATTTGTATAAGTAGGATGTCGGCTTCGTGGAAAAAGTGGAAATATGTCTATAATATTAATGCTAAGGGTTTAAGTGGTTATTAAATAGAATTATTTGATTACTATAAAGCCATTTAGTTTCCTCTAGGTGCTCTATCTTCCTCTCAGAATCCCAGGACAAGCTGTTAGGTGAATTGGTGTCTTTCATTTACCCTCAGTGTGTGACTGTGTATGTGTGTGTGGGTCTGCATAGATCACATCTGGGAATCAAAATGTCCCCGTAGTGTTGTAAAACCTTAGTTTTGGGGACATTTTTGAAGTCTCCATTTGTATAACCTCAATTTTATATAAATCTATGAATACAATCAAAAAAGTGAAAATATTTTGTTTGGTTACTTATGGTTAAGGGCAGGGGTTAAGGTTGTCATGTTTGGATTTGGAGTTTTCCCCATAGAAATGAGTGGAGAGTCCCCTCGAAGATATTATTACAAACCTCTGTGTGTGCATATGTGTCCGTGTTCCATGTGTGTCTGTGTGTGTGTGTGTGTGTGTGTCTAGGTGTGTGTGTCTGTGTGTGTATGTGTGTGTGTGTCTAGGTGTGTGTGTCTGTGTGTGTCTGTGTGTGTATGTGTGTGTGTATGTGTGTGTGTGTGTCTTGGTGTGTGTGTGTGTGTGTATGTGTGTGTGTGTGTGTGTGTGTCTAGGTGTGTGTGTCTGTGTGTGTATGTCTGTGTGTGTGTGTGTGTGTCTATGTGTGTGTGTCTGTGTGTGTATGTGTGTGTGTGTGTGTGTGTGTGTGTGTGTGTGTGTGTTTGTGTGTGTGTGTGTTTGTGTGTGTGTGT
>JABFEB020000001.1:36194866-36213329 GCA_019775895.2 Stomatorhinus ivindoensis | reverse complement strand
AGGTGTGTGTGTGTGTGTCTAGGTGTGTGTGTGTCTAGGTGTGTGTGTCTGTGTGTGTGTGTGTGTGTGTCTAGGTGTGTGTGTCTGTGTGTGTATGTGTGTGTGTGTGTATGTGTGTATGTCTGTGTGTGTCTAGGTGTGTGTGTGTGTGTGTGTGTGTCTGTGTGTTCATGCAATGCAATCAGCTCTGGGTGCCTCCTGCCTCTATGCCTGTGTTTCTTGGGTAAGTTCCAGGTTCATCATGACCCTAGACTGGAAACAGCTGTACGAATGGAGATGATGGATGCATAAACCCATTCATATTTACTTATGTCTAATGCTAAGGTCTAGGTAGATTAAATGTATAAATGATAAAAAATGTATAATTTGATTTCTGCAGTATATACTTTCATCCATCCATCTAATTCAGCACAGGGTGAGCTTGGAGCCCTTCCCAGGAAGCACAAGTCAGGGACACCTTGGACGGGATGCCAGTCCGTCGCAGACATACATTTATCTAATCTGGCATTTAGTCCATCATCACGTGCAATGAAATTCTTAGGAGAAACCAGTCTCTTTCTAAGGTTATGAGAATCCCTGACGCCAGGGGGGAATGCGGTGGAAAGATCACCTTTTACAAGGTGTCTCCAGGTTCCCTCGGCTCTCTGGCTGTGTCTTCCGCTCTTAAAGAAGGACATTAATGAGCCGCAGATCTTGTACTTATCCTTATGAGGTCAGACACTGTTAACCTCTGGGTTCAAAGGGCCCAGTGCCTTTTATGGAAACTAGGGCACATGAAGTGAGCGGGGAGCGCACAGAAAAGGAATTCCATACCCTGTTACATAAAGGGCAAAGTGGAATATTGAGTAAAAATTTAATTATTTATAATTTTGAATAAAAGTTACAATGCAATGCAGAACTTCTTAAAATGACTTCTAAGCAATGTACCTCATACCCCATCAGAAAACGATTACAAATAAAACAGATTCTGGTCACGTTTAAACATATGTTGGTACTCAAGGCATAGATAATTTTGTTTGTGTTCAGGAGATACTAATATTGAGATAATGATAACCAAAGCTGATAGAGACATAAATGTAGAATAATTTGTCGGCTTATGTCATTGAAACTGTTTCTGGCTTATAGGTGAATCTGAAGAAGTAAATAATTTTAGTGTTTTTCATGTGGCTTAAATGAGAACCAAATGTCAATAAATATGAAATGGCATTTACAAAATCATTTAATCTAATTACCATAAAAAACAGAGTTTTATCATTATTTTTACTTTGTCTATTGCATGATTTGCATACAATAGAGACTGTATGATTCCCATTGGCTACTGTGATTTCTCCTAAATATCTGAGGGGATTCTTATACTTTCATGCCAAGAGGCTTATTGCCCGGCTGCCACCTGTAAACAGCTCACATGCAATGTCTTTATTGTTTCCTGCTCTTCAAATGACGCTTTATTCCACTGGGAAGTGAATGCTTTATCAAGACTCTGGGACAGAGGACACATGAAAGCAAGAGTCTTTATTCCACTGTGAAATCAATCTGCTCCAGCTCATCATCTCACATAGAAAAGAAAACAAATAGGGTTTGATGTTTGATCTTGCTGTTCCTAGCACACACACACACACACACACACACAAACAAGTATATTATTCTCATTGTTGGTTTGGGCCTTGATTAAACCCAGCTGTCATTCATGTTTTTTTTTATTTGTTTATTTTGTATGTGGCCGGCAGACACCCTGAGGTTCTCATTTCATGACGTAGCTGCTAACGTATATTGTGAGGCTAATGGCTTCATGGTATACACTATGGGGCGCTGCTAGTAACCACTGCAACCTACCATCCTATATTCCAGTGGTCACAGGCAGACAGCATGTTTAGCAAAGTTTTAGTGAGTCCTCGCTTTAGACTGTGATCTAACTGATTTTGATGAATGTAACAGCCATTTTGCTGCTGCAGACCAAAGAGTTCTCACACTACCAAGAAAAATCTATATGGCCAATCCTTATCTTATGGATAGGCATTTAATATCAGAAAAAAACAGATATAATAAATGCATTCAATATTTGAGTGACTTTCACATGACAGATGTAAGTCACAGTCCCATACGGTTGTTTCCGTTGGACTGCATAACATATGAACACATGCCACCTCTTAAGCCATCCAAACAAAATGTCAAGGCTGCTGCACAGACCTGCCTGGTTTGGACAGCAGACTCCCCAGAGAAGCTGGTGCCATGAGGAACCAAGCGTGAGGGTTCGTTCAATGTGCTCGCCAGAGTGGGTGGCCACCTGCAGGCCAGTGAATGTCATTGCTGCAAGAAATACTTAAAAAGACACCCTGCATTTCTATACCAGTCTGCAGAAAATTACACATTATATTTATTGAAATGTTTTAAACATTGTTTGTTGTTCAGCAGGCATTATTGCTTCCCAAATATGCAATGTTCTGAATATCTTACTAAATGTGGCAGTAGTAAGTAGTTACACAGAGCACGCAAACAGATCTCTGTATTATACATTCATAATCTCAGTTATTTTCAAGTCCAGTGTGCAGGCATTCTTGCAAATTTAGTGTCAGAAACTAAACTAAACTATGGCAACACAGGTAAGTATACAAGACCTTTCCCTTTATACAGTAACCTTTCCAAATAATTTAGCCCAGTTTGTAAAACTCTGAAAACCACGGCAGCTCTCTGTAAAATCTCAAGGGACTCATAGCTGCCGCTGGACCCATGTTTAGGTTTGCTGCAATGTCGTTTCGCTCTGACCCCTGGTAGGTCTCCAGGCTGAGAGAAACAAAGTTGAGTCTCCTCGAAGCGTACATCAAAATGTTTGCAATGAATGAGAAACAGCAGCTGTGTTTAGACAGATTATGGGACAGAATCAGTCATTCAAAAAAAAGTCAGCTCTGCAAATTCCATATAAAAAACTTCAATGAATGTTATTTCTGACACTGTATGCAAGGTAAATTGCATCTGCAAAATAGAATTTACCTGTCAAACAAATGATTATTTATATCCATTTTCTTTATCATCCTTTGCTCTATAAACATAAGGCAGATCTTGTTTTATATTGATTTTTTCACTTTGTATTAATATTTTATTTAGATGATAAGTTCACTCCTGGGCATTTTATTATCATTTAGTGTAAACATCTGATATTTACCAAAGGTGAACTAGGGGGATCATACACTGAATATACTCACATTTCCTGTATGGTGAGGTAATTAGAATGACGTGGTCATTCCAGAACTGTCCACTGTAATAAAATACTGTAGGAGTACGTCAACGACTCCAATGAACATAGTTGCAAACAGCGGTTGCAACCATGATTACACAAAGGGTCATTGTAACACATTTAAAATTTAAGTCAGTATTAAAATGTGTCAAGCTTGATTAAGAAGGTTTAATTGGAAAAGATGAACAAATGTTAGGATAGAGCAAATAAGGACTCTGTACAAGGTTGTCAAATAACACATTCATGATCATATTTAGGGTTGAAAATATATAATTGGTAAACAGGAAGTAGATCACTATTAGAAATCTATTTCAGCTGAAAGCAGTAATGTGTACTGAATTCTTTAAGCAGTTTAGATCTGGAGGATCATTAAAATGTAATGTTTAATGCCCTGTTCTTGTGTGTAAAACAACACAGAGGAGCCAGGTGGAGAGGTGATTGCAGTGTGTGTAGTATGCTATGAGACACACTCCTATGGAAGATTATCAGTGTGGTGGAGGTCGGTAATGAAACCAGCACAGAGCTTTCAGTATCAGTTCATGGTGTCGTTCTCCTGTGGAGCCACAAAGAATCACGAGGGACTCGTGATCACAGGGTGGGAGGATGTGCTGGGAAAAAATGGTGAAAGTGAGACGTAGCATCTCCCAGAAAGCAGCCGACACTTTGAAGTGTGTGCCCATGTGGACATGGTCTGTGCATTAACTGTCATCTTGGAGCAAGGTTTAAGTGAGACAATTTCCAAAGTGGGAAGTACGAGTCACTACCCCCAGGCTGTATGTGAGGGAGACTGGGCCGTTACAAAGTGCATTGAACCTGAACTAAGAGAGCAGCCGTCATGTCACCTTTACTGAAGCGACTTCCCTTCACTTTAGGTACATACTAACATGACAGTCCTGGTTCCTGTTAAGGGTCAATCCTTAAACACACTGCATTATGCATTCATGTGCAGTAAAGCTCTTTTGATGAGATTTTAATTTCATGTTAACAAGTACCATTAAAAAAAAGATAAATGCTTCCCATCTGAAATGAGCCCTGATAGATTTAAAAAGGTTTGTTTATTTATTAGCATGAGATGTGCATCTCTGTTTTGTGTCTCACAGAGGTGATAACAATGTTTAATAATTATAAAATATCATCAGCACAAGTTACTGCTCTGTATAAGGTGATGAGATTAATGAGTAGGAGTCAAGTCATATGAAAGCGTTGAGATAAAATTCTAAGTGTACCTTAAATCCTCCTATGAGACAACAAGGTGTCTGCCTTTAGGATCTGCCGCATATATTTCTAGCCATCAACCACGTTTCCAGACTGAAATGTCTTAAGAAGGGGACATGTCAGAATTTGCTCAACCCTGACATGAGGATGAATGGCAAAAGTAATTCAAGGAAAACCATGGAAAAAGGCAAAATGAAAAGGATTGAAATGAGCATGGAAACAAGCAAAGACATGCTTGTAGATCTTTTTTTCAACTTTGTTTATTATCCAATGAACAAGAACCACAGATGCTCCTGGGATGGAGTTTTGATGCACAGCAGAGAGGGAAGGAATTTCCAAGCTCGCTGTTATTTTTCCCCAAACTTCTTTCATTCAAGAGAAGCCTCAGGGCAGCAGGTGGTGTGGTGATTACAGGGCTGCTCTGTGTAAAAGAGACGGCAGCTCCATGTTCTGTATGTTCTATTGTTGGGGAAAGGAAGTAGCTTCGATGTTTTGAAAAGATTTCCAGATTTGTAATTGTGCTTGTAATGCACACTTTGGAAACTGCACTGTGATTGACTTTGGTAATCAGCAGACTTGTATTGCGCAGTACCATGAGGTTCTCTCATACACTCGTTTGTAGACAAGTAAGTGTTCTGCATGTTTGGTGCATTTCACTGCAGGACATCTAGGATAGACCTATTTTGAGTAATGAGGTATAATAAACCACTATGCAGGTGTTAGTGATTTAGAAGTTAATTTTCGACGGGCAACACATTCAGACTCCCTGTTTTCTGTCACTCCCATCCAGTTAAAGGAAGAGGCTTTCTTTTTTTAACTCATACTTATTTCCCCATTTTTATTTTGCAATCATGGGCTCACTGACTTAGTTAGGGGGACTTATTAAGACACATACTGTATATCATCTATCTAAGCAAATGCTGTAGATCTATAAAAAACAAAGTTACACAATATTTTGGGGTGTTTTGATAGTGTATTGCTCTTGTTGAAACTTCGTTTGGAATCACAAATATAGTATAAAGACCTAGTTATATCTTTTCAAGCATTCAGACTGACCTATTTTACTTGTCTCTGCAGGTCCCATAAGACTCCATCAGTGCATTATTACAACTCACAATGCTAGGTAAAAATTCAGAAATGGAGTGGAAGGATATGTTGAATATATTTTCGCGGGACTGTAGGTCTTTGCTAATGTCTTTTCAAGTGTGCAGGCTGCCTACATTAATGTTTTCTCTGCATTTCTCCAGATGGTATCCAGGGAAAGGGTCATGCACATTCAGAAATGTTTGTGTCCAGTAACAAAGAGCAACTTTTACAGCACAATGTACAAGAGAAAATGCCCAGATAAAACTGTACAAAACAACGCTATTGCACAAGCCTATAATAAGAAAATGAAAAGTGAAATAAAGAAAAGATTAAGAAAAGATAAAGAAAGTTAAATCATGTCCCTTCTGTTGTGTTACCATATGAAATTAATCCTATATGTTTCCAATTTAAAAATAATGAGTCTTTAATATTTTCATAAAAAGTGGGGTCTTTGCTCTATGTGTGGAGTTGTCTTGATCTTTGTGTGGGTGTCATCCCAGTCCAATCTGCAGTTTTTTTTACTTCTAATCACCAGTACTATGTGTGTTTGTCCCTTGAAATGGGCTGACATAGGCTTCAGACTCACTACAAGCCTACATTAGTCAAGTAAGTAAGGAAAATGAAGGAATTATAAAATTAATTTTATAATTGTGATTATGTATGTAAAGAAGTTATACTTTACATCACATCCCCTAAAATGGTTTTTAATTTAATTTATAACTGGGTAGATTAGGGATAAATTCCTTGGCCCATTAATTTCCTGATAACATCAAATTGAACATGCCAGTAAAAAAATATCCCTGAAGTCTTGAGCACACTTTACCTGAATAGGTTTCCATCTGTGTGTATTTGTGCTTCATGGCAATCAGCTGTCTGTGGGCCTGCATGACTTGGTTTAACTTCAGAAGTTCAGAGGTTTCCTCTGTTTGACTAAAATCCAGTGTACTTAGTGCATCATGGGAAACATCATTTGGAAATACTCTTGTAAAGAATCATCATTGAAAATACTGAACTTGACATCTAAATTGGACCACCAAAAATACTTGGACAATGTTCCATTTTGAGAATGGTAAATTTTTTTACACTGAATGTTCAAATCTTCAAAAAGTGGATGTTACAGTACCTCAAGGACGTCCGATTTTCTTTGGACTAGGTCTATCCAAAAGTCACATTTGTTATTAGATATTCTCCATAGTCCTTTCTTTCTGTTGTGAGGCTGCTGGAGTTTGTCCTGCTATACAATCCAGATGTGCTTCAGTTCAGAAACAGATGGCCTGAAATTGTATCATAGAATTCAACCATACAGGTCAGAACAAGGTTTCCTTGGTGATGACAAATCATTCAAGTTGTAATCAAATATCTCTAAACCATGACACCGTCAATAAGGATTCAATTTCTGCTCCTCTCCGCATAAAACCTTGTCTCATAATCATACAAGTGGGTTTACGTATGACACAAACATACTTATTTGTCACCAGTTTTCTGCTATTTTCAGCCAGGTGCATGACATACCTTTAAATGATGACGTGGCTCTTTAAAAGCCACAGTTTTATTAATAACGATGAGTCAGAATGGAGAGGTGGCTCTGAGGCTAGGGATCTGTGCCAGCAGCTGGAGTGAGTCTACTCTGTGGGGCCCTTGAGCAATCGATCATGTAGCAGAGTGTGGAGAGAGATAATTCCAGGATATAGTTTTAAGAATAGGAAATGAAATGTGTTCTTTTTCTGTGTCTTTTTGGTTTTTGCTGGGTTGTTTTTTTCATATTCATCACCCATACCATGCTCCAGGAGTGCATCATTACAACCCTGCGAATGCATTCAGGCATTGGGTCTCTAATAGCAGGTTACTAGTCAGGGTGTCCTCAGCTCATCTAATGGCCTTAGGTTGAAGGAAAGGTGCCCAGTAGATGACTCACACCCAGCTTCAGAGCAATGGGGTGCGAGGAGCCGTACTCCTCTGAAAAGGGCATTTTTACTATTGCAAATCATGAAAACCTGAAGTAAGACAACAGCTGCCATTATTTTGGCGGCAGTTTCATGAGCGGCAGCTCCAGCAAACTGAAAGCCCAATTCACTGAATAACTGCACTTGTGTTTCTTTTCAGAAATATTTAGCCATTGCTGAAAAAAAGTCAAATTGCTCATAAAACCAAGGAAAATGTATTTCACAAAGCAATTTTAAGAAGTGCCAGATGTCAGCAGATCTGTGTGATATTTTATAGTTCACATGGTAAAAACCTAAATGGACTTTACAGTAGTGAGCTTAAAACACAGCCCTGCAGCCTGGTGGCAGGGGAACCTCAAGCAAAGTCACCTTTTTTGCTCATAAACCACCTGCAGATTTAGTCTTTTTTTGGCCTGGCCTGATGATGTACCTATAATAAATGGCCTTTTAATCACTGTTCCCATGTATCATTGCTTGTCTTTAACTTGATGTACTGTAAATTCATCATTCTTGTCTAATGGCACCATCTTAGTTAACCTGATTACGCTTACTTCTGTCAAAGTTAATGTACTAATTATACAAATGTTATAAATTATACTTAAATTGATTGGTAAATTATGCCTTTAACTGCTGTAGAATGTAAATTATTGCAATCATTAACAATGTGTGGTTCAATGATATTCTGCTCATTTATTTTACCTCTTCACATTCATGTCCTTTTCTTATTTGATGCAGTTTATATACATCAGTAATTTTACTGATCAGACAGTAACTGTACCTTAATAACTCTCTTTATAAGTCCAGTTGAGTGGGACCATGCTGTGCCTTAGGACTGCCTGCCATCCCCTCCACAGTGTACCCTGCCCTCTGTCCCTGCAGGATTTCTGCAACCCTGGTGGGGCAGCATGGGAGATATATGCATGGACAGACTATTAGCAATGAGCTAAATAAGCTAAATAACCTTACAATATAATTATAATATCATGCGTCACATTAGTGCAGGAATAGGGATTCCCCTTTTCTGTGCAGTAAAATACATTTGGATGTAGATGGCTTTCTCATTTTGTCATTCCACATGTCTGTGGTAGGAGAGCACATTGTGCTGCACCAGAGCTCAAAGTTCCCCCATAAACATATCACCAAACAAAATACATTTTCTGTTTTTAATGTTTTAATGGGATAACTAAAGCACCATTATAACAAGTAATTTTCAGCCCATAAATCATACATATATCCTCTGGAATGTTACATACACTTACAATTTTAAAGCCAATAGGAAATTGTTATAATGAAGAATAGTAATTCTTGTAATAAATACTCGTGTACATTCTCTCCTTTTGGGGAAGTATCAATTAAATGCTCCCGCCATGGACTCAAAATGCAATTCAGACCACAATGCAGGAGATGTGGAAATTCAAGAAGACAATTCCTAGACTTGACAGAAGTTCTGTGTTATGTCCTGCCCATCATGTTCACCTGGCCCTCCTGTATCCTCCCTAACTTGGCCCTGATGAACCACGCCTGTTGCTTGCTACCCCCGTTAGTATTTGTATTTAAGTACCTGTCTGTTGTGTCTTGTTGCCAGTGCCATTCTCGATCCTCGTCCTCACATTTTGAGCCCTCGCAATCTTGTTTATTTTCCTGTGCTATAAAAGCCCCTTTTGTTCTCCAAGCTTCTGTCCCTGAGTCCTTCATCCTGCAAATTGTGAAAGAATGACCAGACTCCACAAACTGTCTATCCCTGAGAGCCTCTGGCACTCTGTATCCCTGTTTGCATGCTTTCCCCTGCGACCGGCCTCCTCTCATTGTCCAAGCCTGGCATCCCAGTCAGCCTAGAGTGACACTGCTAGAGGAGCCCGAGGATGATGACGACTTCCGTGAGTCTCCTAGCGTGTTCGTCATCCTGCCCATGTGGAAGCCATACAGGGCTCACTGTGATGAAGAGGATGACATACCTGAGCTGATTCCTGCAGAGTCCTGTGTCTTGGACCGGTTCTCCGTTTCCACATGACATTAAGTAGTTTAGCTCAACTCATTTCCACGACATGAATCCATTTGGCTCATGACAGCTCAGCCTGCTGGTTCCCTTGCAGCTCCCACCTCTAACCGAAGAAGGAGAAAACAGAAGAAGCCAGCTGTACCCACTTCACCTGTCTCACCTGACCCCATGCAGCCAGAGCCCATCTTGACAGACCCAGTGCAGTCAGAGACCTGTACAGAGGAAGCTGCCACCGTGCCTCCAGAGCCCTGCCCAGGGAAAGCTGTCACCTGAAGCTGCTCAGCCCGCAACCTTCTACTGCATGAAGCTGCTGAGCCTGCCACATCTCCCCAGCTAGCCGCAGCCTCGCCCACCTCCTCCAGTCGCAGGAGGAAGAAGAGGAAAAAGCTGGCTGTGCCCGATAGCTGCAGCTGGTGCCTTCGGAGTCCGGCCCAGGGAGAGCCATTGCTCATCCCACATCTCCAGAGCCTGGGGCAGGAGGGGCCGCTGCTCATACTAAGCCTCTAGAGTCTGGCCCACAAGGGCCTGCTCTGCCCAATCCTCTAGAGTCCATCCCACAGGAGCTCATTCATCCAATTCTTGTCTCTGCTATGCCCCCAGAGCCTGTCCTTGCCTCTGTCGCACCCTCACAGCCCGTCCCTATTTCTGCTGCAACTCCATTCAGGCACCTGGCCCATTGAAGGCCACTCCACCCCTGCTCTAGGCACCTGAACCAAAAAGAGTTGTTCCACATGCGCTCCAGTTTCCCAGTCCAAAGAGGGCCACTTTGCCTGCACTCCATATCCTGGTTCAAAGAAGACTGCTCCAGCCAAGTCCCAAGAGGGTCCATATTTCTTGTGCCCAGTCTTACAACAGCCGTGCCATCCTGCAGAGAACTCCAGTAGTCCTGCCAGGTGTCCTGGCTTTACCCTGCTCAACTCCAGGTGTCAGGGCTTTGCCCTGCTTGCCATCTCTCGCCATTCTGTCATCCAATTGGTGCCCACCTCATTGTCTACTAGTATCCAGTCGGCACCCTCCCTGACATCTCCTGTCATCATCATGGCAGCCTCCTTGTCCCCTACAGGTCATCACCAGACTGATGCCCGACTCCCTGCCAGGTCAATGTCAGACTTCCTGGTCGTTGCCAGGTTGATGCCTAACTCCTTGGTCATCGTCAGACCCAGTTGGGTTGACCCGAAAGATGGAGGACCTTGAATGGGACCCTCTCGGCCTTGCCCTAAGGCCCCCACTATATCCCCTTCCTCATCCCGAAGGTCACACCGACCCAATCCTAAGTCACAGTAC
This sequence comes from Stomatorhinus ivindoensis, assembly GCA_019775895.2. Classification (NCBI taxonomy): domain Eukaryota; kingdom Metazoa; phylum Chordata; class Actinopteri; order Osteoglossiformes; family Mormyridae; genus Stomatorhinus; species Stomatorhinus ivindoensis. Next base: position 36,202,570 of record JABFEB020000001.1, on the reverse strand, counting down.
AGTCAGCCGTGTCAGCTAGGGTCCTGAAGGAGGGTTGATGGAGATGGAGATGGGGCACAATATTCATCTAAGTACCCCCAACTCTCATTTGCCTGACATTGTCCCCCTGGACAACTCCCCAGGGGAGAATTCCTTCAGCACCCTCATGTTCCATCCCCTGAGTTCCCTCAACGCCCTCCTGCTCTGGATGCACTGGTCCCTCAGTGCCCTCCTGCTATGGCCCTGCTGGCTCCTCGGTGCCCTCCTGCTCTGGCCCCACTGGTCTCTCCCCTCGGCGCCCTCCTGCCCTGACCCCACTGGTCCCTCCCCTAGGCGCCCTCCTGCTATGGCCCTGCTGGCTCCTTGGTGCCCTCCTGCCCTGGCCCCACTGGTCCCTCCCCTCGGCGCCCTCCTGCCCTAACCCCACTGGTCCCTCCCCTCGGCGCCCTCCTGCTATGGCCCTGCTGGCTCCTTGGTGCCCTCCTGCCCTGGTCCCACTGGTCCTTCCCCTCGGCGCCCTCCTGCCCTGACCCCACTGGTCCCTCCCCTCGGCGCCCTCCTGCTATGGCCCTGCTGGCTCCTTGGTGCCCTCCTGCTCTGGCCCCACTGGTCCCTCCCCTCGGCGCCCTCCTGCCCTAACCCCACTGGTCCATCCTCTCGGCGCCCTCCTCCTATGGCCCTGCTGGTTCCTTGGTGCCCTCCTGCCCTGGCCCCACTGGTCCCTCCCCTTGGTGCCCTCCTGCTCTGGCCCGACTGGTCCCTCCCCTCGGCACCCTCCTGCTCTGGCCCCACTGGCCCTTTGACACCCTCCTGCTCTTGCCTCACAGGTTCCTCGGTGCCCTCTGGCCTCACTGGTCCTCCAAGGCCCTTAGGCCCTGTGATCTGGATGGGCCCCACCTTACAGGTGATATGGGATGCCGCCCAGTTCCCCAGAGTCCGTAACACTTCCCTGACATTCCCTGGTCCCTCTGGCCATCCCTTGCTTCCTATCCCAGGCCCCTATCCTGCTTTGGTTTTGTCCTCTCCTGTGTTTCCATCCCTGTTACCATGGCTCCTCTAGCTGTCCACCTTGTCCTGGTCTGTCTTGTTGGGTGCCCTCTCTGTTGTCCCTGATTTTGCCTTGGTCTGTTCCTTACCCTGTCTATCCCTGGTTCTGAGTGACCACCCTTGCATTTGGTCCACCTGACCCACCTGTTGCTTTTTCCGTTCATTAGTCTTTGTATTTATGTACCAGTTTGTCTCATCAGCTCCAGTCTGGTCAGTGAAGTTAGTCTTCTTGGTGCTTGTGCCCTTTCTGATTCTCATTCTCCTGTTTTGAGCGCTCACGGTCCTGTTTATTTTCCTGTTCTGTGCAATGTAACCCCCCTTTGTTCTCCTAAATGCCTGACCCTGAGTCCCAGAAATTGTGGCATTATGTAATTACACTATGTTAGGACACTTTGGAAGAATAGTGCAGTGGTCAGTCATCTGATAACTGTATGCTGTCATAAATAACATCTTCTGAGCAATTGTGCTGTTGATCCACACACTGTTTGGAGAAATTGTCTGTGTTTGTAGTTAAGGTGTCACAACTGATGCTTAGCTTTTTTCCACCATATACCTTTGTCGCCAAATCAAATACTGAAACATAATTAACTGAATCATAGGCACAAATTTCTTTAGATAATTCACCTTTAATTAATTGTTTGTGGTTGAGCACCATCTTCACCTGTCATTCCTGCCTAATGAAGCGGGAAGCAGCTGTGCCCCGAAGCTGTACATAAAGTCCTCGACTCAAATATTTAATTTGCTGTCAAATTGATTATTTCACCTTTGCTGTGTCAGTAATAGATTTCATCTGAGTCTTTTTACTATAGTCTTATAGCCTAGCTTTTGAGAGGGGAACTTGAGAGTCACAGTGATATATAGGATTGATCGTCTGTTGTTACTGCCAGCAGACAGGTGGGCTGATGTAGATCACTGAACATCATGCTGAATTCCTACATGGGCTTCTGCCACTTCTGCTCAGGGACCCTGCCAGGTCCTCTCCCCTGAGAGAGCCACAGACCAGGCAGGAGACTCACTGTTTTACTTATGAAACAAAGTCAGACCTGCAGCCCCAAGTATTTGCTAATTAAATGCTCTAAATTTTGTTTATTAATCTTGCAATACAGACCAAATTTTTACTATAAGGAGGTTTTGAAAGTCAGACAGCCAGTGTTGTGCAAGTTCACACTTAAAAAGAGCTAGCTCAGTTCACAGCAAGTTCAGTTCACCTAGATTAAAATGAATTAGTTCATGTTCACTGCGTTGCTCCTGTAGCCTCCAAGATCGGCTCTGGACCCCGTATGACTCTGAATAGGATAAGTGTTTCAGAAAATGGATGGATGGATAGTTTGTGTTCATTGTTCACAATCTTGAATTTTAAAGTTCACAGTTTCGAAATTTAACTAGTTCACGTTCATGTCTGGCAATTTTTTTTTTAAATAAGCTCCTCTGAAGTCAAAGTGAAATTCTTGTATCACTAGCATGACCTACCATTAGAAAGTTGGGTGGGACTTTATTAAACAGTATAAACAAATCAATAGCGTCAGGACCAGCGCATTAGAGCACATCAACACGACGACAAATGCACAAGAACATCAAGATAATGACATAATTGCTTTCCAAGGTACAATTCTGAGACATGCACCATGTTTCATGTCGCAATATTAAAGTTAATTTTTTTGCCAATAATTGCTGCTTCTGCTGAGAGTGAATAGCGCTCACATTCATTAGCTCCCAACTGATTTGTTCAGTTTACCGTTCACCAAAAATATGAGCTCATTCATTTAACAGTACACATTTAGCATGTTCACACACAACATTGGACTTAGGAATGTATAACATTGTATTATTCTCATGTGGAAATTAGATGTCACTTTTTATGTGTTTTTAGTATCCGTACCAAAGGTCAAAACCGCTCCAGGTTCCGTTCTGTCCAAACCAGATGTCTTACTGGCCAAAACAGTTTACATAACATTGGTGTACTACTATTATATGATTTATACCATTATTTGTCTGTATTACATTATTTTCCATTTTTTTAAAAAGAAAATGCAACTGTCATGCCCTGCTCGTCCGATCCTCCTGTGTGCCATGCCCCCGGTAACCTCATGTGGAATCCCTGTGTTTACCAGCTGTTTTGTGTTATATCCGATTAGTCCTGTATATTTCTGTACACATTTGAGTATGTTTCCCTAGGTCTGTCGTTGAAGTCATTGAAGTCTGATTGTTCTTTGCTTATTCCATGTCTCTGTTCCGTTTCCCCATTAAATCCCATATTTCCTGATCCTTCGTGTTCCTCTCCTGCTTGAAAATGGTGAATATATTGTAATATAATGTAAATTCTTTCACAAAAAAAATGCATTTGTGGGATATAAATTGGTTGTATTTTTCATACTCCAATACTGCACGTGCAATCCTGTATTGTACATGCTCTTAGCTGGGGCCACTAAAATATGAGACGGTTGTGCATTTTGGTTTTTAAAAAAATGAGAAAAGGGGGAAAAGGTGCCTTTTTAGTAACATTATAAATCCATAAAAGACATTTAGCACTTCAACACTTCTGCTGTACTGCTCTAATGTGTCACTGAATACTTTTAGCGCCTCTTTTATTTTAATTCTCACAGCTCCAGGAGATTAAGGATGTCATTTCTCAGAGCATTTTTTACATTTTCCCGATAGTACCTGAAAATAATTCTTATGATTCTGAAACCTGAAAAGAATATGAATAACTTGAATGAAAGTTGGGTAGATAAAATACTAACAGTATTACCTTGGCCTGAAAATGTAATATAAAAAAATCTAAGTGTGCGTTATTAAAATTTTTGTTATAAATGCTACCCACCCTTGAATTTCATGTTTGAAGGCCACAATGAATCTTCTGACCAGCAGCCTGGACTTCTCTTCCTGGCAGTAGATAGATCTCAGGCTTTATTGGGAGCCAGTCAGGATCCTGGAGACGTTCATTTTAAAGCCAGTGTGTGATTCGACATGCAGACATTGCCTCATGACTCAAGGATGCATTCATGTTTCCCTCCCTCTGCTCTGTTTTTCTCCCATCGCTTCCCCAGGAGGTTTCTAACACATCCTCACAAATTTGTACGGCCACCAGTCTCCAGGAAATGGAGGCATCCGGCGAAGGTACAAATGTGGTGTTGACCCACACACTTCTCTATGGAAGAATTCAGGTGCGGTCCTGCCATCGTGTTTAGAGTTTTCAGTTTGAAGCAGCAAAATCTATTGGAATCTAAAGGTGGAATTCTACAAACAAAGAGGTTTTAGGGCCTATTATATTCTTTATTTTGTATGTAATGAATTTATGCAAATGTATGCTCTATAATGTTTAACTGGCTAAGCATTGGCTATGTAAGTAGGTCTTAATGAATATGTGTCAAGATGAGCAATCCAGATAAACCAACACAGACACTTTCCCCCCAGAGGTGTCCTTCAGCAGGTCTGGATATTTTGGAGATCTGAACAATTGATCAGGCAGCTATCTCATCATATAAGTGACATGATACTATGTTGTGGGCTGAGTTCATCTGGTATTTTATATCCACAGAAAACAGTGATATCTTCCCCACTGCTGACTTTGGATGTACCTGAAGACCTTCTGAGATCCCAGTACCTTTGGTGAGAAGAACGCTAAAGAGTGACATGTGAGATGGAGAGGGTGGGAATCAATTTGGTTAGAAGGTCAGGCCCCTGCATCAGCTGTGTGGGAGTGTTTAGGTGGTTTACATTAATGGAAACAATGCATGGAGCCTATTGGCAGTGATCCTACAATCGTCTTTCCATATTCTTAGTTCTGTTAGTATTTCGGTGGATATGTTTAATTTTCATCAATCATAACCTCACTGGCAACATTTTACTGTTCCATCCATCCTCTTTTTGTCAGCCACATGTCACGTGTTGATGAAATATGGGCCTTTATTCCTTCATGCAGGCAGATGTCCACCATAGGGGTGCCATTGCAGGAGATGTGAATGCACTGTTAGCATCTGCAGTGTTCCCAGGTTTAACAATCAAATCTCAGGCTCTGCTCGCTCCTCTTTATCCTCATTTCTAATGATATAACACAGAATTAATCCTGACCTTAAAAGTGACATATTCTGTGATAAATTTATAATAGAGCTCATTCCACATGATTTAGTGCTAAAGAGGATTTGGTCTAAGATATGGTGCTATTAGGTAACAGTTATGCAGTTTTAAAGTATGTGACGTTGGCAGCCTTGTACCTATGGGAGGACAAAAGCGAAACACACTGGGTTTAACTGGCATCTGCTTTAATCATCATCAGCAGAGTCCCAGGGCACAGAGGAAGCCCATCGGCTGAATGGCGGCCAGAAGAGGAGAGATGGTGACAAACTAAATGAGCTCAGAAACTGTCCCCAAGAATGAATATCACCACTAGGGACAGGCTGTACTTCAAATGCCTACTATGATGCACATCTTAATGCTGTAAACACGAATGAATCCAGTGAGCCTGCAGTGTGCGTCATGAGGGATTACAGTGAAATGTATGGCACTGTCTAGAATCAGTGGATTCTTCGATCAGTTTACAAATAGAATTTCCACACATTATGTTAACAATCTTTGTGGCTGGTTTTAATCTCAGTCTGAAAGATTTTTAAGATTAAAAAGCTTTCTTCTAAAGCACCGGTTTTAGTTACTCTTGAAATGAAAAGAAGAGTAGCTCTCTGTGAGCCAAGCAGTCGATGCTAGTGACAGTGATGTCATTGTTATTACAGCTGAGCGTGTAATCGAATCTCTTGATATTGGCACTGGAAAGACATTGGCTCCTTCTAGACTGATTATAAAGAATGATTGTACTACTTTTTTGTTTATTTGTGTGAATACTTTTTCCAGAAACGTAGTCAGCTTCTTCAGCTTCTGTAATGAAAAAAATAAACATTCAAAGTAATAGTAATAGTAATAGTAATAGATATATTTCAAAATTGCTTTGAAATATATCTTTTTCTAGACACACAGTAAGTGAATTTAAAATGTCATTCAGCTTGAATGTATTGCTGGTATTTAGTTGGCTTTTAAGGTGCTTCCTGTTGTGGTTTTGTGGTTGGATTGATGGTTTGTTGCTGCTGTTCCTGAAGCCAGCTGCTCAGACATCAAATTCAGTAACGTACACTGCTATAGTTAATCAACTGCCAAAGTAAGAGATCTCACATCGATTGGTCTTGTCTGCCTAGGGCTCTGCTATAAAGCCACAGTGCTTCTCCTGCTGTTGAGCTGACATGGCACCCGCTAATATGTTCATCCTCTGAAGGAGCTCATAATAAACAGATGTGATTTTTCCTGCGTCTCCTGATCTCATGAATGAAAACAGGCCAACCAAACCCCAAAGGAGCATAATGAATGCTGATGTCACATTTAACATCACTTCTGCCACTGTCACCCTTGTCTTACTTTCACAGTCTACGCACGCTGATTTTTATTTTATTTTATATATGCAAATAATACTCAAGACCAATGGGAAAAATGTTCCCTTTAGTGCAATGTTTCTCAAACCAGTCCTTGGGGACCCCCTGACAGTCCATGTTTCTGCAAGTACTGTGAGCTAGGTGGGAGCAAAAATGTGGACTGTCTGGGGACGAAACACTGGCTTTGTGACTGTTCCATCACTGCAAAGTATGGACAGTGTTCAGTCAAGCTAAAGATAATTAGTCAGTTAATTATTAACAATGCATTAGCTAGTATCCAAACATCCTCCATTGTACCTACTTCCTGCTCCAAGCCTGCTTTACATTCTCTCTCAGTCTCTCCTCTGCATCCATCTCCAGCTTCTCTCCCACCACCAACCTTTGAAGCCTCTGCAGTAAATGCACCTTTTCTGGCATTTCCATCCACTCCACTGAATTCTACACAAATTTCTGCCTCCTGCAGCAGCATGAAACCTTAGTTGCATTGAATGTGAGTGTGACAGCAAGGTCACTGCCTCTTAGGTGCTAAAGACCACTCTGCACCATGCAGATTCCACAAGCAGATCTGTGGATGTTAAGAACAGGAGCCCCACTACGCTACAAGTCCAAGCTGCTTATAGAACATCCTCCTGACTCAGTGTTGCGGGAGGTCAATGTGCAGGTGCTCCACCAAAAACAGGCCCTCGGTCCAGGCAGCAGGTCAGCAGCAGCATCAGCAGGTCAGGTGACAGCTTATCGTATGTGGATTTGTAATGTATTTATAATGTGGTTCTACATTTTTGAAAATGGTTTTAAAGGCATCTTTGGGATCGGACTAAAAACTCAAATGATCTCTCAGCAGCAGACATGGAGTACGCATTCCCAAAATGTTGCAGACATGGCAGAACTGGGTGCTTCATATGACAATTGAAACTTGTTAGGATGTAGATTGTCATCATACTCAGCACCATACGGTTTCCTTTTTAAGATATAAAGAAACTAGAAAGAAAAGCCACTGAATGTAAAAATAGGTCAGTTTTTATTAGGCACTGGAGTTTTGAGGTTAGTGTGGCAACAAAAATGACCTTACTGTGTACGGTATGAATAGCTGAAGATCAGTAAATATTCTGGTCCAGGTCTCTCATAATAGGCTACTACCAACGGCTTAACCAAACCAGATATATATTTATATATATATATACAGTGGTACCTCGAGATACGAGTGCCTTAACATACGAGTTATTTGAGATACGAGCTGTCGAGCGAGCGAAGTTTTGTTTTGAAA
>JABFEB020000001.1:36163671-36181928 GCA_019775895.2 Stomatorhinus ivindoensis | reverse complement strand
GTGGGTTTCTTGGGGACCGGAATAATGGTGGAGCGCTTGAAGCAGGTGGGAACTTCACACAGCTCCAGGGATCTATTTGTCATGTCACAAAGCACATATCTCAGACTGGTTTCTTGAACATGGCAATATGTTCACTACTCAAATGACATCCACAGTCACCAGTCATCTCAGTTCAATAGAGCACCTATGGGATGTGACATCATGAAACTGCAGCCAAAAAATTATTGCAATTATGTCAACATGGGCCGAAGTCTCTGAGGAATATTTCAAGCACCTTGTTAAATCTATGACACAAAGTATTAAAGCAGATCTGGAGACACGAGGGGGTCCAACCTGGTACTAGCAAGGTGTACCTAATAAAGTGGACAGTGAATGTATACGCTGACTTTGTAAAGCAGGTGGAGATCCTTACATTTCCCTAATATCTGCCTATAAACAGTGCCATAGCTGCTGGGTTTTATGACAGAATGAGGTTTTCATCCAGGTATCATGTAAAACAGAACTGCCTGCCTTCGAAGCAAACGGTAGCTGCACATTTCACAGAAAACTGACAGTCTGTCAACTGTTTAATTTTAGTATTGCTGAAATATAAAGTTTACTAACACTGTTATATATTTTAGGAGCTTTGTGCCAACTTTAATAATAAAACATTGTGGAAATTGCACAATGTCACTCTCCCTGGGCCAGGAGCTCCGTCCACACAGCAACACAGTTGGTTTCCTGCATATTATCAAGCCAGGGCATTCCTTGTGGTCTCAGATGGACTCCCTCCATCAAGTTACAATAGCCCTGTGACAGACTCCCAACATGACCACTGTACCAAAGTTAGAGTATTCAAAAACAGGCATGTCCTTTCTAGTGTGCATATAGGAAGTCCAGCTCCCAAAAATGCTCCAGAATGACACAACCTTTGTTTATCTTATGAATTCTGGAAACTTGGCATGGACTGTTGCTGCAGCATTCCTTTGAATACTGTCATGAAGAGATTATATCTCCTCAAGTGTCAGGTCTGCCCAGGAAGCCTGCAGATTCAGTTACCATTCGCTAATCACATGTACGTTTAGTGAGGAAGAGAAATGTCTAAAGCATCAAATCATTCTCCTTGTTTTTCTGACTGGTTTTATGGAACTTTATTTTATATGACGTGCGTCATGGCTGTTAGTAAAATGTTTTTGCAAGACAACTAATCGAAGTGAATCTAAGTCACATTTTTGTTCTTCAAGCAGAGTGACAAATGGAATACTGAATAACATTTGTGTCCGTGAACACTACATGGCATAGAATAACCGTTTTTTTTTGTTAAATCACTGATACAGAACCACAATCAGTTTCTAGAGGCATGTGTGCCTAATGAGTTTCAATTACACAAAAATGTTCTGATGGAATGAATAATGAAGGGTTCACAGAGATAACCAATAAGATTGTACAGGACGTGAGTCAAAGGAACTAGCGGAGGGGGGAACAAGACATTTGATTGGTTGGTCCCGCCTCCTCCAGTTGCTTGGACCCACCTCCTCAACAATCTGATAGTTCATCTCTCTGAACCAAACATTTTTCATTCTGTTCGCAGAACATTTCTGTATAAGTAAAACTCCCATGAGCGCCTAATGATGGATATTACTATAAAAAATCCAAAGGATCAATATTGGTGAGGTGCATGATAACATTTCAAGACCCAGTAAAATCTTGGGGTTACCACGTCTCTCTCTGAGGACCTGCAAATTCAGCTGGAGTGAGCCCTTCTGGTGCTCAGAAATGCTTCACCATCATGACACAAAGAACTGAAATGAAATCACTCGCGGATTATTGTTTTAATCATGTTACCCTTACGATCGAAGTATCATACCCCTCTAACTATTGGTGAGGTCCATGATAACATCTGGTGAATTGTTTTTAAATCGCTGCTTTGTTCGCAGGTTTCATATATTTTACAATTTTTCAAGAACATCACAAATTATTTGTTGCTAATCCTTGTAAAAATGCTAACTCAGTCCATGTCACTCATCAGTTTTTCAGCCTCATATCCAGTACAGGTTTCTGGAGATCAGGGGAGTATAAGGCATCAGAACTATACCCACCATAAAAATACAAAATCACAAAGTCTGACTTTAAAAACATGACAATTCTCACTCAAGCCTTGTTGAAGTCAGTATATAAGATCACAAGATATCGGTATATTAACACTATTATTGCAGCTTCATATGTTATGAAGCAGTACAGACTACTCTTCTTGGACAATGATAATTATTTGGCTTCTACAGTGCTTGTAAAGCTTTGTGATAACCAGCTGAGGTGTGACTGCAGACAGTCTGATGCAGAAATGTAAACAGTAGGTAGGTAGAAACATGATGGCAACAAAAAGAAACTATTTATTTATCATACACACAGAACCTCGTTATTAGCCTGGCAATGTGCACACATAAAGTGACCACGTCTGCTCTCGGACCGCATTAGAAGCGAACGTATACAACATGATAGTGGATGTGTACAAGTAAAGTGTAAGAATGCTCAAAAAGAAAGTGGATGATAAGAATGGAATCTATTGCAAGCAGATTATTTTGAAAGTATTACAAAAGAACATAATAAAAGTATTTATTCCGCCGTGGGTAGCTAGCAAAAGATATTACATATACTTCAATATTGGACTTTTCCTAGGTCAGTGTAAAAAGCTCAAAAACAAAGTAATTTCAGCAAAATCAGACAGAGGTTAACAAGGTACTTGCCTAGTTAAAGGTACATAAATGATACACTATAACATATTTAATATAATATATTAATTTGTGTGTTTAAAGAAATACCAGAAAATATAACCAATTGCTCCCCTATGATTTACTAAGCAGTTGATAGTATCAATAACAGTTGATAGTAGCATTTAAAGACTGTTGATTTTTTTATTGTCAATAATTAAATTTATAAGAAGTGGAAATTTGTGCTCAGTAGCAGGTGGAAATGCCATAACCTTCCTTGCTCTATTTGCTCCTCCTCCTGGAACAAGTTGCTCTTAGTGATAATTTTCGTTTTCTGCCTCTCGCTTCTTAGAAGAAAAAAAGAAAGAAAAAATCGTGTCCCCAAGTGCTCCAGGCGCCCAACTCCTTTCCCCCACACAACTTTTTTACCTCACTTTTAGGACCGCTTTTGAACGGCAAACCTCGAAGGAAAAATCTAAAGTTTATTTAAATTTTAAGAAAATTTAAATGACGTCTATTTTTCAATTTTTACGGAAGACACGTTGCAGTTAATTGCATTATATTGTCATTGTGAAACTTTTCCAAGAATGATTTTATTATTTTCAGGATCCAAATAAGGACAACGGATATACAATAACTACCTCTGATAAAGCGACGATTATTTTTTTATACCTATGAATTTTTCAAGAAGTTGACTAGAATATTTAATGACAATTTGATATTATCGTACCGCCTATTCAAGTTTTATATCAAAATGCGCATTTAGGAATGTGAGAAAACATGGTCAGTTTTCTTATTCTGGGGCGTCGCATACAAAAGGATCATAAGGTAATGTGTCTTTTGATGTTGTCTCAAATCTAGATTATAATATAAAAAATTCTAAATAGTATTTAATATGTTAGTGGGGAAGAGGCAGCCTACTAATCTGTTCAATGTCTCTAATCGTATTTTCAGGTGTAGCATACGGTACCTCAGTCACTTCTGTGAAGCATACCATAGCCTTTTCCCTATCTTTAAAACTGTAACTTCACTTGCGGGGACCTAACACATAATTATGTGCATAATTATATTTGCCTGTGTGATTTTGTTTTCATTGCGAATGAATGGGCGTCATTTGTGTGTGACCGTTTTAATTTCAGCAAAAGATCAAGACACTTGTGTGAAACTCCGGCAGGTTGTCTGAAATGATCGGTTTATCTGGACGGTCAGTCCATTCGATTAACCTTTGTTTTACTGTTCTTGTTTATGCTATTACTATTATCATTGTTATTGTTTTTTCTTTGTTTATGACTAAGTTCCTAAGTCAGGTTTAACAGTAGAGGGTGATCATTCAATTTCCTGATTGTAAGTTTTTTTTCCCCAGAGGAAATATCCAGAATAAGTGATAAAGAGGGTCATATAGCTTTAAGATCTTTGCATATGATGTGTAAGACATTAAGTGTACTCCGTATGTCAGCAAATAACTGCCAGTTATTGCTGTTTCATTGAAATTTTTTTGAATACTCATCCATGATTGAAGTAGAGCTTATAATAAGTGGATGAAAGAATGAGTTGGTTTTGTTTTGGGAAGTAATTAATTTGAATTTGTTTGTGTGATATTGATTTTACAGATAGAAAGAGTCACTTTGTCTGTCAAGCAGCTTTGAAAAGACCTGCATACTCATCCACAGAACATGGGCCATCCAGCCACCGCAGTCTTGGCACTGACGGTCATGCTGACAATGCCACATGCAGGCCTCCTGTGTCCACTCCCATGTGCCTGCTACCAGCCCACAGAGGTGCACTGCACCTTCCGCTCCCTGCTGACCGTGCCCAGCGCACTTCCCAGCCACGTGGAACGCATAAACCTGGGGTAAGCCCCACCCCATGGGGCCTGCATGCGTAGACCGCTGACTATGCACTGACTTAATAAATGTGCTCCCATTAAGCCATTGTGTAGATGCAGATGCCAAAATAGGGAGATTTTTTATAGTCCATAAAACGAATGGTTTCATTTACGTTTTAAGATCGTACCCTGTTAAATCTTCTGCAGTGAATTCATTTAATGTACTTCATAAATCTCTATGTACGCTATACTGAATAAATAACATCTACATCAGAATGCCGAATATGAACAGAAGTTGATTTTCTATTTCATCCTACAGGTTTAACACTATTAACAGACTTTCTGAAAGTTCATTTTCTGGACTAAGAAAATTGGAGCTTCTTATGATTCATGGAAATAATCTGCATAGTATACCCAGTTCTACATTTAGGGACCTGGTATCCCTGCAGGTATTGTCATTGTTTGTTATTCAGTTAAGTAACTAATTCGCAACCTGACATTAACAAAGCCATCCTATACAAATTGAAAAAATAAAACAACAGCTTTCAGCTAATTAAAGATGCACTATGCCAGTGGTTGAACTTCATTGAATGTCAATGGCAGTGAACTTTTCAAACACATTAAAAGAAAAAGCTTTTAAACTATTTGTTTTTTTGTTAATTTCAGAAAAGCCCTTGTTTTTGGTCTTTTTACCCATTACTACTACTCCACACAGTTTGTACTGAGGCTCATTTTCATGTCAAATGTGAAACATATCCATATGCGATATGTTTTTTTTTCCCTAAAGCCAACATAGACAAAATTGCAAAACAGTTTAGAACAGTTTTAACACAGAGAACTGCATGGTTTCTGCTTGTCAGATAGATACATGCTGATGTGTTTGAAGCCAGTTAGGTCAGATTTTTCAATAATGCACAACTACAATTAAAACAAATTAAAGATACTGCTTTTAATTAGATCAGGTTCCGCTTTGATTCCTGAAATGTTCATCTCGCTTTTATTCGTTCTGTTTTAATAAAGAAAGGATCAGTACCTATCATCATTGTTTTTTGCATCATCTATTAATTTATATTTTAATTTTTGTTTAATTTTTATTTAATTGTCTCATTTTCATCAATGAAAAAAGTACTCTCTGTGGTAAATTCTTAACATTAAGACCCCCTTTATTGTCCTTCACAGTGAATGTAGTTGTTGGAGGGTGGGTTGATGGAGTCAACTGTGTTTTGTTATAAATTTGCAAGTCTGAGTCCCAGTGGAAACCCCTGCATGACAGACAAGATCGACATCCCTTAAAAGTTTACTGGTTGAAAATGCCTGGTAGGCAAGCTGGTTTTATTAATGACAGGAGAAGCCTTCAGTTTTCATGGGCAGGTCAGAAAACTGTCATGGTGTTTTAGTGAAACATCAATTACATGGAAGACTTCTATCATGGGTCATAGACCATCTTACACTAAGATAGCTCTGGCCTTCAAACCCAAGCCTGCGTTTATTCCTAAATTTTATTCTTAGAAATTATGGTTTAGTTTCTCTGGGTTGTTGGCTTTTAACATTTAGAAACATGGGAATGTACTGTAATGTGTGTCCAGTCTAATAATCAAAAGTAATCAATCTAGTAATCAATATGGATGGAGGAAAGCACATTTTATTGTGCAATAGTTAAGCGAGTAGACATCAAATGCAGGCTGCTTTCATTGTTCTGTATACTGTTAACCACCAGTATACTATGATCATTACTGACCATGCTGCTAAGTTTCTAAAATAAAACCTTTGTCACTGAGTTGATGTGTGGTAGCTAATGGTTGTAACTTGTTGCTACAACACGGGGGCATAAAATGGGCCTTTAAAATAACACTTACATTCAGAAAGTGCTGTGACCTAATAAGCCAAAATGTTTGTTACTTTGCAGAAAATAACTGTTATGAATGATGGGTGAATTTCTTCACTAAACCAACTCAGTTTTGTATAGATATCTGGGGAGAGTACAATTCCAATGTTCCATTGCATAGAAGTTCGCTGACCTTTTTCTGTTTTTTTTTTTGCATAAGGTGCTGAAGATGAGCTACAACAAGCTTAGAGTGATCACAGGACACACCCTTTTTGGGCTTTTGGGGTTGCTTAGGCTGCACCTAGATCACAACTGGATTGAGTTCATCCAACCAGATGCCTTTAATGGCATGACAGAACTGCGCCTCGTTAACCTGGAGGGCAACCGCCTGCAGCAGCTCCACCCCTCCACCTTTGCCACGTTCTCTGTCCTGCAGCACTTCCACGTTTCCAGCCTCAGACACCTGTACCTCTCTGATAACATCCTCACCACACTGCCCCATGCAATGCTCAGAACCATGCCCCAGCTGGAGAGCTTGTTTCTGCACAGCAATCCCTGGGCCTGTGACTGCAGGCTGCGCTGGTTCTTGGAATGGACGTCTCATTATCCAGGTAATGTGCAGTACTATATTCTGTTATTCCTTCAAAAATCACCATTGCATTTTGCTCAGTTAAATATATATTTACATCATTAATTAAACTTCTGGAAGGCAACATTTCTAGGTACATGACTCTGAGTACCATGAATAATAATAAATGTATATAATAAATGTATGTATTTCTTGCATTGGTTTATTTGCATACAACACTCTTTCTGTCACTTACATTTATATCATGTCTTAATTTGTAGATATGCATTGAATATTAGGTTGCTGTGTTTTAATCAGAGGACGGTGGAGTTTAGCCAAAACTATACAGCTTTTAGTTGTATAGACACTAGACACTTTTTATGTAAACTGGTCATACTTCCTTTTATAGATGTTTTGAAATGTAAGAAGGAAAAATCAGCCCCTGGGGGACAGAAGTGTTCAGTGTGCTCTTCACCTAGGCAGCTAAGAGGCAAGGAAGTTTTACAGCTGGAAGATCTCAACTGCACAAGTCCCAGAATCATATCACTCAAGAAGGATGTGACATTGGAGGACAACCATGACATTCTTTCACTAGAGCACTTCAAAGCTGCTTTTGGAAACATCACTCTTAATCTGACCGATGAGCATGGACACAAAGTGGACCTAGATTGCAGTATCAGTGAGCCCAGAGAGTCCAGCAAAATTACATGGAACCCGATTAGCTCCTATCGAATCGGCACCAACCTGTCTCTCTTTCTAGATCTTGAATGCCCAATGCATAGAGAGAGCTATGAAAAACTGTGGAAACTAATTGCTTATTACAGTGAAGTGCCTGTGCACCTGCAGAGAGAACTCATGCTAACTAGGGAGCCAAAACTAAGTTACCGATACAGACAGGATGTTGAAAAAAATGGTTATTATTACACAGGAGTCAGTGCTAATATGATGTCCCAGCCTGAGTGGCTCATGCAGTCAAGTGTCAAATTGCAACTGAACAGACTCCAGTCAACTTCTAGAAGTGTCAAGTTAATTCTGAGTATTGACTTCTCCGAGACATTGGAAACAGAAGTGATTCAAAGGCAGAGAAGGAATTGGGTCATGATAGAGCTCAAGAACACCACTAGAACTGCCCTGAGTGCTCTTGTGGGTGCTGTCTCTGAAATGGACTGCACTGTACAGAGTTCTGGCGATCCCGTTATTCAATGGATGCTTCCAGATGGTTCTAAAGTGACTGCACCTTACAACAGTGCAGATAACAGAGTCTCTTTGTCCAGCACAGGAAAGCTACTAATCAAAGCTGTGACTCACTCGGACTCTGGTGTGTACTACTGTATCGCCAAGGTCAAAGAGGATCTTGATGTTCTGGCTTTCCGTCTCTCTGTGGAGGAGTCGTCAGATCCATTGCCAGGGGATGTTGCTGGTCCTCCTGTAAACAGATTTGTGAGCGAGTCGATTTCCTTGCCTTGCATCACCACTGGCACCCCAGATGCTGACCTGAACTGGATTCTGCCTGACAGAAGTATTATAAACTTTAAACTCAACTCTTCCAAGGCTGCAGTGTATTTAAATGGCACTTTATTTCTTCCCAAGAGTCACCTCACTGACAGTGGATATTACAAATGTATTGCTGTTAACCAGTATGGCAGGCATTCTCGGGCCACAAAGGTAATTGTTGTAAGCCAGTACAGAGCACGGCCTCTTCTTAAACTTCCCATGAGGCCGCAGTCAGCCTCAGGTGTTTCTACTAAAATAAAAGCCTTGGTAAATGATACTGAGGAGTCATCCGGCGATGATGGTGTTCAAGAGAAAAAGTCCACCAGCCAAATGGGCAAGTTGCATCTGAGGAGAGGCCAGCAAAGTAGCACCCGAAGGCTGCCACTGATGAATTCTGGGAGACTGCCCCATAGGCGGAGAAAACCAATCCACAAAGGTTTCCGTGTGGAGAATGGAAAGAGCGTTATTGAATCGAGAAGAAAGGTCAATATGCCAAACAAAAAAATAGACCCACAGCAGTGGGCTGACATTTTGGCAAAGATCCGTAATAAAATTGGCACTAAAATGACGACGCCCAGCTCAATTCAGGCCAGCACAGCTGCAACGACGCAGCAACCCCAAAGCTCTCCCTCATCAAACAGAGAACCATCAAAAAATCACGAAAACTCACAGAAGTCCTCCACAGAAGATGCAAGTCTGCTTGAGGAAAGACGCTATCTAGTCACCACATTGCAAATTCCAGCCCATCAAACTGAGAGCTTCCTAGACCTAGATGCCCCTAATTCTGAAGACCAGACTGACAGTATTTACCAAATATCTGCATCCAAAACTAACATTGACTCAGATGCTGTCACAACCAACATTCGTCTGATTCAACCCACATCTGGTCCTCGTGAGTCAAGTCTAACTGTGAGTGATGTAAATACTGAGAAGGAACATAACACAGGCATTATAAAAACCAGTATCCAGTACAACTCACTATTAGAGGAAAATCAAAGCAAATCAATGGAAACCAGTTCTGTATTTACAGTTCCAAGCCGTCTTATCATATCGGAGCACCTTCTTGACATTAGTACCACAGAAACCTCTCAGACAGGTGGATTATCACCCACAGTTGATGCCCATTCTGGAATAACCTCACATAACTATGCAAAAGTTAATGATCACCTCAAAACCACAACAACGTCCTCTTCTCGCACAAAACTAATGCGAAATGGAAATACTTCTCAGAAAATGTCCTCTAAATCTATACTATACAATCCTCAAAACTCACGGAATTCGAGGAGGAGATTCTGGGGCCGAAGAAGACCCAGCAGAATACAAGCACCGCAAAAAACCCCAAAGCCATCACTAGAATTTTTTACAGCTGGACCAAAGCTGTTAAAAACATCCCATGGTGTAAGTGTCTCTTTATCAACAGCCAGCACAACCATAATGTCACAGTTTCAATCCGAAATATCAAAGATGACAATGACACCACCCCTAGCTGCTGTCACCAAAGAGTTAAGTATGCATGAAATGTCATCTAGCCAGGCAGAAATCACGAGTACTGCTTACGAAGGCCATGCTAACCCAGAACTCAAAATCATCATTCGTTTCAACAACAAATCTGAAATACAGGACTCAGCACTAAGCACTCATTCATCATATGTATTCACAAACGCACAAAATCAGAGTATAGGCAAATATGATACATCGACAGCAGCAACTCTAAGCTCATCACCTGACTACGAAGCAGTATTGTTAACCATGCCTAATACTGACGTAACCAGTATTGTTCCTGTGGCAAGCAATTTTCTCGATGAGAATAATCAGGAGACTGCAACTGGAGGCATCATGGTTTCACTCAGCCCCCACCTGCCCACACGAGATTTTCAGATGAAGGCTAATGGGCTACCTGAAAATGGTCTTATTAATATTAAGCATGAATCACAAGATTCAGAAGAAACCACTGGGAACAATGACTCGCTTCACAAGGGCCAAATAAAGCCAAATATAGACATCAGAACCCAGGATGGGAAGGAATCTTTGCAGTACTTTCTCATACCAACAAAGACACCAGAAATAACAGGAAGCTTTGAACAAGGATTTTTTCTGACTGACACAACAACAGTCACTGCGAAGCTCGGTACAACCTTAACCTGGAAACCTAATCATGTTACGCAAACAAGCAAACTTGTATCAACAAAAAGTAAGGAAGAAGATTTACTAAGAACAACAGATACTAATCCTTCAATATTGACAAGTAATTCTGCCACAATGACATCAACACCAGCGGCTGCAACAACTACAGTAACAACAGCAGCAGTGAAAGTGATGGATTCCTCTGCACTGAGGCCAAGTGTAAATTTGTCAAGTTCACCCCACAACAGATTAAAAACTGAAATATCTCATAGTTCACAAGGCAATAGGGGTAAATATGTACCTATCAGGCACAATGTTATACTGTCTGATATCAACCAAAAGTACTCTAATTACTCAGATATTAGAAATCCTGCCATCATTAGTAGGCCTGATGCAGACAGGATATATATTCAAACCACACCACTTTTCTCCAATCCAACTGCTACTTCAATAGAATCCAAACCATATTCAGCAGGCAATGCCAAAACTAATAGTTCACAATTAGAAA
This sequence comes from Stomatorhinus ivindoensis, assembly GCA_019775895.2. Classification (NCBI taxonomy): domain Eukaryota; kingdom Metazoa; phylum Chordata; class Actinopteri; order Osteoglossiformes; family Mormyridae; genus Stomatorhinus; species Stomatorhinus ivindoensis. The sequence goes on along the minus strand of JABFEB020000001.1, from coordinate 36,170,897 downwards.
TCATTCTCAAGGAGTCAGTTACCAATGCTCCTGCAACACTGTCTCCTCTAAAAGAAAGCATCCCTCATTCTCAGCAAAACCTGGGCAGTGAAACTGGGGCCCTAATATTTCCCAGTATAGAGGCCCCTCTGAATGTGCCTCAGTACCACGCACTTAGTCCCTCTTTAGTGCCATCCCAGGCAGCACAGCCCAGGATTACAACTACTAATCTCCACACCGTGTCTGTGCATGCTGAAATGGACGCTGCTTTGCCCTGTGATGCAGTCGGAGAGCCCAAACCATTCCTGATGTGGACTAAGGTTTCCTCCGGTAAGTATTATAAGGACTACTGTATTTCCTACAAACATTGCAGACTTCCGATTATGTTATTGCAAAATTGAGCACCTTACTTGTTTATTGCCTTGTGTTGCTGTTTAAAGAACTGGGAAATCCACTGCACATATGGGGAGGCAATTCAGTAATAAATAAAACTGACCTAAAACTGCTGCTTCCATGCTAAGGCAGAATTATTTATTGATTTTACAAATTCATGCCGTCTTCCTTGTGTGACAGTTATTGTCATCAATCAGAAGTGCCTCGCTCCTCACGTTCTACTCATGTTCACCAAAGAAGTGGCCCAAGGGATTGTGTATACGCTCACAAACAACAACAAACACGTGGAACCCAAGGAAAATGTTACATTTGCAGCGTTAGAAAATATTGAGTCTGCTGCTGAGCTATAAGTCAATCAGCTACCTATTTCAGGACCAGGGATGTTTGCAGAAAGGTCCTATTATTAGGCGTCCAAGCAGCAGTAGCTGCAGGATCCAAATTGTTTTTTTTTTCCTTAATGGAATTATTTAATTGTTATTATTATTAATTTAACAGTCACAACTTTGTGCTAATTGTTTTGTTTCATTGATCTTCGCTACTTAAAAAAGTAATAAATACACCTGGGAAGAAGTTCATATTTTTAAGCATTAGAATATAGACCAGCTAATATTTTGATCATACCTCATGTGGTAATGTGGCATCATGTTTTAAATCTCTTACACACAGAATATTGAACTGACACATGACTTCTAAATAATATCGCGGATGAAATAATGTGTCAGAAATATCGCAATTTGATATTTTCCCCAAATCGTTCAGCCCTATTCAAAGCACAACTATTCAGTGGCCATTAACATGAGTAGCACGTGTTGAGTCAAACATATATTTTCATATTCCATCTACTTCCCTGCTAGATGGTTTACTGGCCTGGAAATGATCAATGGTTTCAATTTAGTCAAAAATTTGCATGTTAATATATCTGGTGTGAATGTCATACAATTTTTCTTCCAAACTACAGTAAAATAAAAAATGTTTATTAACATTCCAAACTATGCAATATAATGCCAGTAATTATATTTTATTTCATGTAGGTGTTGGACCTTAGAAATCGCTGTTAGTTGGGTAAATATAAGCACACTAATATCTGTGCAAAAAAAATATGATGATTTCATTCTGTTGCAGGAGCTATGATTGCACAGAACAGTAAGATTCAGAGAATGGAGGTAAAGTCCAACGGGACGCTTGTCATTCGAAATATTCAACTTCACGATGACGGACGGTACCTCTGCACAGCCCAGAACCAGCATGGGGTGGATAAGATGCTGGTCACTCTGATGGTGCTATCTCAGCGACCTCAGATTCTACAGCCACGCCATCGTGATGTGGTGGTGTATCTGGGCAACAGCACAAGTCTGGACTGCCAGGCTAAGGGCGTCCCCAGCCCCAACATCACCTGGCTGTTGCCAGATAGGACAGTATTACGCACTGCCTCCAGCTCCAAGCAGCACGTCTCGCTTTTGCCCAATGGCACCTTGTATATCCAATCCACTGCCTATCCAGACCGAGGAATTTATAAATGCATCGCGAGTAACGTAGCTGGGACTGACGTTCTTTCTGCACGTATCCATATCACAGCCCTGCCACCCATCATCCAACAACCACATCATGAGAACTTCACGCTCTCTGAGGGCCAGGTGGTCTACATCCACTGCTCTGCCAAGGGTGCCCCCCAGCCCTCCATCCGCTGGGTCACCTTTGATGGTTCCCATGTCCGCCCCTCACAGTTTGTGAACGGTAACCTCTTCGTTTTTCCCAATGGAACTCTGTACATTCGCAACCTCTCGCCCAAAGACAGTGGCAGGTATGAGTGCACAGCCTCCAATATGGTGGGAACCTCCAAGAGGGGCATCAGCCTGCTTGTGAAAAAAGGCATATCTACGGCAAAAATCACATCCTCCTCCCCCAAACGGACGGAAGTGACTTATGGGGGCCACCTATACCTCGACTGTGTTACTGTGGGCAACCCAAGTCCCAGAATCTTATGGAGGATTCCATCCAAGAAACTGGTGGATGCTTATTACAGGTATGTAGCAACTTTACATTTTGCTTTAAACTGTTATTCAGGCTAATCCAAATATGGGTGTTATCAGTTTCAAACATTGCCACTACAGACATTCTGTTTCTTTTTTTGTGATTAAAGAAATTGTTTAACAGTTGCAAAACTGCTTCCTAGCGCACTGCATTTACACACACACAAAAAGGTATTTTAGGTACAGCCAGTTCCAGAATTAATATCACCACGGAAGGAAATGGTATATATATAATGGTTCAATTTTTTTGTTATATTTGTAGAAAATTATTCGTACAAGAACATTATTTTATTTGGAGACACGTAGGACAAAATGATTGGCATCCCAAAAGACAACAAAGCAATTTGCATCCTTTATGAAAATTAAGTCTTTCTTTTTATTGTTCCTGCTGACCAGGAAGTTCTTTGTTGTTTGTCACCATTTCCTGTGCACAAATGCACAAATGTAAAATCCCTTTCTCATCCATAAAAATGAGTACATCCAGTGAGCTTTTGACACAGACTAAATGTTGTTGATTGCAAAAATTAGCCAGTGGTTATAAAAAAAATCATAGGCAGTTGAAAATACCATTAAGCACAATCAGGGACATAATAAAAAGTTTCAGAAGTGTGAAACATTTCAAGATATCTCTGCATGTGTCCCAAAACCTAGTTAAACATTACAAAAAATGGGCCTAGTGCTGTTACTCTTGCCAGGGGAGGCTTCAATGTATATTAATCACGGGGGTGCCAATCTAATGCATTTTTTTCAATGAATTTTTGTTTGTTTGTTTGTATGGTTGTTAAAATAAAATACAAGGCTTATGTCTATGTTCAAGCTGAAAATGTCATAGTTTAATATATTAAGGTTTAACTCATTTTCACAGGAGGTGTCAATAATTCTGTAGTTGACTGTATGCATGGAAAAGAGTGCTTTTGAGGTTTAACTTTGTCTGCAATCTACAAAATGAGTTCCTCCAGGAGGTATGTTTTATTCAAGTAGTGAGACAGGGAGCAAAGGTGTGTGCATAGCAGACAGGCCCTTTGAAGACATGCCAATGCCTCCTCATTTATGCTATGCCAGCCACGCTTTCCCCTGGCGATGGACTGATCCGACTCTTACCTGGTTTGTTGATGGCTGTGCTTCCCCATGCATGCAATATGCAGGCCTAAAGCTGTCAGTTTGTCGACTATTCGTATCCAAATCTGGCCCAGAACAAGGCCTTTCTTTGCCTCAGCTGTAAAAACATACTAAAGCACATCAATATAGACACATGACATATATTCCCATTGCTGTACAAACCAGTACTTCTTAGGTTAAACTTTATTTATAGTATTTATTTTTGTTAACGTTCAAGGTTAACAAAATTGAATTTGGTAGGCTTATATTGGTAGTTGTAAGGTATTTTAGGAATATATAATAATATTATATCATGAAGTTAAATAATTCTTCTTCTTTTTCAGTTTTGACCATAGAATTAACGTCTTCAGTAATGGCACACTTGCAGTCAAAGCAGTAACAGAAAAGGATGAGGGAGACTACTTGTGTGTGGCCAGGAATAAGATGGGGGATGACTACGTGCTGCTGAAGGTCAGCGTTATGATGAAGCCAGCAAAAATAGAGTATAAGCAGTCGAGCAGTCGGAAGGTGTCATATGGTGGAGCGTTGAAAGTAGACTGTGTTGCCTCAGGCCTTCCCAACCCCGAGATCAAGTGGGGCCTACCAGATGGCACGTTGGTGAACAGCATCATGCAGGCCGACGATAGCGGCGTGCGGACAAGGAGGTACATAGTCTTTGATAATGGCACCCTGTATTTTAATGATGTGGGGATGAAGGAAGAAGGAGATTACACATGCTACGCTGAGAACCAGATTGGGAAGGATGAGATGAAGATCCATGTTAAGGTAGTGGCAGAGTCTCCCACAATAAGAAACAAAAGCTATGCTGTCATCAAAGTTCCTTATGGGGATTCCATCTCAATGGTATGCCATGCTAAAGGAGAACCAGCACCGAGTATCACGTGGTACTCTCCCACCAATCACATCATCTCTTCCACTTCCAATAAATACGAGGTTCACAATGATGGCACACTTGTCATTCAGAAAACCCAGAGGTATGACAGCGGCAATTATACCTGCACTGCTCAGAATGCTGCTGGACATGACAAGATGGTGGTAAGGCTTGAAGTCCTTGTTTCTTTGCCCACTATAAATGGCTATAAGGGTGTGGAGAATACAGTCAGTGAGACTGCCTTTAAGGACCAGCGGAAGCTGTTGCACTGCAACGCTGAAGGGATTCCCACTCCACGTGTTATTTGGGTTTTTCCTGAGAATGTGGTCCTGCCGGCACCATACCATGGAAGCAGGATGACGGTCCATCATAATGGAACTTTAGACATCCGGTCTCCGAAGAAGACGGATTCGGTGCAGATGATTTGCATCGCCCGCAATGAGGGTGGAGAAGCTAGACTTGTTATTCAACTGGATGTTAAAGATGTTGTTCAGAAACCACAGCTAAGGGGTACACAAACTGAGATTGTATTGCTAACCCGTGGCACCTCAATGATTGTGAACTGCTCTGTTCAAGGACATCCAACTCCGGAAATCACTTGGATTCTTCCAAGTGGGTCCACCCTTCAAAGTGGCATACGGTTCTCAAGATTCTTCCACAAGCCTGATGGAAGTTTACATATCAGCAGCCCCACAGATCTTGATGCAGGGAAATATCGCTGTGTGGGTAAGAACTCAGCTGGACATATTGAACGCACTGTCATCCTACAGCTGGGAAAAAGGCCAGAAATTAATAATAAACATAATCCTGTAGTGAGCATCATCAGCGGGGAGAACTTACAGCTCCATTGCCTCTCCAGCGGAAATACGCTGGCCAAGTTATCCTGGACACTGCCCAGTGGCATGGTTTTGACAAGGCCGCAGCAGGTGGATCGTTACACAGTTTTACAGAATGGAACCTTGGTGGTCCAGCAGGCTTCCGTGTATGACAGGGGAACATACGCCTGCAAAGTAGCCAATGAGTTTGAGACTTCCTCGCTTACAGTACCTGTGATTGTGATTGCATATCCACCCCGTATCATTAGTGGCCCAACCCCTGTGACGTATGCCAGGCCTGGAGTTGCCATCCAGCTTAACTGCATGGTCATTGGCATCCCAAGAGCAGAGGTGTCATGGGAGACTCCAGATAAGATGCAGCTAACAGCTGGGAACCAGCCAAAACTCATTGGCAACAAGTATTTACAACCACAGGGTTCCCTAATAATACAGAACCCATCAAGCAGAGACGTGGGCTATTATAAGTGTATTGCCAAAAACATCATAGGAAGTGATACCAAAACAACATATGTGCATGTATTCTGATTAAGGATTCTAACCTCCATTTGATATATGCCCAGGAAACTGCATAGCTGAGTGTAACAAATACTGTTTATGCAAATATACTGAGGACTAAATCATCCTCTTCATTGATCATTGTGAAAGGTGAGGGTCTTAAAGTGATGTTGTTTATCATATCACCTAAGTGGCGTTTTTGTTTAACGACTTGGCACTGGAGGAGTAAGTCAGAAGTCACTGCAGTTTGTTTTGTATTTGTAAAAAATGGAAGGTATTTTCACACCATTTATGATGATGATGGTGATTATTATTATTATTATTATTATTATAGTGGTATAAGATTAAGAAAATTTTTATTTGAATATGAAATGAATGTCCCAAATATTTTATAGCAAATGTCCAAACATCCAATCCCTGCAGAATATCTTTCAGCTTACACTTTCAGTGCCATAGTGTATGTATTATGTGTAATGCATTATTGTCCTTTAATGTTCATCAGTTCATTATTGCATATCAACTCAAGGACTTTGAAAGTTGAACAGTCCTCCCCCTTTTGGCAGTTTTGTTATACACAAATTAATTATCAGTTGTTTATAACTATAAATTTCTGGCAAATGTGCAAATATAAGAGTTATAGATGTTTGGGAAGATCTTGCTAATGAAGAACCTGCTATCTCTTTAGTTAAAAAAGACACTGGCCTTGTCCTTGTTGAAATATTATTATTGTCCTTATTGAAACTATGTGTTATCACACATTAAGCTGAATAAATGAATCAGCTGTGGAAGATTTTTGTTAAATTTCCTATTTTTATTGTGTGTTCATTCTTGTAAATTATTTGCCTGATGTATAGTTCTGTTAGTATGCCAAGTTTGACTCTTGTAATAAAGGCGTACACATCAACTGGTTATATGAACATTTGTTGTATTTTGAGTCATCAGGTTTTTATAAATAAATTTGTAAATAAATGAAGCCTGCATTATCTACTGTCAAGAAAAGTCTGCCTTCATTTAATGTTGGATTTTGTTCAAAACTCTTGTAGGTCTGCGACCTACAGCCAGAAAAAGTGTTGAATTGATGGATCATGAAAACATGAGACAAAGCTGGTTATAATTTTGCGCAAGCATATGCCAACAGACTGATCAGTGGTGTAAAGCAGAAGATTAACAAAAGGCCAGTGCCATTGTGTCTGTGAACCTGGAAACATGCGTTCTAGGGTTCTAGCCTCCTCAGTGGTCTTTTCATTCCTCTCTGTCCATCCTTTTTCTGTCTTTAGCCCTAAAAACACTAATTATGGACATCTCAGCTTGTTTTAATTAATTGCTTTTACATAAAGCCATTATGCCCATCGTTAGCTCATGTCTGTGGCATATTACAGGTCTCCAGAGCAAATCCCTATGAGAACAGTAGGGAGAGGGAGTGAGTGTAGCATTTTGCTCATATCCTGTCCAGGTCCACATGATCGACATGTCAGAGCATTGTGCGTTTCATTCAAGCATGGC
>JABFEB020000001.1:36133511-36148505 GCA_019775895.2 Stomatorhinus ivindoensis | reverse complement strand
ATATAAATTAATTACAAAATTCATTATTAAAAATTATCCCCCCCCCCCCCCCCACCCCTTCATATAGGGATTCCTTCCTGGCTCACAGATCTTTGTGTCTGTGGTGTGTGCGTGTCAGTGTGTTCACAGGTCTGTTTTCTTTCCATGCCCTGGGGGGACGCTCTCTGTAAGAGGCCTTCCCTGTGTTTAAATCTGTTCCAGCTGCATGGTCCTAATTGATGAACCTCTCAACACTTACTGTGGCCTGTTAAGGAGACCGACAGGGATCCAGCCACATCTACTTTTCACCTTCTTCAACTCGCTGTTGGGTAGGCAAAAGTGCTAAATAAAAGCTCACTGCATAAGCAAGCTCCCCTTCAGCATGACGGTGGTTACACACATTAAGCATCAATACCGTTTGCCGGCTGTGCACTCTCCCCATACCCCAATGCTGTTCACACATGAGAACCACACCAATCCTCTATGCCACAGGAACTTTCCGAGTGGAGAGCAAATGCTGTGAGACACTCCTGTCAGCACAGTCCAGCCTTGTTGTTTTTAACTTCATAACCCAATCTAGATGAGGTGTCTTGCAGAGAGACATTGGTTTGCAAACTTCAACCATCAGCTGAAAGTCAAAATTTTTTAGAGCCAAAACTGCTATATCACTCATACCCTCAATAAAAGTCCCATTTAATAACTATCTACTGTCTATTTGCAATGGTAGCTAGAAGCCACAATGCTGCCTCACAGCAGGATTGTGGGATTGAATCCCTACTCCCCTATGTTCATGGGATTGCTCTGGGTGCCCCAACTTCCTCCGCCAGCCCAAATACCATATTGTCAAGTAAACTGCCTCCCAGTTATGTGTGATGTGGGGGTGTCCTGCATGGACTAGCACCCCCATCTATGGTGACCTCTGCCCTGCTCCCTCCAAGACAGGGAGCAGGCTAAGCACACAGTGTTTATCACCTGAACCAATAACCAGGTATGAACCTAACACAACATGAACACCAAATATCAGAGATATGGGGTTATGAATGACGGATGGATGGATGTGTTCATTTGGATTGCTGTCATAACATAAACCTCCAAGCTGAATTAGCCATAAGCATTACGATGCTGTCAAACCTTTAGTATCACCATGCTTGACACCAGTTTGACTTGCTGTCTCTGGTTAAAATGTTCTGCTTAATGACGAACTCACTGATGTTGGTTGATGGGTGATCATCACAGGCCAGGGGGTGTGGCTAATGAAAATGTTCATTAATGATGCATTATTTGTTCATCAAGCTTTGATAGCTCCTTGTGAGACTTAATGGGAAATTAGAAGATCCTACTGCCGTTTTCCTACTGAATTTTCATGTATTTGCATAATTCAGTGAATTAGTTTCCGTGCATGAGGCAGCAAACTTCAACAATAGGTCTTAAGTTCTGCACAAAACAAATTTGAATTGTTTCCTATTCAAAATGTATGAAAGCAATGTCTCATCTATAAAATATGGGTAATATTACACATATTCTAACTGAAAATGACATTTTTCAAAGTAGGAAAAGGCTAATAACCTTTCATCTTACATGTTATTTTTCATAGCCATTTATACTTATTTTAGTTTAAATGGATGTAATCATCACTATTGTGATTATTATTGTAGTGATACACTGGATGTGGAATGTATGAAACTGAGACCTGGCTTCCCATGAATAATCCAGGCCAAGGCTTCTGCTCCCCAGTATGGGTCATGGTGGGCTGGAGCCCATGACTAGGAAGCACAGGTCACAGCTAGGGGGCACCCTGGATGGGATGCCAATCCATCAGATTTTCCATACCTAAAATAAATGGTTACAGTGATAACCATTGAACCACCACGACACCCATCCTGATATAGGGCTGGAATATTCTGAAAGTTCATCCACAGAATCCAGGGTAAATGCTAGACTGATCAGCAGCTGTACTGCTGTTCCTGTGTAGCTGATCACAGTCACGGACTAACCTAATTGTTAATAACTGAGCTTAATACTTAACCTGAACAGTTTGGTTAAAACACCCAGCTCTGTAACAAAGTGCAACGAACAAGATGTTAGAGTGGAAGAAAAGCCAAGCCATAGAATAATTATTGATGGCTGAAGTGCGAGGCATCAAAATTGCATTTAGCTCTTGAAGTAGCGGTGTTGTACTGCACCGCCCAGTATTTCACTGCCAACGTCTCCCAGGCATTACTGGCACGGCCAAGGCAACAATGCCAGCCAGGAAGTCTCAGTTATTCCACATTAATGAGGCCCACATCACTCCTGACCACATGAAAATGGGAGGTTTCAGGGCAGATGCGCTCTGCAAGCTGATGTGCTATGGGTTGGTGCCAAGACAAGGGCGGGCAGGGGGGTGGTGATTCTCACAGTGACATTTCAAGTCCCATAAAGTGAAGGCCCCAATCACTGTGGGATATTGAAGACTGAGCATTCTGGGCATGACAAGGAATGCCTGAGGTTTTGTTAAATTTAGATTTCCTTACCTTTAATATCACTTGAAATGACTGTAATACTGAGGACTACGAAGTGAATAAATGGAAAATTAAATTCAGGACTTATGGTTCTTGGATTATTTCCCAGGAAACTAAGAGACCTGTTATTGTTGTCTGTCAACTGTAGTCCTTCATGTGGCAGCCAACACTCCCGGTCAATTGGCAAGATTAAGTAAAGCCAGGAATCGTTCAGCATGTAATATCTACAGGCGCAGTGCTAGCAGGGAGTATGTGGCAGGCCAATGGCTGCTCCTCACTGGATCAACGTTCTAATTTAATTTCAGGCTTCCTGATGAGCCCCATTCCTCCGCAGGTCTCTCCTGGAGGCTCAGACACTATCTCTCAATCGGATGCCCAATCACCACCTGCAAAATCGATAAAACCCTGGTCACAGTCCTTTTTGTCATCAGCACGGGAGCTGCTGCTCTCGGTCTGTTTAGAATGAATCTTCCAAAAACAAGTTTTGTTTTTCAAATGAAATTCATGTCCCTCATGTAAAAGATTATCTTCACATAATCTCTTTGATAGCAAAGGCCAATCTTGTCCTTCAGGGTTTTATACTCTGCATCATTTAACTGGCTACAGCATGTGCCACACTGGGATCTAGCTAAGAATTTGCATAACATGAACATTCTCAAACTTGCAGTCTGCTGTTTTTGTAAGTTTTACTGTATGTAAGGTGTACTGCATGGCCAGGACATGCAGCTGCTAATTTAAGTGTATTACAGCATTACATTTCAATAATGTGCACTCTCTCCGTGATTTCTTCCATTTTAACCTATGATGTACAGGTGTATTATCCTAATGGTCTTTCTGATGGTGGACACATTAGCATGACCAGTGGCCTGCAGAAACAAGGATGTTGATCTAAGCTTATTTCCTACTTCCAAAACAATTTTATGTCTTGCTCCTGGGGATATTTTACGGTAGGTTACGGCAAAGGTGATTTATGGCCAGCAATTAACTTCAATGGGATGTTTCAGTTTGCAGGAGGAAAAACCACGTAAACAGCAGGGAAGCTCTTCAGAGACTGAGGGGGTACTGATTTGAACCCGAAACTCTGGGAAATGGCACCGCACACCACTGTAACACATGTCCGACAGGGTAGTAAAATGCAGGCAGTCTCCAGGTTACGAACGACATCCATTCCCTAAACCTTCCCTTAATCTTTAAGTTCACTTTGTAGGCAAGTCACAACAGTAATAATAACTACATAACAACAATTATTATTATTATCAACAATAATAATGCCAGTGTAATAATAAACGTAGCTACATACTATACTGTACTTTGAGCCAACAAACCAATGAAGCCTTGCAATGTTTTCACAAGCATTGCGAAGTGTGCGTTCATTAGTAATGAACCATTATATTTAACCCAAATTTTTTATATAATAGGTTTTATGCCAGTTCATTCAAGTATGGATCTGTAGCATCAGTGTACATTTACAGGAAAAAAAATATTAGTACTATGTTAAGTAAAAATTGATCAGAATTCCATTAGCTTAAAGATTGACAGAAACAGTTGTGCTACATTAACTGTCCTCTTTATGGTTCACGGCTTAAGCTTAGCAAGGAGTGCAGACTTCACCAAGCAATATTTTAAAGGTTATTACCAATCTGAATTTTCATGTACGACCCCAAAATCCACCATTTACGAGACCTTGCTATGTAAATACATTAAATATAAGTAGACCATTCAAGCACACTAAAGAGAACAGTGAGTAATTGACTAAATTAAGAATATGCACAAAATATTCAACAGACATTAGCTATAATACAAGCTCAGCTTGTCCTTGAGAATAGGTGTGCATCACCATCTTTAAAACCACAAATGAATACTAAGCAGACAAAATAAATGTGCATTTTTATGGGTAAATAGTGCCACCGTGTGGAATGTAGGTCTTACAATAGTTTGTACTGTTGCTGGAGAAAGACTAAATAACTAGGCAAAGAATATGATTTCAACATCTCTGTGAAAAATCTCACAAAATACCTGACAGCAAAAATGTAAACACAATTGTCAAATGCATCCTTTATTTTCTTAATTCTAAACTAGACTTTCTTATTCTTGTTAAATTTATACTGTGTTCTTTTTTCTGTTGAAGCAGATTGGCTTACCATTAACAGCCTGCTGACACCAAGCAGCACAGATAAAAGCTGCATTGCTGTGTGAGAACCCCGTCTTGTACCGTCTAGGCATGTCTGAATTAACAGTTTTAAAAATGCATTCTCATTTTGGGGGATCATCCCATCCCCAGCATCCCCAGCTTTGTGTCACCGCAGTTCCATTGGATTCCTTAGGAGGCCAGTGTAGCAGTGAGGCTGGGTTCCTCAAAAGCACCATGGCAGTTGGGTTCCTGAAGCCTTGCGCCACACTGACCTTGGGTTCCTCAGAAGCCCTGTACTGTGGTGACACTGGGTTCCTTAGGAGCCCTGCACTGGGATGATGTTTGGTTCCTCAGAAGCCCCATAGCACAGTGATGCTCAGTTCCTCAGAAGCCCCATAGCACAGGGATGCTCGGTTCCTCAGAAGCCCCATAGCACAGTGATGCTCGGTTCCTCAGAAGCCCCATAGCACAGGGATGCTCGGTTCCTCAGAAGCCCCATAGCACAGTGATGCTCGGTTCCTCAGAAGCCCCATAGCACAGTGATGCTGGGTTCCTCTGGAGCCTCATGTCATGGTGACATTGGGCTCCGAGCATGAGCAGAATGGGAAGGTTCCACAACAGGGCTGCAGCCAGGGCCTCCACAGCACGTTGCTCCAGGTCAGCTGGTTGGGGACCGGACTGAGTGTTCGGCCGTGTTCCTCTACCGCCTCCAGGACCCTCTCCAGCACCTCCGCATAGCGGGGTTCCAGGTCCAGCGTCAGGGGCCTGTTCTCAGATGGGTCCCGGGCCAAGTCAAACAGCAGCGGGGGGTCGTGCTGGGTGACAAAGCCCTCGTGACATAAGCAGATCTTGGTGTCATAGCAGCCTCCAGCCCCCGGGGGCCAAAAGTTGGGTGTGAAGAAGTGAACTTTGAAAACCGCATCACCTGAGAGAAACATGGCAGGGGTGAGGATCCTCCACACTGCTAAGGCATCGCAGCAGCCAAGATGGGGAAGCATACAGAACATGTGCTTTTTAAGGGGGTCAGACACATGAAAGCAGCTCAGTAATCTCAGTGACTGTAGAAATAGATCAACAATAGCAGTCTGGGCATTTAATATCTGCATAATATGAACTGAACCACATGGCTATCATTAGAGTGAAGGCCGAGTAGAGCTCACTGTCTGGGGGGTGCCAGCGCACGGCGTTCAGGTATACGCCACAGTAGTGGAACATGAACTCGTGCTTGGATCTCCGGGCTCGTCCTTCCATCAGGGGCATCAGGTCGTGGCCGTCAAGGACTCTGAAAGCAGGGAATACCGGGAAGGTAAAAATGGCTTACACACAAGGAAAATTAAAATAATACAAGATCCATCCATCCATCCATCTTCAATACCCACTTGTCCTACACAGGGCTGTGGGGTTCCAGAGCTGATCCCAGAAGCTACGGGCACCAGGCAGTGAATAACCCAAGAAGGAGTGCAAACTCATAACAAGACTGTTAATTTTTAATCCATTGCAGCACTGGTAAAAATTCTGAGATCAAAAGACACGGCCGACAGTTTACTGCCATCGGGAAAGAAACCAAATGGAGGTGTGAGTGCAATGTGGCTCCACTGGAAGCGATTCCCCCTCCACCCCCTCTCACCTGTCTCTTGGTAGCTCCCCCCCAGCCAGGCCGACCACAGTGGGAAAGACGTCCATGAGGCTGGTCGGCTCGTCGATCACCCTTCCGGCAGGCAGCCGGCCCGGCCAGCGGAAGAGCCCCGGCACACGGATCCCGCCTTCCCATCCACCCATAGCTTTGCCTCCTGCCGGGACAGACAGGAAACCAGTGCCATCTGAACAACAAGCGGCCACAGCTCGGCTCTGTTGCCGTTCCAGACAGACTGCCTTTTAAATAACTCCTGTCAGACAGTCACGTATCCCTGAGATTCAAGTTATTTTTTCCTTTTCACAAAGCAGCCGGATGCCATCTGGCCCTCTGCCCAGCCTGTGTTACATGTAGGTTGCCACTGCAAGCTAGCAGAAGAAAAGAGCCATTTATGAACATTCATAAAATAAATAGAACAAACCCAAGATGGCAGCAGCGAGTGGCTGGCAGGCTAATTACTACAAGAGGTACAGGAAACTAGGAGAGGCTGAGGCCCCCTTTTTAAAATATCCTGGAGCTGGAGGTGAGACTCAGCAAGCTTTGTGGGCCATTCGCCCCCCGGGGTGGCCCGGCTCGAGGGCAAAGCGCAGCCTTCATTATGCACACCCCCCCTCCGACCCACTCAGTCGAGGCTTCTCTGAGGTCCGTTTCATGCTTCATGTTTGTCATTTGGAGACAAACTGGGAAATATTTCAGGCAGCTGCTGACTGAGAGCCAGTCCATGGTCAGTCATTAAGTAGGTCAGCCTCAGCAGAACCTAAGCAGCTGGAACAGCCTTCAAGACCAAGACCTGACAGCTACTGCAATGCTTTGCTGGTCACCTGCATTTCCATAACAAACAACACATCTCATCAAAGAACCTGAGATTCCAAAAGGGAGCCAGTGTTCCAGAAATTGGTCAGATTTTTGCAAAAGAAATGACCTCCATTCCCTAATATAACGGATCAGTGAGAATAATGACTTCCTTTGCTGGACATGAAAACTAAATTCTTACATCAAGACATTAGCTATGTCAGAGGACCCAGTTGAACAACATTTCACATTTTGCTGAAGCCTGCTTTTGTTTACCTTTGTAAATGCCATTCCAGCCCCCGTGATCTGAGAGCTCTATATGTCCTCCATGATCAGAGGTGAAATATATTAGCGTCTTCCTGGAGAGGTTAAGTTTCTCAACAGTTTCCACAATTCTACCTGAACAGGGAGCAAGGGCACACAAAGGAGACACTGAGCATGTGACAAGGAAGGAGCCCTACATCATAAGGCTAATAGAGGCACCACCAAATCCAGCCACCACCATCTGTTGGCACATCCACTGATATCAACCTAGGAAGAGGGGGCAGGACAGAAAAATCATGGATTCTGAGCTTGTAGCCAGTGCTGCTGTCTGTATATATGTAAGAAAATCAAGGGAAAGCTTGGGGGCAGCATTGCTTATGAGGAAACCTTGAGTTGTCAAAGGCAAAGATTACCTATCATCCAATCGGTTTCTTCCACATTGTCACCATAAAGTCCATGTTTGCTCTTCCCCACGAAGCTTTTGGACATGAACAGTGGCGTGTGAACGTGCACCAGAGACAGGAACAGAAGAAAGGGGTTCTGCTGGTTTCTGTGAGGAGAAAGAAGTACAAAACCAAGTGACATTTGCTGCATAGAAGAAACAATGTTTGTTTCAGCAGAATATGGATACAAAACTTGCAGGTCTGTGAATTGGTAAGAATCTGGCAATACAATATGAATCATAATACAAGGGCTGCGATTCAATATATTGTGATATATTGCATTTTCTGAAATCTAATTTTAGGAAAAGTGTTATAGTATAAAGAACACACCACCATATCCACAACATCTGAGTTTAAAAAGTTTACTTTTTCATGCAACCAGAACAGTGGGATCCATATCGGCACAATTCTTGTCATTTTCTTTGTACCTTCTTTATTGTGGAAAGTATAAGGAGCCCAAGCGTCAGCTCAGTATGTCACGGGAGCCAGCATAATGCTTGTGGATTCAGCCCTTGGTGGTAACATCACTAGCCAGCTACAGTAGGCTTGCTAATTCTCACATTAGCAGCGCACTGTTACATTGCGTCCTGTCTCAGTCTATGTTGTTATCTTTGTTTGCCATTTGACAATCATTGCCATTTCACTCCAGCATAACAACACTGCTATCTAGCATTTAAACAAAACACAAAATGAACCAGTTTTGGCCACTAATCTTTGCATGTACACCATTAATTAAAAATCAATATCGTGTTTTTGAGAATCAATACACTATCACAAAACATATTGCAATACTCAAGTGTACTGATATTTTCTTACACCCCTAAAAACTTGGTAGTTTTATTTATGGCAAAAATACAGACGACATTCATAACTGATTCTTAATGGTAAAACATAGCGTTAGGGCAGTGGCGCATGGCGTGATACCTTTCCAGAAACTGCTCAGCTTCATTCACAATGCGGTGGGTCAGAGTGTCTAGGATGATTGGCTGCTCAACCACCAGCTCGTTCCTCATGATGATGCAGTTCCAGGTCTGCAGATGTTTAAAGGGCACGTACCAGACCGCCAGTGTCAGGAAGCAGATGAGCATGAGCATGACGATCAGCTTCTGGTTCACCTCCAGGAGGCCAAGGAGCCACACTCCTTCCAGAGTGAGGATGGCCAAACCCAGCAACATTGATACATTCCACAGCACCATCTGCAGGTCGGCCAACACAACTGTGCCTTCAACCGGTTTGCAGTCATTAAAATTTGTAAAGGGAAGGCCGTAGTAGTAGTCAAATCCATGGTTGTTAGGGTGGTGGCAGTGGTCATTCCTGCTCTCACAGTTCACACCAAGGTGCCATTTTCCTGAAATGGTCCACAGCACATCGACAGCATATTACTGATTACTGACAGCGCACAGAATGGCTTAGCAATTAACAAATTTGAGGGTTAATGTTACTGTGATAAGATGTGGATGTCTGTAGCCCTTGCTATATAAGCAGCATTGTGATCAGAAGGTGGCCATGGCACCACTGGTCCCATGAGCAAGACCCTTAACCCCAACTGGTCCAGGAACACTGCCCGGAACTGCGCTCTGATGCTCACCAGTACTTTGTTGTGGACACAAGCAGATCTGCTAAATACATATATGTAAACATTCATGCACAGCATACCTACAATCCCTGTAGTGTAACCCTGTTTCTGTAGGATCTTGGCGAACGTGGTCTCGTTGGAAGGAAGACCTCCTGCTCCACCCAGGAACAGAATGACCTGCACACGTCCAGTACTGCCCAGGCCTGTAGAAGAGCACACAGGCTTCTCACAGGACAGACACTGGCATGGAAGCCAATGTACGGTTTTCTGAACCCGACACACCACAGGATTGCATTGGGTTTACCAAGGCCATAATTATAATACATATTTGGGGGGAAACGTCCTCCTCAATATTCAGATGTGCTGATGTTCCCCCCCCCCCTCCAAAATATATTACAATTACGGTCTTCGTCCCCCCAATACTGTCTCCATGGCAAAGGCTTTGGGTTTCACAAAGGTGCAACATAGGGGGTAGATACCTGACCGCAGAGCGTATCGTCCAGTCAGGAAGGCTGTTCTGCTGGGGGTGCAGAGTGGAGCAGCAGTGACGTGCTGGGTTAGCTTCACCCCCTCCTGAGCCAGTCGGTCAATGTTAGGGGTCCTGAAGGCAGGCACACAGAATCAGGTACGCCAGTACACAGAACACACAAAGATTCACTCACGAACATGATGCCAGCTGGGTCCAGGTACCTGATAGTGTCATTCCCATAGCACCCAACGTCCCCTATGCCCAAATCATCAACCATTATAAGGACAAAGTTAGGCTTGTCATCATCTTTGGCTCCACTGGTCCACCTTATTGTGAAGAGTACAAGCACCAACACACCATACCTGGAAATATACACAACATGGGGGAAGTCAGCCCATCGAAAGACAAAAGGGGCCCGTGACCATCCATAATTCTTGTGGGTTTAATGTTCTTCCTTGCCTTTAAGGTGCTAATGTACCTATGCTTAGGCTGCAGAAACACTACCCAACAAAGGCAAAGCACCATCAATGCATAATGTATCAAAACAAAGTTATGCTCAAAACCAGGTCTTTTAAGTTTTGTTTTATCTCATGACAATATCTATATTATATGATAAAAATCAAAGAACCAGAGCTTCCAAAATCAAGATAAAACTGTTTTGGACCTTGGGCCCTATATCTCAGTTCCAGTGTCAGCATAGTTTGCCTTTGTAGGGCAGCAGAGACTAACGCACTTTGATTACAACATGCGTACTTCACAGTTAATGTAATAAAGTCTTGGTGTATAGTCACTAAGACCAGAGACTGAGCTTATGTAATCAGAGGTATGTGTTATTTATGGGCAGGTTACTGACCCTCTTATATGAGTTCTGTGAAAAGCACTTCATCCTAACACTGAACTGTGAGTTTTCACCATGATCAGTTTCTCCTAATGATACCTTAACTGTGTCTTTGGCTTATATTACATTTTATCATAAGAATCAAACTAACCAATACTTTTGGTTCTGCAAACACTCCATAACACCAGTCCCTTAAGTAGCCTGCTGGAAAAAAAGCAAAGCATCAGAATTTGTGAATCAAACCAGTATTAAGAGATACTGAAAAATGAACCACTTATAAGATGTTAGACCATTTATACTACAATTATACTATTGAAAACAGCAAAACATGTGCAGGAGTGACCATTGTCATGCACCCCAGATGTACAAGACTTGAGCAGGAAAGGTTTCAGCAGGTGGCGTGAGCAGTGCTTGAAGTGGGCCGGTGTTGTGCTGAATTCAGCACCCCTGCTGTGAAATGCACCCCCTGTCGGGAGCGCGCACCGCTCTTTTCTTCGATTCGAAGGGGGGAAAGACGTAGTTCCGTCAATCTGCGTTTGAACAAGGAAGTCATTGGCTTTAATAATCAAAGAAAATTACACAATATTATTCCTTATACATATTTAGTAATTTATTTTTCTACACAATTAAGAGAATGTTCTGGTACAGTGATCTGAAATACCTAAACAAAAAACATATTTGTCTTTATGACGGCTAACTTAATTCTCCCATTTGATTCTATCACGAAATGCTGTTAGCAACCAACATATTTAAAGAAATGAAATTGGATAATTAAGTTAGCCGTCATAAAGACAAATATCTTTTTTGTTTAGGTATTTCAGATCACTGTACCAGAACATTCTCTTCATTGTGTAGAAAAATAAATTACTAAATATGTATAAGGAATAATATTGTGTAATTTGTTTGATTATTAAAGCCAATGACTTCCTTGTTCAAACGCAGATTGGCGGAACTACGTCTTTTCCCCCTTCGAATCCAAGAAAAGAGCGGTGCGCGCTCCCGACAGGGGGTGCATTTCACGGCAGGGGTGCTGAATTCGGCACAAGACCGGCACCTCGATCTCAGTATCTGCTGGCACTAAATAAAAAGCGGAGTCTTTACTTTCCCCGTTTCAACCATTGGGGAAATGAGTATACAATTTTTAAAACTGTCAGGACAAAAATACACAAATACATAAAACAAAAAAAAAATAAAAAACGGGGGGAGCGTTATTATCGGCTGATAAACCTGATTGGTTTCTGAAAAAGTTTGCAGATCAGGGATGAAAGCACATTAATATCTTGATAGACTAGTAAGTACGATTTACAACGAATATTTGCTTTACTTACAAATATTATGCACGATTTAATCTTTTCACTGTATGATGATTATTCGTGTCTATTAATTATTATACAAATAAATATTCCTTCACTTGTATTAAGCAAATTAGATATATATCAAAATACATTTCCAAATCCTGTTATTAGACCTGGTAGACCGGTTCTTTAGCGAGAAAATAATGCAGATAAGTATAAGAACAAAGGACTCGGTATCGATAAGAAGCAGTTAAAGTTACATAAACCTTGAGTAGGTTTTGACTATCACAGCACGTATGTTCCGGAGATTATATGTAGGGAGTTTAAATTCTATAATGAAACAACAGGAATAGCTCTCAGTTAACACAACTTGTTTTTTAATGTATCCATTAGTTAGTTTTTGTTTTGCAAAGCATATTGCACGTACACCTATAAATTATAAGTTTATCTACATCTCACATTTATAAAGAGATATTCAGTGGGTAACTGTCAACGTAAGCCTTCGTAAATCATTCCTTTTAGACGTCAGGAAAAAGACCTTATGTTCAGAAGCGAAATGTCCAAATATGTGATACAAAATAAGTTATTTATTTTTACAGGTAAAGCACTTACCTCTCCAGCAACACCGCAGGAAGTAGTCACTATGAGAGTATGAACAGCTTTTATACGTCGTTTAGCTCAGTACCGTAATCCTACCAATATGAACGCATGTATAGTGTGATTCTAGAATAAAAGACTGCAGGTGTGTTTTTTTTACCAATACAGACCTAAACTTTATCTATCCATTTTCTACACTCGCTTGTCCTTATTCCAGTACGAAATGATGTTTACCCTACGATGTCGTCGGTATTCCTAAAGTTTAGGGTATTACAAGCAATCTCTTAAGGACCATGAACGTGTACTCCTTAATAACTAGTGTAAGGCTGCAGGCTCGGACAAGACTCGACAAGACATTCCTCCTCAAGCAATTATATTGGCTGAGGGCCTGAGAATTGATAAGATCAGCAGTTCTCTAGGACACAACCACAAGATCAAAGCAGGCCCTAAAATAATCACAGTATTTAGTCACTTGGTTTGGAAAAGAAAGAGCACCAGAGTAGCAAGGGGAGACACTCTGTAATCAGAGCTCCCACATAGTGCTGCGTGAATCTACATCTGTAATCAGATATTTTCCGCAGCTAATATGTGTCCACTCAGCTGAGGTATGTCATTATTGTTACTTTTGATTATTATTACTTTTGATTGGATTATATGGTTTAGGAATTGTGGCCACATGTTAAAATCACATGAATGTTATATTTGGTTAAACTGATACGTTATATATTAATTGTGAATAAACTGTGTTTACTCTCTTGCAGCCTCTGACTTGACCCCATTTCTCCAAGACTTGTTGTGACTGTCCAAGTTCAGTTATGGTGAAGATCGGCTCAGCCTCTGAGCCACATACACACTGGGTTACGGCAAAGTCCGGCCCAGCCTCTGAGGTGCGCACACGCGGAGTTATGGCGAACACCGGCTTAACCTCTGTGGCCCTCACTAGCTCAGATTCGGCAAGTGTCAGCTGAGCCTCTGAGGCCTTATGGGTCGCCGGGTCCTGATGGGTATCTAGGCTGGCACTGTATTACATTGTAGTAATTTACCAACTTCTAAACCGTGTCCTACATAGCAGATCCGCGGATCGCCCTATCGGCCCAGGTGAATCCAGTGTGCCCCACCGTTCGGGATTAGTGGGAGTTCAGCAATATTAGGCACAGCCCAGGAGTATTCTGAATAACAGAAATGTCATGACTAAAATTGCCATAAAAATCTTTAATCAAATTGGAGTCAGATATAATACAGTCTTTACCTAAAATTGGTAAGTAACTTTATAGGAGCCACACGCATTTCAAGCCATCGGCTGTTCAATTGGATTCCACCATTGGGCCAGTGGACAGTTCCCTTAAACTAGATATCGTTATATAGAATAACCCATATGCTGGTGCTGTACTGCTTTTAGCATCAGCATTAAAGGGTAAGAATTTACATCCCCTAAGCTTGTTTCAGAGGAGTTCTTTGTTGGTAACCAGTGCCCTCTTCTAAGTAGACATGCAGCAAACAAGTCTATCAGGCACATTGTTCAAAGACGCTTTGTATGTAAACCAGTCTCAGTTTTTTTCTGGAGCAATCTATTTAGCGATATTGATTGGGAAACTACATGGCTTTTAACAATAAAAGCTTTCATCAGAATAAGATAAGATACATGAGGTGACATCACAGATTCCATCATTGTTACCCTGTTAATTGTAATATTATTAAATGTAAGAAAGATATCAATATATTAAGTTTTTTTTTTTGGATAAAACTGTGGAGAAACATTATCCCATTCATTATGGGAATTCATATACTCTGGCTTGTTTTGGGTAAACCTCCAAAACATCAAAAACAGAACTGTAGACTAATTTCAAATTGAAAACTGAAGATATATCTTCAGAATCCCCAAAAACAGTAGCCTAACCCCAAAGCAAAGTTATGTTGTCAATCTGCTTATTGTTTTTTTCAAATTTTCATATACATACCTGTAAATTTACTACATAAAAACAAAACTTTACAGCTTTTAAGGCCTACTTTGTGTCATACATAAATATGTTGGTATCTTGTAACATCATTCAGAAGCCATAAAAACCTTGTGTGTTTGACCTGGTGGAAAGCTGGACGTAAACTCGAGCATGTTCTGCTTTCTTGTTGATACTGAATGTTTGTGGCATTTCCTTGTACTTGTTTATATTGTACCTGTTTTGTCACTCATGTACATATTTAAAAAAGAAAAAAAACACGTGCAACCTGTTAATGTTACGCAAATGTTTGGAGTAAAGTGCTGTATTTGGAATCCACTGTACTGCATTTATTTTGAACATAATATTCCCTTCTGGGCCATCTTACTGGTGGACCTATTGATTTAAAAATAAAATTAAAGTACAGTAATCCCTCACTTATCGCGGGAGATAGGTTCCAAGGCCGACATCGTCGATCTTGTTGCAAAATTGGACCGATCGAACCATATATCACACACAGCACACTGTAAAGTAAACCGCTC